>CM029676.1:4673180-5054857 GCA_017311315.1 Dendrocalamus latiflorus | reverse complement strand
CTCTAGACCTTAACTCCCCTAGCTTAGTACCGGTTCATTCCACCTCACTATGATGTAGCTCTGGAGTCCTTCACCTCAAAGCAACTCCACATGATTTGACACGCAGCTCATAGTACCCAATAACTAGCCTTCATGTCTTTACGCATTCGAACTCTCCTGAATCATCTCTACATGCATCGGCCTCGTCACTTATCGCATCATATGCACCAACCCATCTCTCCACGATCTATGCCTTTTCTGTGCTCTCGCTTGAGTCACATAGCCTCACCTGGACTTATATGACTACTCCGGACCTCAGCACCCCCATCTAGGCTGCTCTGTCCATTGCCGCTGACCACTACGTCCTCTAAGCCACCTGCACATCCAACGACTAAATAACATATCGAGAACAAGCTCTATGCATTTGACTCATGTTAATCAAAGTAGTGCATCATATAATACACCACAACAAAAACACCTGCACCCATGCCATGAACACACTCAATTATATCCATATCCACTTTCATCTACACCCGTCACATATCTGCCTCGAGACACCAGTTTGACCACCCCCCTATGGCGGTCGGACCGCCCTGGTCAGACTGCCAACCACTGGCCAGTCTGACCACCCGACCAGTGTGGCCGTGACTTCAATGCCAGTCACACCGGTTCAGTCTAACCGCCACTATGGCCGGTCGGACCACATATGCCAAAATCCAAAACATGCTCTCTGAAAAAAGCAACTGTCAACAAGAAATCAATCATACCGCGCCAGCGGTCTAACTGCTCCTGAAATCTGGTCACACTGGACCCACTAGTCTAACCGCTTACTTCATGCCGTAAAACCACTAGAGACAAATAGCAACTCTGAGAATTGCAAACTCTCTAGAAATCAGACTCAACATTCGATAGAATTTACATATCAAAGTCAAATACTCATAACACATACGATGACCTCCACGCAGTCTCACACTTAATTATCGAAAGAAAATAGAAGCAAGTACATCAGATGGTCAATGGTTGTCGCCCTGCATGCAGGCTCATACTGTAGCACGTACCATCTTACTCCTTAAACAAACAAGGCCAGTTTGTACGTAATGCTGTGACAGCCTTACATTACGAAAACAATGGACGGACGAAGCGCCGAGAGAGGAGGGGAGGGGAAGTAGCAACAGGGGAACAACCAGAGAGCGACAGTGGGGGAATGGTGGGGAGAACATCAACAATGAGAGGGAGGGGAGGGGGAGCAGTTAGAGGCTATTCCATTGGATTAGGTCTAGCGGGATAGCGTAAGGTAATAGCTTTCATTTTTTAATTATAGCATCATAGATTTTTAAAGTGTATAGCGTTTCATTAGATCCATGTTTATCTAATTACCGTCCAAAACCTTGTGCTCACCATTTGCGCAAGATAACAGAAGAGTAGTCTTCCAGCAACCTTCAATGTTACTGCTATAAGCTCAAACTCATATCAACGACCGATGACTTGACTGGGTTAGGATTCCCTTCAGTGCTGTCTTTCAAACAGGACAATTGATTAAGCATACGATAACATAATATATTTAGTGGGATGTTTGGATTAGTTGTGTCTGATGGTTTTGGCTAAAAATAAATAGCAGTAACTGAAAGAAATGACTTTTAGAAGGAGAAGGTGAGTGGTGGAAAAATAAATGGTAGATGTATGCGTGAGACGGAAACGAGAGGAGTAGGGTGCGTGATGCGTCTGTGACTCCTGTCTTATTCTTAAAGCGAGAGGAGTGAAGAAGCCGTATCGAGAAATCAAGTGTTTATATTAGCTTCTAGTTTTTCCAATTAGAAACCAATACAAACACCTCTTATAACACATCTGTTGCAAAGGAAGGCATCCTATCTCTACAAAATCACCCGATACCAAAGAAGTACAACCTTAGCGAGGGCTGAAGAAAACAACGGAAGCGAGAGAGAAAAAAAAAGAACACATTTAATTGCACGACAATACCGTAAGCATGACAAATTACACTATTTGCCGTAAAATTCTCGCATTTCCAGACGGCTTACAAATGCGAGCCATCATCCATCGCCCGGGCTCCCCTGCAGATGGTCCATGACCTCCACGGCCCCACATGTCATGGAATACAAGGTCCCATGGCTCAAAGGATCCGATCGGATGGACACGTATGCGGGGCCCTGCCTTGCCAAGTTCCGGTAGCATCCAATCTTCTCCGGTTTCCTTTGCACCCTCCTCTTCTCGTAGGCTCGTCTCCTCCTCGTATTCACCACACAACGCAGCTCTTCGCCTCGTCGAGCACCACCCCATGCGCCGCCCGTGGAGGCACCCCATCCCCGCCGGCGCCGCGCGCCACGGCGCCGCTGACCTCTGCCTCCGCGAGGTCGGCGACCTCCTCCCCGCCGCTTCGCTCGCCGCGCCGCCGGCTCCGAGGTCTCGCTCCCCCGTCCCTTTCCCCCACTTACGCTTCGATCGATCCGTCACGGGAGCAGATCGGCATAGGTGGCGATCGGGCTCGCCAATTTGTTCATCGGCGCCGTCTCGAGCTGTGATCATTCTGTGCAATGTTTGGGTTGGGGTTTTCTGTCGATTTAGCTGAGATTTAGTATTGGGTGGGTTTGGAACCCCAGTGATGTTCGGCGATGCAATTTGCTTGTCGCGTTGGTGTTTGGGTCAAGACACATGTATTGTTTTGGTGTTTTACTGCTAGGTGTAGATTGCTCAATAGATTGGACCTGACAATATCTTGTTGCAGCTGATCAGTAGTGAACTTGTGATGATGGGCAAGTAATGGTGTTGCGACTGGGATAGAATTGACTAGTGGAGGAGCGGATGGTAACGTTTAGCCGTCTTGATTTGGCAATCAAAAGGACCAGAATTGAATAGCTTGATCTGAACTGTTTTTTAGTGTGTTCCTTAGGAGACGACAGACGAGTAGGATAAATGAAAAATGCATATATTTGTTGTGTGTTGCTAATGTGATTTCCATGCAGGACCTTGTAATGCGCCTCCAGATTCACAGGAAGCTCAACAGGCACACGGGCTGCGTGAACACGGTGGGCTTCAATGCGGATGGTGACACCCTAATATCGGGCTCCGATGACCAGATGGTGATTCTGTGGGACTGGGATACTGGCGCAGTCAAGTTGGAATTTCATTCAGGCCATGGTGATAATGTGTTCCAAGCACGGTTCATGCCTTACACGAATGATCGCACCATTGTCACTTGTGCTGCTGATGGCGAGGTTGATGGGTTTAACTTCTGTTTTCATATGCATTACATGTTTAGATGCTGATAGTGAGTTCAGAGGTAACGATCTGTTACTGCAATCAGGTGAGACTGGCCAATATTCAGGATGGTGGAGATGTGCCTACTACATTGCTTGGTGAACATGATGGAAGGGCTCACAAGTTGGCTATAGAGCCTGGTAGCCCCTATATTTTCTATAGCTGTGGTGAAGATGGCCTTGTTCAACACGTGAGGACCCCAAAACCCCAAACCACACCCCCTCTCACTCACTTGTGCACACATGCAGCATTTCAGCTGTGTATAAATCAACTTCTGACTGCATATAATTATCCATTTCTCGTTCTTGTGCAGTTTGATTTGAGGACGAATACAGCCACAAATTTATTTCTGTGCAGAAACTCTTTGAGTAAAGCAGGATCCTCCTCTCATATCCAGCTTAATGCAATCACAATGGATCCAAGGAATCCAAATCTTCTTGCAGTTGGAGGAAGCAGTTCTTATGCCCGTGTCTATGACATCCGCAAGTACAAGTGGGACGGATCATCTGATTTTGGTCACCCATCTGACTGCTACTGTCCACCACATCTTTTTGACAGTAGGAGTGTTGGAATAACAGGGTTAGCATTCTCTCACCAGAGCGAGTTGCTTGTATCTTACAATGATGAAAATATTTACCTCTTCCCTAAAAATGGAGGGCTGGGACCCGACCCAAAGTCATCTCACAAGGTTGAAGCCAATGAAGGGTCCAAATCAACAATGTTTGCATCTGGAGAAGATGTTGATCAACCTGCGCCTCAGTTATATGTTGGGCATCGCAACTGTGAGACTGTGAAGGGTGTGACTTTCGTTGGGCCAAATCATGAATATGTTGCTAGTGGGTCAGACTGTGGTCGGTTATTTATTTGGAGAAAGAGAGACGGGAAATTTTTACAGGCAATGGAGGGTGATGAGTGTATAGTCAATTGTATCGAGCCCCATCCCCATGCTATGACGATGGCAAGCAGTGGAATTGATAATGATGTGAAGATATGGACTCCCTCTGCCACTGAGCGGGCACAGGTGGTGCATGTTGAGGAGGTAAATCTCCAGGCCATCTATACATCTCCTTATCATCTCAACTTTCAGTTAACCTATTATTTTCAATCCTAGATGTGATATTAACTTGATAATTTGCCAATAAACAAAGATGTTTGCCATGCCATATTGAAGAGGCGCATAATGATAAGCTGTTTGCCTAGAAAATCTTTTTTTTCTTCATCTGTAGGAAGCATGTGTAGATGAGTGTGTTCACCCCTCTTGACAATTCAGCTTCCTTCATTAGCCTTTGAAATTTAAAATTCCATATATTTACCAGCATTCCTTATCTGGCTTAATCAGGAAGAGTTGAGAACTTTAATATTTTGGCTCTGTAGATTCAAGTTGAAAATTTTGCTGTGATCATATCAGCACCTGTACTTTTTAGCTGAATATTGTCCCAAAATCTGAAGTCTACCGGATGTTTCACATTTTTTCCACTCCTCTTCCAGTTGAAGCCTCGCAAGAGAAGAGCCAAGCTCTGGTCCTTTGCCTTACCAGAGCAATTGATTAGGCACGTGTTGGCAGCGCGACGTAGGCGTCAAGCAGCTAGCGAAGATTTGTCTGAGGATCTTGAAGACAACACAGAATTGCTTAATCTTGTACTGCATGCTGTAGACACAGATGTGTTATCTGATGAGGATGAAGAAACCTCTGATGACTCTAGAGACTGTAGAGTCAACTGATCTATTGCCGACCTGTCTGGAAACGTTGCAAAATTGTACATATACAATAATAATTATCCTGTTTTCATGGATGATAACAGCATAAATGTGCCTCTGTAGCTTGTGACTCGTTATCTTTATTATAGGTTATGTGTTTGCAGAGGGTATTTCATCTTCTTCAACCATAAAAATTGTTGCCTTGGTGAAGCTCTATAATTTTGTTTGACAGAAAGAAGCAAATACTTTGTGATTATTCAATGTTATCTTGATGGGAATTTTCACGTGTTATCATACATATTTTTAATGTCCCATGCTTGAGTGAGAACTTTGTTTACTTCATTTCCACTTTGCTGGTTTAAGCTATATGTTGGTATGAAAATGATATAAATGGTAGGCCCATGACACATGTTTGCAGTCCCAGATTGCCTAGATGAGGCGAGGTATTGCCAGGTGATGATGGCCGATGGGTTGGAAGGTATAGTAGACAGTAGCTTTTATTTTCTTGCTCTTCTGATTTCTGAAATATAATTAATTCTGTTTTACATCTGGCTTCGGTTTTCACCATTAAACTGTGTACTGCTGCGGAAACAAGTGGTTTGGTTTTCTCTGTTTTTCAACTAGTAGTCTTTGATGGTATTACCAAATGGGTATGAATTCTGGATACAGAAAATTGATATGAGATTTAATCAAATACTAAATACACTATTTTCTGCACGGGTTCCCTGCTTAGAAAATCGCTGATGAAGACGATGCCGTGAATTGAGATCGATAAGTTATTCAGTCTTACTTGCTCAACTTAGAATAGTTGTGTTGGGGGAGGGACCGTGCCACCTTTGGCCCACGATCATCTTAGAGTGAGCACCCGTTGCAGGGTCTATCCCGAGCAAAATCAACCTTGGCGGATTTGCGGGGCCAACCTGGGCGAGGTTGGCAAGACCGACCCCGGAAAGGTCCGAAGCCAACCCTAGGTGAGGTGCGCTAGATCGACAGCAGAGAGGTCCGGGGCCGACCTTGAGCAAGATACGCAAGACCGATCCAGAAGGGGTTCTAGCTGACCCCGCGCGAGGTACGGGGCCAACCCTAGATAGAGTTCGAAGTTAGCCATGAACCGGCCCAGAGTCCTGGACATAACGTGATCCACACAAGGCAAATGATGTAGGTACATGTTGTGGTTACGCACCAAACAGTAAGCGAAGTGGGTTATGAAAAGGTCGTGGAAGGACTACAGCAATACAAGACTATGCTAACGCCTTGAAAGTTGGTATTGATTGACTCTTTGCTAAAAAAGAGTGCTCTCTCCTCCCCATAGCACACTTAGGCGTGTATATATATAGCCATAGGAGTTTTGCTAGCGAGTTTTGCTAGTGCATCTACTTCGGCATTCTCAGCCTGTGGTATGGACTTGATGAAAATTTCCAGGAAATGGCGTTCCTTGGCTAGGACCACCGCAAGGTACTTGGTCAAGTCAGAATCCTTGACTTGATAGGTTTGTCAACATGTGATGTGAGGAGGCAGGAATCGGTGTGTACATGTACTCTTCATGCCCTGAGGGCCTTTGTCTTGCGTAGCCCAAACAGGAGGGCCTCATATTCTGCTATGTTGTTGGTCACGGGAAAATCAAGGCGTGCAGTGTAGGCGAGGCTCAGGCCTTTAGGTGTCATGGTCACAACCCCCACACTGGCCCTAACAGCGCTGTAGGCCCCGTCTATGTGTATGGCCCACACTGGCTCTGAAGGTTCTTCACAGGCTTGTTGGCTCCCGGGAGTCCATTCGACAATGAAGTCTGCTAACACTTGTGATTTGATGGCGATTTGCGCCACATACATGATGGAGAAGGGGGCTAGCTTGGCTACCCATTTGCCAATGCAGCCAGTTGATTCCTTGTTTCGCAACATCTCCCCCAAAGGGAAGGACGAGGATACCGTAATGTCATGCGCCATGAAATAATGCCACAATTTATGTGAAGCCATGAGTAGAGTGTACGTGAGCTTCTCCATTTATGTGTATTGTGTCTTTGCCTCTTAAAGGGCCTCTGACATAGTAGACTGGCTGCTGCACGGGGCCTTCCTCCAGTACAAACACAACACTAACAGCAAGGGGGGTTGTTGTGAGGTACAGCAAGAGTGGAGCCTCTAGTGTTGGGCACACAAGGTGGGGGAGCCTGGCGAGGTACTCTTTTAAGTCATGGAAGGTCTGTGCGCACTCGTCTCTCCATTGAAAGTCATCAGAGTCATGCGGCATTTTGAAGAAATGCAACACATGCTCTGCCCCTGGAGAGGAAGCAACTTAGGGTGGCTAGGCAGCCAGCGAGCCTCTAGACCTCCCAGGTGGTCTTTGGGGCCTCCATGGTCAGGATGGCATCAATCTTGTTGGGGTTTGCCTCGATGTCCCTCCCAGAGACCAAGAACCCTAGAAGTTTGCCTGCCTGAACTCCGAAGACACACTTCTCTGTGTTCAATTTAATGCCGACTCGGTGGAGGTTGTCAAACGTTTCTTGTAGGTCCTCACGGCTGGTTGTTGCTTGAAGACTTTTCACGATAATGTCGTCCACATAGGCTTCGACATTCCACCCTAACTGTGAAGCGAGGATGAGTGCCATGATCCTGGTGAAGGTGGCTCTGGCATTTTTCAACCTGAAGGGCATCTGTATGTGCCGCCTGGGACAATGAAGCTCGTTTTGCCTCATCTTCTTTTGCCATCAGTACCTGATGGTACCTAGAGTACACATCTAGGAAACTCATCATCTCGTATCCAACCGTCACATCGATGAGTTAATCGATGCACGGTAGTGGATAATTGTCCTTGGGGCATGCTTTGTTGAAGTTGGTGAAGTCAACGTTGCGCCAGGCTCCGCTATATTTCTTCACCAGTACGGAGTTGGCAAGCCACTTGGGATGGACTACCTCCCTGATGATGCTGGAGGCCTTCAACTTGGCCATCTTCGCTTTGGCAGCTTCTTGGCAATCGAGGGACATTCACCTTATTCATTGCTTAACTGGCTTCGTGTCAAGGTGTACCACCAGTTGTGCTCAATGACGGAATGCTTGACCCCCAATATCGCCGGGCGACCATGCAAAGATGTCTACATTCTTGCGAAGTACGGCCATGAGTGCTTGTTTCACCTCATGGGCGAGGCCAGCTCCGATCGATACTCATTTTGCTGGGTCCTCCGATTGGAGCAAGATCTTCTTCACATCACCACCTGGTTTTGGCTTAGGCATCCATTCGGAGGCAGAAGGCGGGGTGGGTCCATTACTGCATGGATTTTTTGGTTTGGGCTTCGCGCACCGACTTTGATTTGCCACATGAGGTCCTGATTGCCTAGGACCGTGACGACTCCTTCAGGACATGGGAGCTTCATGCAGAGGTAGTTGTGGTGTGGGACCGTGCCAAATATGTTGAGGGTGGCCCTCCCTAGGATGGCGTTGTATGGATATGGTAGGTCGACAACATTGAACGTGACGACTTCGTGCCTGCTCCACACCCCTTGCCTAAAGAGCACTTCGAGTGATACCTAGCCTATGGCTTTAACCGGGCGCCCACCGAAGCCTTGCAGGGGTATGTGGGTCGACGCTAGTCTACTCTGGGGAGGCCCATTCAGTCGAAGGCGTCTGCGAACAAGAGGTCTGCGGAGCTTCCACCGTTGACCAGAACCCATCGTACTTTGTAACCGACAATGTTGGCTACGATAATCAAGGGATCCTAGTGGGAGAAGTCTATCCTTGTGGCGTCCTCCATTGTGAACCGCCACGTGGTGTATCCGACGGGCATATGCCCTTCACTGTCTTCCGAAGGAGAAGTCCAAGGACGATCCGCCTGAGATGGCGTTAATCACCCAGTGCGGGGTAACATGGTGGGAGGGGCTGAACTAGGGGTGCCTCTAGGCACTGCTACATGTGCACAATCACCGGTGTGCTAGTATCTTAAGTTTGCTCCCTACCTACGCTTTCGCGGAGGGCCACGATAGTGCAGTCGCGAGTGAGGTGGCCCCTGCGGCCATGGACTTCGCAAAGCCCTTGTTGATGGCCGTCCTCGTGACCTCGGCCCCTTCCATGTCCATGGCCCCTTCGGCCACGACCACAGCCTCCGGTGGTGTTTTTTCATTAGCTTCCTCGATGCCAAATATGTATTTGGAGCGAGCCCCCTTTGTCGCTTATGACCTGACCCCTCTTTAGAGGGCCTCTGGGGTGGCCTTTGCTTCAGGGGCCGCTGGCTTCGCCTCAGCCTCCCGCTGCATTGCATCCTCCTCTACCCTAGCATATTCTTCCATCTTGTCGAAGAGATTGGCTATGGACTTTATGGGTTTTCATACATTGTATTTAGCGAGCAGACCCTTTTGGAGGCCTCAGATGGCCGCGTTGATTAGGGTGGTGTCGTTGACGTCTCTAACTTGGCACCAAACCTTCATGAAGTGCTTGATTAGGGTGCTCGTATATAGAGCGAGGAGTGATGGTAAGAAACCAATAGAGTATCACCCCCTAGAGGACAAGGGGCAGTCCCTTGGTCTTCATCATGTTGTCGCCTCCCACCGCTTCAATCGCCATCTCGTAGATGCGTAAATTTCATGGCGGTCCATTTCACCTTTGTATGGTTTCAAGGTAGGCATCTTGAAGTCCTCTGGTAGGCGCTCTGTTGCAACCCCGCGGAGAGAGGCAACTCTGGGTCCAGGTGGTGAGAGGTTTCTGTGCGAGCTTGCCAATCCTCTACTCTGGCCCTTGTCACCTCCTTTGCTACCACGGCAGGGGTCACCAGGGGTTCAACACCCCTGCATTTCGCACATGGCCCACCACAAGTCTGCTAGCTCCTGCTGTATCATCCCGCATATTGTGGTCGGGGGAGGGTCCTCTTGAGCCTTTGTGCGAAGACGATGTTGATGCCAACACTGACTCCGAGGCTTGCATTAGCCACTGCCTCCATTTGCCACTCTTCTGACCCCCTATCGGGGTAGTCATCAAAGGGCCTCCTGTACTGGTCATCGCTGCCTCTGTTGCAGCTATACTGGTACGTTGCTGCTCCAAGACCTCCCCGCGGGCTGCCTCCATTGTAGCTACGTCGGGCTCGAAGGTTGTGCTTCTTTTCGATTGGTGGTCGACACCATCACCTTTTTTGGGATCAACCTCTTCTTTGGTGTTGACACCTCCGCTTTTTTCGGCGTCATTGGCTCCGACCACTCTTACCTTCGCTTGCAGCTTCTATGTCGTCCGCATGGATGGCGCCAACTATTGTGGTTATGCATCAAACAATAAAAGAATAGGGTTATGGGAAGGTCATGGAAGGAATGCTCGTAACCTACCCACCTTGGAGATAGCAATAGAAGCTGTGCTAATGCCTTGAAAGTTGGTATTGTCTGACTTTTTGTTGAAAAAGAGTTCTCTCTCCTCCCCAAGGCGCACTCAAGCATGTGTGTGTGTGTGTCTATATATATATATATATATATATATATATATATATATATATATATATATATATATATATATATATATATCCATGGGGGCTTATTTTCACAGATATCCCTATGTGCTCCTTCCTTTATAGGGGCCCATAACTCCTTTCTCCTAATTGGAATTACATAAATATCTCTATCTAAGCCTACTCTTCCATGGGCATACATGCCATTCCCTAGCCTTGTGGGCTTCTATGAAGCTGTCGGCCTGTTCTGCTAACGCTGTGGGCCATTTGGACCAAGGTGGGGGGCATTTCTCCAACAATAATCGTAGGAGTAAGCTAGGTCTCGAGGGCAAACTTGTAACTTTACTGACCCTCCTCTCCCCTCCTATAAATAGGATATCTTGTAATGGGAAAAGGAAGGCTATCTTGTAACCCTACAATACTTATATAGGATACATTTGGTGGTTGTGTGTGTGTGTTTTTTTTTGTCCCTTCGTATCTTCGGCGGTCTCCGTATCCGACCGAAGATGTTTCTAAGTTTACTGTTTGGATTCGTAGTAATGATAGTTGATACAATCCTTAAGAACTCGAGTGAGAAGCTACGTCGTTTAGAAAGGTGAATATACAGAAGTAGGGCTGTAAAAAAAGCTCGGAGCTCGCGAGCTACTCGAGTTCGGCTCGTTCTAGGCTCGATTCGAGCTCGGTTCGAACTTTAAACGAGCCGAACTCGAGCTTGATCTCGAGCTCGCGAGCTTCACCGAGCCGAGCTCGAATAGTTCGCGAGCCCCGATTCGAGCTTAAATAGTAATATATATTAACTCTTACCGAGCTTACTCGAGCCGAACTCGAGCTCGAGCTTTTCTTATTATTGAAAATTAGTGTATATTTGAATTATTTTGACTGTTACCGAGCTTATTCAAGCCGAGCTCGAACTTAAATTTTACTTATTATTGAAAAATAGTGCATAATAAATTATTTTAATTGCTATCGAGCTTCAACGAGCCGAGCTCGAGCCTACTCGAGCTTAGGCCGAGCCGAGCTCGAGCCCAGGTTCAAGCTCGAACCTCAACTCGAGCTCGGCTCGAGCTTCTACCGAGCTCGAGCCTGGAAGGCCAAGCTCGCTCGAGCTCGGCTCGTTTACAGCCCTATACAGAAGGTTGTTAGGCGAATCCATGCCGTCCAAGCAGAGGTCCCCGGGCTCTGCCCCGGACCCCTCAGCACGTTGGCGCCCCGGACTGCTTTGGACTTCGTTGACGCGTCGGTCCACCAAACTCCGTCGCGTACCTCCTCCACTCTATTTGGGAGTGCCCCGGACCATCTCCGGGGTCTTCACACCTCAGTGACCTGGACCCTCTACGAGTCTTCAGACCACTCGCCCGATTCCCAACCCGAGTTACCTCGTCGTGAGCGCCTCTTGTTGTGCGGCCCGGATGCCAGCCCGGACGTCGTGTGTTGTGCGCCTACGCTCGTCCGGCGGGTGCAGCACAGCGCCATGTCCGGTGAGCATCTTCAGCCAGTGAGAGAAACACATGTGCATCTGAAGTGCCTCCCGCATGAGCTCAAAAGAAATTTGCTGCCCAGTACCGTACGTGATCGGGTGGCAATGTGTAGGGGTGGAAACGGATCGGATACGGTCGAATAGTCTCAAATACGAATACGAATCCATATTTTTCAAACGAATACGGATACGAATTCGAATATTCTCAAATACGGATACGAATATTCTCGAATACGAATACGGATATTTTCGAATACGGATTTTCTCGGATACGAATATCGGATAAAACGGATTCCTAGCGGTTTTACCGATTTTTCACCTGTTTTTGACCGGTTACCGGTTTTAAACCGCCTAAATTCAAATTTTGAATCACAAAATTTGTACGAATTTTTCATAGGTTTTAGAAACGGATCGAATACGAATCGACTAGCCTCGAATACGAATACGGATACGAATATTCTCGAATACGAATGCGAATACGAATACTCTCAAATACGGATACGAATATTCTCGGATACGAATACGAATATTTTCGAATACGGATTTTTGCTTACCATATTTGTGTTTTCTCGGATACGAATATCGGATAAAACGAATTATCCGTTACCGTTTTCCACCCCTAGCAATGTGGGCTGTCAGCCTGTGATGGCCTGAATGTAAAGGGCCATGTATTAGCAACACACCAATGCTCTTCCCCTCCATTATTGCGACCAAGTGGCAGGAGGACCATGTGCGCATGTCCTCGCAGTTCTGCTGGCCTCCTCTCATATAGCTTTAGGGTCTGTTCTTTTCAGTTTTTAAAAGCTACTTTTCGGCTTTTCTACAGTAACTAACTTCTAAACGGAGTATTTTTTTCAAGATAGAGTCTACTAGTTAATTGTAATACATACTTTACTGACTTCATTTATATCGACAAAAACTGCACGTGAGTTTCTGTTACTCTATAATCTCTCATACAAACAGCCCAAAAGTCACAAGCCGCAGCCAAAAGCCACAAGCCGCAGCCAAAAAGAACATGCCCTTACTCTTTTCTCAACTCTGGGGCCTCTTGTTCTTCCACATGGCTCTTGCGCTCCCCAACCACTACTCATCCCCTCCAAGCAACCTGCTCGCCTCAGGTGTCTCGACGGACGTGCTCCCCGCGTCTGGCCTCCACGCCGTCCAGTCCGGGCTCCAGACCGCTGCCTCGCCAAGTCATTGCTTCGTCTGGACCGGGCCTGGAGGCCTCAGCGCTGATCCACCTGTTAGACCATTTAGTGATTATACGTTTAGTGATGATAAATAATTAATATTTAAATTTTATTAAAATTTATGTTTGTAGATATTCTGGTTGATGCGTTCTTGTTGCTAGAGTATTCAAGTTAGCAGGTTTGATCGGCAGACGTTGACGACGGCAAATCGAGCATGGCTGAACGACCATAGTTTGTCGATCATGGTATTTCGATCACAGTTTGTCGATCATGGTATTTCGACCACAGTTCGTCTGGACCAGGCCCAGAGGCCTCCACGCTGATCCACCTTGTTAGACCATTTGGTGATTGTATGCTTAGTGATGATAAATAACTGATATTTGAGTTTCATTGAAATTTGTATTTGTAAACATTCTGGCCGATGCGCTCTTGTTGCTAGAATATTCAGGTTAGCAAGTCTGGCCAGTAGGCATCGACCACGGCAAATCGAGGACAACAGATTCAAATCGAGGACAGCAGATTGAGCATGGCTGAACGACCACAATTTGTCGATCACAGTATTTCGACCACAGTTTGTCGATCACAGTATTTCGACCACAGTTTGTTGATCATGACATTTCGACCTCAACAGGACGACTACGATGGGGTAATCAGTAGGCTCCGACCTAGTAACAGTGAACTAGTCGGAGGTCGTAATCTTGTAGTTACAATATTTTGTCATAGTTTTAGACTTTGATGGTTGGTAATCGCAGACTGGGAGTGATACGATACTTATGATTCCTGAGTATTCCGAGCAGAGCGATAGTAATTTCCGGGTAATTGTGTTTTTGAGTACTCGAAAAGCTGGCGGTCATAATTTGTGATCTGAGGCTAATTTCTGAAAAGAGATAGGTTTTATGGTTGTGATTGATCTTGTTGGATGGTTAAGGATGTGATATGAGTGTGTGGACTAATATATGTCAAGTTGTGAAGAAATTGTGTCGAAAAAATGTTGTTTAGTCTTTGCATGTTCAGGTTGGTGTGGAGGTGACCATGGTCGGTAATGAGGAGGACCGGGACTAGAATAGGGAATCTGAGGTTCAGGCGTTCGAGGATGTCACGCGAGGTGGTCGGGCTCATGCTGGAGCACGTGGAGATCAAAGGTGGTGATGTGTGGAGAGGCTACAGGAGGTGCTACCCTGGAGGCTTCGATACGTGAGGTGATGATGCATGATAAAGATACAGAAGGTGCAGTTTTGAAGACTTCATCACGTGGTGAGTTAGGAGTTGTGAAAGGAGTCCATAACTAAGATCGAAAGAGTTACGGATAGAGTCCGTAACTTGGAAGGTGTAGAGATTTGAATAAAACCCGTGTTCGGAAGGGTTTTGGTCTCTTGATTTTTGGAAGAGATAAAGTTTTGAGTCTGTATTTGAGGTAAACACTTTTTGAATGTTAGCCTATAAAAAGCAGAAAGAGGCTATAGGTTAACGGGGGGTTCGGAGAGAATTTTGAGAAGGTTTGGCTTTAGGGTATTTTGTAAATCCACTGAAATCCAATAATAAAAATCATCTTGAATCAATCTGGTTTATAATTTGTTGAAAATTGTTGGTGATTGTGGTTGGGTTGAAACATACGACCATGTACAAACTGGTCACAAATAAAGTGATAGAAGTGGTCGAACAGAGCAATCAACAAGCAGCTGAAGACGAGCGATTGTTCGAAAACTATGTGATGAGCGATCAAAACCCACCTTGTCATCATCCATGATCTCATATCCCGGGGTGTCCTCATTATCAAGCTCACTCTCTTCAAAACCCAGATAATCCCCTGCTAAGTATGGCTCTGAAAGGGGGAGATTTAATAGCAAGAGTGAGTACAACGTACTCAGCAAGTTTATAAATAATGATGCAATTTTATCCATACTTCTGTCCGAGTTATACCCGATCCAGCTTCCAAAAGACAAAATATAAGTTTTAAAAAAAGTTGGCAATGTTTTTAACTTATGAAATTTCTATCAATCATTCTAGAATGAAAGAAAAACCAGTGTTTTTCCCTGTAGACTCTTATCCAAGAGACTGGTATGAATTCATGATTTTAGTACTACGTAGACTTGTATCATTTTACTCATAATTATTCTGAATTTTTATGGACACTATTCATTCGCATTTCCTTTGATGCGACCCCAAATTTAGAATACAGAATGTTTTCTCAACTCTTATTACTATATCTCCATTCGACTATAAAGTCGTTGGTCGAGTGGTTCTGAATACTCGACACTCCACATGCGCTAATATAAGTGACTTGGGACTACTGGTTTTTCCTACCGGTCCGAGCCCCTCTCCTAATTTATTACTTACCCAGCATGGAGATAGTAGTAATAAAAGTGAGTAACATGTTCTGCTCGTTCAGCATGGGAGTATGGTTGATACGGTTTTACGGTTCATTTCAGAATGAAGATTGTTTCCTAGTCCTTATATAATAACCATATGTAGAGGGTCTCACCTGCCTCTAAACTCACAACCAGAGCACCCTCTACCCTCCTTTATTATTTTCTTTATAGTCCACTGCTCCTCCAGTGACCCTGTTCTCTTTCGATTCTTATCATGTTATCCATCCTTTAATCAATTTATTTTCTTTTAGAAATTACCTTTAATGCAGCATCCAAAAATTTGGAAATAACTATGTCAAAACAAAGCATTTCATGAACCACAACAAGTTTGACAACCTGCTTTACTTGTCTAACTGAGATGTAGTGACCTTAGTGGTTGTCTGGGCAATCTCCTTCCCTGGAACCAAATCCCCTCCAGCATTATTTTAAGATAAAAAATTCCATTTTTAATTTCTATTTATATTTTAGATGAAGCAATAATCCTTGTTAAATCTGTAACCTTTTTGGTCCTCTTAATATGCTTATGGGTATTATTTACAAAGTACACTTCGTTAACAATTTTATCATACATTTTAAATTGGTATACATACGTACGTATTTTACCTTGCTATTCATTTATTTTCTTTACTGTTTATTTCTGTGTTGAACCTCTTTTGAAATTTATTTACTTAAATTTGTCCCACTCGGCCTTTCTACTCAAATCGAGTCGGCCTGCATGGCCCAGTTGGCCCAGTCGGTGCCATGGTCATATGACCCCGACCGACTCCTCGCCTCCTCGCCCTTCTTCTTTCTCTCAACTACTTCCCAAATCCTCTCATCTCTCATGTGGCGACTCGCTGAGCCTGTTCCCGCTGGCCATGATGCCACCATCGGTAGGCCTCTTTGCGCTGCCCCTAGTTGGGTCTCGCCTCCCCCTCGACTTCCCTCTCTCTCGGCGCCGCCGGTGTTCCGGCCTTGCCCTAGATGCTCGCCCCTTCTTGGTTTCTACCGCCGATCTAAAATCGGCCAGTCCTTCCTGAGGATTTGAGGTATTGGCTTCATGGATCTGGTACGGGGAATGAGTTTTGGCTTACTGGATCTGATTTTTCTCTTTGCTATGGTGTTCTTGTTGTGGATTTGTGGAGCTTTATGAGGCTCATTGGCCAGTCAATGCTATGCACCCAGCCGACGCTACCTACACACGCCTTGGCAGAGCTGAAGCTCTACTGATGCGTGGAGGCTTAGTTGTTTCTTTGTCTTTACGGTGTGTGCGCCCCGGCAGCGGCATGCTTCCGGCACACAGTTCTGGCACCGAGCCTCGGTCCTCGTCGGCTCGCCTTCTGGTTACCCTTTGCCAGTCTCCTGCGCCACAATGGCCATGAACCACCGACGCAGTGCCTCGGCTTTTACCTGGTTTCTCTTCTCCTCCCTACTACTTTCGTGCTTTTCTTTTCAGTTATTCATGTGGACTATGAGTGGTGCATGAGTATTCTTAAGAGTGTTCAGATGGGGAGTTTTGGTGAGCAACCATACAGGTGACTGGGCATTGACATTGCGATGGGGAGCATGTCAATGGCCACGGGCTCATGGATGGCTACTAACTTGGTTTTGTTTTGGGGTTTGGTGGTGAGCAACCGTGGGTTGCTTGGGTTTTCTGCACGTGCCTTGGAAGGCATTGATCCATAGCCCAAGGGCACACTGGATGGCCACCGCCAGACTACTGTTCTTATGTGATGAATTGGTTTTATTTCTTATCTTAGCTCTACTGACAAACCTTGCCATTAGCAATCTATTTAACAGAAGTAGCAAGGGTTTTTAGGGCTTTACCTTAGTGGTGTTTGTCAGCTCGCAATTGGGGATGGCTGCACTATCCTGTTTTGGCCGTGTGGGGGTGATCTTGTGGGAGTACTTCTGGGTCGTGGTACTTGACGACGATCCTCCTGTCTTGTGGTCTCCTTACCTTCGTCTTCTGGCTATGGCAATGCTAGATGAAATGCTAGGGTTTATATGGGATGGTGTGGCTTATTAGTCATTGCAATGGCTATATGGAATTGAATAGAGATGTTGGTGGTTTGTGCTATGTCTTGATGATTTGAAGTGTCTCTATATGGTTCTTCCTTTGGGTTGTGAGCTTGTGAGTTCACTGGTGTTTGGGAGTGGTGATGCAAGGTGTGGTATTGACTGTCTTTGATGGCAAAGGGGGTTGTGCCGTGTGGGGAGTTCAGGCAGTGGTTTTGAACTATGAGCGCTCACTGCATGGCTTGTGGCAATGAGACATGGCGCCCCTCCTCTACTGCCTTTCTTGTGAGCTTGGCTCGTGGCAGTTTTGACTGGCCATGGGTGACAGGTGGCTTTGTGCATGCTCCTAGAGGAGTGAATCCTCTAGTATAGCTTTAAACAGGTAAATAGGTAAGAAGGTAAGTGTTGAATGTCGGATGATGAACATCTAAATATGCAAGTTGGTGCCGATTGGTCCCGGATAATCTTGGTATCTCTATGCATGTTTTGCCCAAGTGCAAAAATTATAACCTAGATTTCTAACGGCAAATTTTACTACTCAATTTCATTTTAGTTTTTATTGTGTTTTTGGCTAACTATTTGATACAAGTGTTTTGGTGGTTGTGATGATATGGAGTTTTTGATGTAGTTTTGATGAAATTTATGTTTGTATGACTTTGTTGTATTGGGTTGTAATATTTATTCTTGTAAATTTGGAAATTGAACTTATGTATGTGAATTCATTTGTGAGGATTGTTATTGTAATTGAGTCCTTTTTGTAAATCAAATTGTTGATTCAAATATGTTCTCATTTGATTTGTGCAAATGGAAATTTAATTTATTAATGTTCCCTTTTTAAATGTGAATACTCTTATTGGCATATTAATTGTCTTTTTAATAGTGTGCTTTTGGTTAATTAATTTTGAGGGTTCTCACACCAAAGGGGTCCAGGGCCAAACCCGGAGAGATTTGAGGCCGACCCCGGGCAAGGTACGGGGCCAACCTCGGACGGAGCCGAAGTCAGCCATGAACTGACCCTGGAGTCCCGAACGTGATGGGGCCCATGCAAGGCAAATGATATAGGTACCCCTAGGAGTAAGCTAGGTTTTGAGGGCAAACTTATAATTTCACCATCCTCCCTCTCCCCTTCTATAAATAGGGCCTCTTGTAATAAGAAATGAGAGGTCATCTTGTAACCCTAGAACACCCATATGGAATGCACTTAATGGTTGTGTGTTTCTCCTTGGATCTCTATCACCGAGCATCCGATTGGGGGTATTTCTATGTTTACTGTCTGGATTCGTACCGATAACAAGTTGCTAGAGTAATAATTTGTAGTTAGATGTTTTGAACTGCATTTCAAATTTGCAGTGTGCAGCAGATCAACTTGGAACCATGGGCTGGCATAAATGAACAAGGAATTTACACAAGTGGATGTGGAATGCAGTTTTGCAGATGAAAGGATAAGAAAAAAAAACCTCAGCACTAACAGGTCAGTGATCCACATAGCTTTATTTGTATTCCTCTAATTTGGATGCCATGCGTGTTAGGACACACAGTGTGACATAGTAACAAATAATATTTACCATCAATATTTAGAACGTAACTACGCTAGAAAGCCTGACTATTTTTTGAAAAACCGTTACATTATTTACTGATTATTCTACACGTGATAAATGATAAGATTGGGAGTGACCAAATGAGGTGTAAAGTTCAAAACTCAATGACTGAGATCATTTCGCACAACGATTGTGTCAACTATGCAGATCAAAGGTTGCATAGTTTTTTTTATATGTGAAGTATACCCGGTATAACTTGTAGACATCCATACACACACACACTCACACATACATAACGCCTATAGAAGACTAGAAGTTTGGAGCTTGACGAAGTCACCACCAGCATCTCACTTACGATGGGCATATTGCCTCCCACTAAAAGAAATCTTTATAAATGAGACATGCAAGATCAAACCTGAGGTTCGAACCCTGGTGAGCGGAAGATACAACCACCTCCACTAGTCACTCAAGCCAAGCTTGTTCTCTTATGATCGCGAAAAGGTTGCTTAGGTTGTGTACTTCAGCCTTGCATTCCCAACTAATTAGCGATATGTTGAATTAGCATTTGTACTATCAAGTAAAATTGCGCAAACAATCTCAAGCCTGCGAATCTGCTTCTACTTCTAATATTTTACACCACTATTTGCTGTCCCTATTAATCCACTATCAAGGATGGAACAGCTACCTAAGTTGACCAGGGCTATTGGCATTGGTGAAGAAAGTGGAGACATCTAGACATCTATCGTATATATATATGGACATGTATTCACTTGTTTTTAACCACAAACCTAGAATACTCATTAGGGTCTTCTATTTGTTATCTGGCTGAACTTCTTCTGGCCTCATATTAATGCTCATTGTGAGTGCTACCAACTGCAAAGTGTACAGTAAAAATAAAATAAAAGTTAATATCAAGTGCATAGAAGTTCATATCAAGAAAGACCTATACAAATAAACAAGCGTAAAAAAGTTAGATTGTACAACAAAATAGTTTTACTATATTTATAACATGCTCAATTAGGAAGCCTACCGTTGCAAATGCAGCACAGGCAAGGCTGAAACCCTTGAAGTTGAAAGGTGCAGTTTCCGATAGGAACCAGGCTGTCAAGCCAATGTGAGAAAAGTTATGTCTAGTGAAATCTTTGGCTAAGCTTGTGGGCAGTGGCATTAAAGGATGGAAGAAGTAGAACTGGACATGAAAAAACCTAATGTGTTCTTAGTTGAGAGGTATTAGTAAAGATAATGGCAGGCGTTTACCTGTGAGAGGAGTAAAAACTAGAGGAGATATCACATTTGCAGTTGAGCTTATTCCAGTGATGCATGCTTGAACCATTCCCTTGGGTTAAAATTGCAAAAATTACATGATGCAATGAGAGTATTTGGTATGTTATGGAAAATAAGCAGCTTCCTTTATGTCACGGATAAAATTACATGATGTAGATTGGTACCTGCTCAGAAGGTCCTACTCTTTTGGATACAATGCTCCTTATCTATTAAGAATTGATTCGATAGACAAATTTTATTCACATGGTTCAATGAACCAAAAAAGAAAACTAAAGAGGGGCAACCGATAGATTACTACTTACACAAGGGCTAACCAAAATGCTTAGAATCACAAGGCTTGCAGCAAGATAAGGGACCACTTACACAAGGGCTAACCAAAATGCTTAGAATCACAAGGCTTGCAGCAAGATAAGGGACCTTCAAGAACCATGAAACATGAAATTTAGCACAATTAATACCAAATAAACGCTCATGACTAAACTTCCGTTTGATCAGTTGCATACCCAGAATGACCATGCAATGCTGTATAGGAATCCCTGCAGCATCCACACCAGATCAGATTAAATAGTTCTTGCAGAAAATTAACGAAAAACAACTAAGCAGGACTATACACCAATAGTGGTGCCATTACGTTCATGCAGCTTCCCAGAAGTGCTACAATAAGTAGCTTGTGCTCACCCAGCTTTGGCGCTAGGAGAGGCATCACGGTCAGCTGCATCATAAGTCAAAAACTGCTTTAGGTGCACCTAAGTAAAATCTGAGCACAGTAATGGTCATAAATTGAGGCATCGCAGAAAAAAACGTTACAAAATAAACCTGTACCTGTGAGAAGCTTCCTGTGATGCCAATAATAAGCAGCAAATTGGCATACTGGTTCTTGGTATAGTGGAATTGTGCCTTCAGGAAATACTGCATTTGTATCCCAAAAGACAGAACAGGTTGAAGCGTATTTGGGATATCCGCCCGGTAATACTTGAAAAAACCAACTATGGGCATGTAATGTAAGACATCTGATTGTTCATGATTTCAGCTTACTGAGTTCTTTCAAGAGGAACCTTTGCGTAGTATTTACATCATTAGAGTCTACATCTATGTTTTTACTTGTCTGTTGTATTTTCTTTCCTACTGGAGAAAAGAGAAGTACCAATACTGCAGTTTGCAGGCCTGTATCACCAAGGCTGTGGAAAAATGTGACAACCGCTGCTCTTGAGAACGTGGAGCTGCAAGTGATTAGCAGTCGTTCAGCAGGTGATCTGAGGTGCATATCATGGTGTAGTTTTCTTTGATCACTGACAGGTATACAGTTTTGGCAAGAGGGGAGATGTAGGGTCATGTTGGGTCAGTCTGAAACTGAAAGAAACCCTGGTCGCTGATATACATCAAACTCAAGGAGTTGGTAAGAACAGAATTGATGACTTGAAATTTTAACCTCTGTATGGTCGTGGCTGGCGTAGGCTTAATCGAAAGGTCAGTAGTTTTTGTTCTCTATAGTGAGCTAGTGACAGCAGCAGGCTCACCCATTGCACTACTACTAATCTCAACATGCAGGCTGAGCTCATATATGTAGGCTATAGCTCTTATCTTGCTTTGCAATTCAGAAACCGAATGGATTTTACCAATGGGGGGATCCACAGCATGTCACCTGCTGGTAAGAAGGGCGGCCATCTCTGACAGCGACGGCCCTTTCCGAAGTGGCGGAAGCCTCGGCGACGCCTCCTCGTTGCTGGAGGAGGGAAGGCAGAGCGGACGGGAGGCTTCCTCGTCGCGCAGCAGCAACGCTCCGCCGTCCGTCTCCTGGACGAAGGCCCTCATGTACACCGCCGCCGCAACCGCCGCCACCGCAGACACCTGCAGAGTACAAGAAAATCAAGAATGCAGCTGCCGGATACATGCACAAACCACCAGCAAAGTGCACATACGCCCAAAGGTATGTATGCGTACCTGAAATGTAGAGGAGACAGGGAGGAAGCGGGCTGCAATGGTACCGACGACAAAGCCGGCGGTGCAGACGCCGGAGAACACCCCGAAAGCCGCGGCCCGCCGCGCCTCGGGCACCTTATCAGCCTGCAGGAAGGTTCACTCAGCAGCGTTAGCACGGAACAGCAGAAGCATCGTAATTCGGTGCATGCTTCCAGCTGAGCCATCCATGGAAGGTGCTACAGTTGGTGAGTCGAAGCCTGAAGGTGACAGGCACGCTGTGGCGCCTAGACAGCACGCACACATACATCAAGGCACAGAGGGACGATTTACCACATAAGCAAGTGAAAGGCACATCATGCTGCCATCGGAGATCATCGCCGTCAGCGTCTTGGTTATGTAGTACGCGTAGAAGTACGTCTTTGTCCGGCCGCACGCCAGAATGGCTTGTCGGAGAAACGAAAGGAAAGAAAAGAACTTTCAGATCACACTAAACTCGCGTATAAGTGAAGAATGTACTACTTGTTGCAGTGGTATCTTATCCAGTGAATATTCAGTTGTAGGAGATGCGACAAGTACGTACCCAATGGAACGATGGACACTGCTGCAGGGAGTGTAAGCAACGCCTTCCGGCCGTACCTGTCGGACAGGTTGCAGACGATCGGCGTCGCCACAACAGCCCCCAGGGCAGTAACCTGCAGTAGTTTCCATGTAGAAAAGAACACTGTCACACTCACACAACAGCCTACGCACGAAGAACATTTTCAGTGCTCCCACCATGCTACCCATACTTTTGTTGTTCGAGAAATAGTTCAAACAGTTATAATTTTTTTAAAAAATTATATAAATAAGATATGATATAATCTAAAATCCTATGAAACTTTAAATCTAAATTCGATCGACACGTTGATAAACGCCATTTGGAATTGTGTTTGAAATCGCCACTTGCGACTTCTGTGATAGTGCACACTTTTTTCACCTGATGATACTCATAGATTCTGAGACTGCGTGCGGTCGCTACTTGTCGCGACCCGCGACCTCGTTAGGGCGACCTATCGGTGCGTGTCGACGTCGTCGATGGGCGCGACACAGCTCGATGCGTGCTTAATTGCAGCAACTTTTCTGTCTGTGAACTGTGTAGGCAAGCCTTGTCTATTCGGTTTCTTACACTATAATGATAATAGCGTATCTTTTAAGATAAAGTTATTAGTCAATTGTAGTAAATAATATACCAACTTTAATTATATCAGTTAAAATTATACGTAATTGTCTCTCTCTGTACTCTCACTTATAAATATACATAATTCAAAAGCCATAAAAAAAACATAGGGCATCTTCTTTTCAGTTTCTAAAAACTATTTTTTAACTTTTTTTTTGCATTAACTAGCTTTCAGACGAACTACCTTTTTAAGTTAGGATCTATAAGTTGATCATAGTACACATTGTAGCGACTTCATTTATATTAACCAAAACCGCATACGAATTTCTGTTACTCTGTACTTTTTCTTACGAACAAACCTAAAAGTAATAAACTGTAACTAAAAATTATAAACCGAAATAAAAATAGATCATAACCCGTAGCAAAAAAACGCACCAGCTATGGGCCTGTTCTTTGCGTCACAAGCCGACGGCTTTTGGCTTTTGCTACAGTACCTAACTTTCAAACGGAGTATTTTCTCAAGATGAGGTCTACAAGTTAAACGATGTACACGTTAAAAGCCCAACATCTGTACCAGCCAAAATCGCAAGTGAGTATCTCTCTCTCTGTAAACTGTACCGTAAACAGCCAAAATTCAAAAATTTCAGCCAAAAGCCATAAGCCGCAGCCGAAAAAAACATGCCCTATAATGGGCCTGTTCTTTTTAGTTGAAACTTATGGTTTTTGGCTACGATTTGTGGTTTTTAGGCTGTTCGTGTGAGAAATTACAGAGTAACAGAAACTCACATGCGGTTTTTGCCGATATAAATGCAGTCGGTACAGTATGTACTACAATTAACTAGTAGACCTTATCTTGAAAAGATACTTCGTTTAAAAGATAATTATTATAAATAAGTTAAAAATAACTTTTAGAAGTTGAAAAGAACAGGCCCATTAGCGTTAGCCAAATAGCACAATAGTAGTGTCGTGATATGCAATCGCACATAGTGGGCTCATTATCCGGGGGGCCAAGTTCTACCGCGATTGCGCAGAGCCCATTTTCTGAACGTCGGTCATCGCATGCGTCATCTCGCTTTCCGGCAGATTTGACAGGAATTACCATCGTCCATCGTCTCCGCAGAACTCTTCTACTGTCTTCCTTCCCGTGTCTCACTCTTTTCTTCTTCATAGGGTAACCTAAGAAAAGGCTAAAGAGTGAGCTCTAGTTGAGTTATTTTTCTTTGTCTCTTATTTATGGGACGAGACTAGTACTAGTACCGACGACTTTTTTTTTGACCCTGACCGCATCTAGATTCTGGCGATTAATGCTCCTTGTTTTTACATCACGGGAGTACAAATGGTCGGTGCGACTTTTTGCAAAGGGCTTTCTTAATGTCCTGAAAATCTCCTGCGTGCGTGGTCGTACCGCCGTGTGACGTAACGACCGCACTGTACCGGCTCAGTTCTGGAGAACTAGTAGCCTGCTCAAAGTGACCGTCATGACGATGATATTGTCATCACCGACACAACGGTGATAAAAAAAAGAATATGGACCTGAAACCAAGTGACGCTTGAGGAGGTGGTGTTCATTTGGGCTTATTTTTGTGCTTATGACTAAAAAGTATTGTAGCTGACAGAAGCTTATTTAGCATAATTAAATTTAAAAAAATAAAAAATATAAAAAAATATGTTAGCCCATTATGTATAATACAAATAAATACGGAAAAAATAACCGACAAAAAAGCTCAACAAAAAGTCAAAAGTTCAGAAAAGACGAAATTTATGAATAGTGAAAAATAAGTCGAAAGCTAAAACCAAAATAATCACAGTTTAAGTTTTAAAAATTAGCGAAAGATCGTTATACCCTCTCAAACAATACAAAAAATAAGAAAAAACAAAAAAATTAGAAACAAATATGTTTTTAGTTTAAATAAATCAAAAGTCAAAAAACCCAGAAGCTAAAATCGTTTGAAACGAGGTATTCTAAGTAACTTCTAACTTAAATAAGTTAAAAACCAAAAAATCAGAAGCTGAAATTGTCTAGAGCAGACCTCACTCGTGCACACACTTAATGCCTATGACTATGCACAGTGCAACGGCAGTAACTTGTTAATCGCTATGCAACTTGTTAAAACTAGCAGATGGAGTGGTTAACTAACGAAAGAATCCGCAAATAAGACTCGTACCAGACTGCTTCTGGCAAGTTAAAAGCCATTTCGAACGTGTTAACTTTTTAACATTGTTTTCTCTTTTTTTTTTCTTTGCATGATCTATAGAGATATAACAGTATTTTTATTTTTTCTAACTTTTATTTATTTTTTTATTAAATACCAGAAGAAGTAACGGCCGCTGCAGTTTCACTTTATCCAAAATCTTCAACACCTTTAAACAGTCCTAAGGCGTGCCTAGTGGGGCTTCCACTACTCTCTCCCTCCATGCTATCTCCGTGTTCTTAGAAACGAAACGAAACAAATCAGCAACCATGATATATTGTACGTGTGCAATGACATCTCAATCGATTTCCTATGTTAATTTGTGTACTTAATTTTGTAATTGATCGCAGCCATGCTGCTTGGCAATTGGCATGCTAAATCATGCAGTGAACGATGGCTAGCAACAGGCAGGTCCCAACTGAACTACAACACGTACGCATGCATGCATTCGCCAAGAAACTGATGAGAGTATGCATGCATGATCGATCTTACTGCTTGCTGGAGACCGGTGAGGTAGATGGCGAGGGAGCACACGTCGCGGCCGGGGCAGAGCGCCTCCATCGTCACGTCGGTGATCACCGGCGCCGCCATGAAGGCGCCGAAGCAGAAGAGGAAAGCGAACACCAGCAGGTGCCCCAGCTCCGCCAGTTCCTTCATCCTTAATCAATCCCTGTCCTCTCAGCTCTCAATCCCTGTCCTCTCAGCTCTCCTATGTGCTAGCTTTCTCCCTCACTCCCTCCCCTCTTCTCTTTTTTATATGTTCCTCTTCTTTCTTATATTATATGTTCCTCCAAGCTATTGGTACGCAGGGTGGACGCACGTGTAAGCACTGGTAACGTGTCAAGTCTCACCGCGATTAGTGCGCTTAAACCAACGAGGTAGGAAAGTAGCGACTAGCGACCAACGAGGTAGGAAAGTAGCGAAGTAGACAATTGGGGTCCCTTCTTTCCGGTTTTTAGAGATAGCTTTTATTATTTATTATAATACCAAATTTTTAAATAGAATATTTTTTAAAAGGTATATATAAGTTAATTTTATTACATAGTAAAAGTCTATTACTATATCGGTTAAAATCACATACGAGTATCTCTCTCCGTAATCTCTATCGTAAACAGCAAAAATTCAAAAATTTCAACCAAAAACCACGGCAATAAAGAACAGACCCAGTACTAGTGCTTATTTGGGCTTAAGCCTATAGATTTTAGACTTTTTGGTATTATTTTAGGCTTTTTTCCACTGTAGCTGCTATAAATTTTTTCCATGTAATTAAATTTAAAAAATTAAAAATTAAAAATATGTTATCTCATCACGAACAATGCAAAGGAATACAGGGAAAAAAAAGAAAAGGCAAAAAAGTCCCAAAAACCTAAAAGGCCAGAAAAAATGAAATTAAGAAGTGAGAAGATAAAAGCTTAAGTCCAAATGAGAAATGTAGCGCATATTGGAATAGCATTTCTTTGAAGATTAGCTTGAAAAATAATAACCAAGCGGAAAAACTAGAGCAGGCCAAATATTAAGAGGGCAGCATTTTTTAATAAAGATAAAAAAAACAAGCAGCGCCTGGTTTGCTGTAACGACCCACGTCGTTAATTAACCCTAATTAGCGAATTAGGATGTTAAGTAGGATTAATTACATAAATGATAATCTAAAATTGCGAGGAAATTTAAACTTTTATGCGTAGTCGTATAAATTGAAATCAACGAATGATAAACTAGTAACTTGTTTCCATAATTTTATTAACGAGGATGAATATCAAACTATATGGACTGAAATGAGAAACAAAAATTCAATTGCACGACAAATAGCAACTTTCAAGTCAATTAAAATATATATAACAGTACGTAGTACAACAGTAGTTAATTACAATCTGTGTAGGGTAAAATCAGTAACATACATTGATCGATGATGAGAACTCATATTAAGTCAAATAAAAATATTGCAAATTGCATTACATGATAGCGACAATCCAAATTACAACAAATATATATACAATTCCATATCTCAACCAAATAACCCTTTTCAACAATTAAGAGTTTACAATACAATGGTATTCCGTTAGAAAGTATATGATTTAATTTACACCAAGTCCATCTCATACATAATTATTACAATAGAGAAATGAAGAATAGAAATTACATTAAATTGTATGCCTCAATATTAAGAGAAAGCCCTATTACATTCAGATCATCTCATACATTAGAGACTATCGTCGAACGGCCACCACACCGTTATTTCATTTGTGAGTGAACTAGTAACTGTAATACCGAAAAAGACCGAACAAAAGAAAATAATTAAAAGAAGAAATTGCCGTCAGAGCCCTAGCGATTAACTTCAGGCAGGGTAATCCGTTCACGGAGATACCTGACCGTCCGGGGGCCAGTCGGCACCTCTCACAACCGTAGGCTCATCACACGGTATTATATATATACAAACCTGTTCTGAACATAGGAATCCAACCAAGGCAAAGACCAGAATATCATAAATTATTCCAGCCCAAACCCACAACAGAGAAACACCTGTCAAAGCCCTCACCACGCAAATGCCAACCACAGTGAATCAGATGCACCGGGCCAGAGCAGCCACGCCCAGAGGGCATCAACAGCCAACAAAGCCTCACAGGCAAGCCATCCAAACAAATATCCCACATAGCATACCAGTAGTCAAACCGAGAGAATAGAGCACAGAGGGGCAAAGCTAGGTAAGGTAACATTCCCCAACTCTTCCAGCCAATCCCCAGACCGCGAAGGAGTCCCAGCCGAGTGGAGCCGAAGGTCCAGGGAGTGAAGCAGCGACAAGCCGAAGGAAGATGGGGACATGACGGCCACGGGAGAACCGCAAGCCAGCAACCATCATCCACCACGCCAGCCAGCATCAAGCATCAATCACAGCCAACCGGCCACCACCCCAACCCCAGACCCTAGCATCCCGCACAAGCACCAGTGCAGGTAAACCCCAAAAGCCCAACATCTATGCAATGCCATTATCCCATTCCATCCAACATAGGTTAGCGAGTAGCAACCATAAGCATTCATCCACAATAGAACACATGAACCATAAGCATATCACCGGAAGTAGCAGAGGAGAGAAGAGGGTTACCGCGAGGGCGGCGGCTGCGGGAGTCACGGCCGAGCCACCGGTTCACCGCCGCCAGTACTCCCCCGGCGCATGGCGACGGCTCACCGGCGAGGACGGCCACGGTCACCCGCCTCCCAAAACTAAACCCTAGGCAAACCTCAAAATGTTAGTAAATTACAAAAGTAAATCAAGCTAGAAATGGGGAAAAAAAAGGGGGGGAAAGCATCTGTTTTGGCCAGATCTGGCCGGAGATCCCCAAGCGGCGCCGGCCATCCCGGCGGGAACGGCCGGCCAGAGGAGGCGTCGGCGGGGAGCCGGCGTGAGGGGGAGCAGCACCGAGGCAGAGGCGCCGAGGCGCGGGCGCGAGAGAGAGGCGGCGCATGAGGGGAGCCGAACCGGGCGGCGACGCTAGGACCCGAAGGCAGGGGAGAGGCGGCGTGAGGTGAGAGCAGGGAGGCCGAGAGAGAGAGAGGGGGGAGATAGAGAGAGGGAGTCGGCGGAGTGGGTGAGAAAGGAGGAGAGGAGAGGAGATGGAGAGGCGTCGGCAGGGGAGTGAAGAGGAGGCGTCGGTGGGAGTAAAAGAGAGGGAGAGGAGGCGTCGGCAGCCGAGGGGAGGCCAAAAGCCCAGGAAAACCCAAGAAGAGGAGGCAGTTAATCATAGATACAATTAGGGCACGAATAAGATGATACTAATAACAATCTTAATAAGAAATTATGTAGATTATAAATACATTTCATGACCAATTGCCATGAGATAGAATCATTATAAGCATGCCCATGCATATTATTAAGCTAATATTGCCAATTTCGCCATTAATCAAAATGATTAGTTAGAATGCAATAATTGGTAATTTCTTAATCTTGCATTTAATTTGTGGATACTATTAAAATGAACTGGGAACTATCGCATTCTGTATAAAGGAACGAAATGAAAATTAGCGAATCCTGATTATAATTAATAGAAATCTTATAATGACCAGAATCTTATAAATAATTGAACCGTAGATTAATTTAAGTCTAAATAGCAGGAAAAAGGCTGAATCTTCAAAGGGAACCATATCAGGGTAACGAGGAGACTCAGCAGTTTAATATAAACTCAGGCAAGCATTCCTTTGATCAAATCTTTAGCGTATATTGCTCAAAGCAAGTATCTTTGTATTAATCTAGTATCACTCTGCATGAAAGAAATAAAATATATTTAAATCGAGCAATGGATAGAAGAGATATGAGAAAAGAAATAGATGGCAACTGATGGAGCAGTTGGCCATCTAGGATAATTAAGAGGGTGGGCAGAGGTTGCCAGTGTAGGTGATAAAGGGGCAGGTGTGGGACCTCTGCATAAGAATAGAATATAATAAATTACCAACTTCATCCGTGTGAACAGACCGTACCAAACCGTATCAACCAACATCCCGTTTTTACGGACAGATTAGTAGCTCTATCAAAGTGTTATATTCTCCACATGGGTAAGTATTTATTAAGCCGTTGGGAGAACCCACACGATCCGGGCCAGCACTTGGGTGCCGGGTGGGGGACCCCGTGGAGGAACCCACAAGATCCGGGCCAGCAACTGGGTGCCGGGTGGGGACCTCCACCACCGCAGGAACCCACACGATCCGGGCCAGAACTGGGGTGCCGGGTGGGGGATGCAAGGCGCATATATTAGCGCGGGTGGAGGTTGGGGTAGGACGAGGTCCGTGGGCGCCGAGCGAGGGTGAGAAACCATCTCGGGCCGCCCCAACCAACAACTATATCGAGGTCGGTGGGCGCCAGGCGAGGGTGAGAAACCACCCTGGGCTGCCGGCTAAGAATAGTTGGGTGGAGATATAATTACTGAGATAGATGCAAACGTACTGTACTCTGGTCTGGGCGCCGCATCTAAGGAATTGCGGAAATCCCTAAGCCACCAGGATCAAGAGTGGTGTTGGGTAAAGTGATACAAGCTTGCGCAATGCTATCCAAATCATGAATTCATGCCTGTCTCCGGGAAAGGAGAATTACGGAAACTTATGGGGGTTTTTGCTGTTCATGCGTATGTTCAGTAGTTTTCTAATTAATAAATCGGACTGCTTTTAAAACCAACAAACCTTATTTTCTATAAGTCATGGAAATGACAGGGATGATGAAAAAAAAGAGTGTTAAGAATGAACACGAGACTAAAAAGAGGAATTGAGATTCCTACACGTGTAAATGATGGGCATTTTATGCATTTTGTATTATAACGCTTGCTGAGTACGTCTGTACTCACCGTTGCTATAATCCCCCCCTTTGCTTAGGAGCATGTCAGATCAGAGGATGGCTAAGATCAGGAGAAAGCTACCTGGATGGAATACTGGGGACTCGGAGTACAATGGGTATAAGGTGGACATTCCGTGTGATCGTTATTGAATAGGAAGTAGTTAGAATATTTTGTCTAAAGATTGTAATATTTAAGCCCTTGAGGCTTTGTAATAACTTTAGCCCTGCGTGGCGATATTCTTGTAATATCATATTGTGTCTCTAATTATTGTTCTGCTGCAATACTCTGATAGGCTTATTATTCGTTAGAGCGATGTTTTATCGGCTAAAACGAATAATAATCCGTTGACTAGCGTTTTTACCCCATGGTAGAAATGCGGGTCGTCACAGGTGGTATCAGAGCAATGGTTTGAGGGCCACGCAAATCATTAGGGACTGTTTCTTGACTTAAGGAGGTGATCCTTGCTATATGGCAATACATATCCTTTAATACTTCTCATCTGTATATCCTTTCTTATGTGGTTAGCTCTAGGTTTAAGCATCGTTACTTTTAAACCATCGCATATTTTTAGAGCCAGAATGGGTAGCGAGGATGGGAACGGTGGTAATAATAGTTATGACGATTTAAATTATGTTACTAGTTTCCTTTCATCGGTAACAGTGTTAGTTTACAAAATTGTAGTATTAGTTGGTAAGCAATATCATTTTAATTATGAATTTAACATTTAATTTTGCTGTAATTATATAGTCTGTATTTAAATTATTGCATTCAGTTAATGTATGATTGTTTTACTTTTCTCAACCGTAGCGACATAGACTCAACTGTGGCAACATGGGGCAACTTAGGATAAATATGAGTAGTTATAATGGTTTAGAAGTGAACTAAACTCCGAGACCTTATCTTTTCGCTCTTACAACTAAATGAATGCATCCGCCATCACAAAATTTAGTAGAAACAATCAAAGAAAGGAAAAATTTTAACTATTCCTGATGGCAGATGAACCAAAATAACATTGACTTCTCTCACTTCTGCATATGAGATTTCCCGGACGAGTGGTCCGTGGCGCTCCCGAACGCGTAAGTTTCGGGCGTACTCAGGAACGAAGTCCTGGGCGTACTCAGGGATGAGCCCTGAGCGTGGTTCCAAACGCGAAAGTTTTGGGCGATCCTGAGAGCGAGTTCTCAGGCGTGCCTGGGCACGGAGATCCAGGGTAGTGTAGGTTCGCACTCAGAGGCAAGCTCTGAGCGTGGTCCCAAACGCGAAAGATTTGGGCGATCTCGAGAGCGAGTTCTCGAGCGTAGCTGGGCACGTAGTCCCAGAGTAGTGTAGGAGTTGATTCTTTTTGCATCTCTATGTTTCTTGGGTTTTATTTGCCTAATGTGAATGCGGTGATGTGAAGACCAACCTTAGAGGGGAAGTAATGTTGTTTCCTACTACTTCAACATAAATAAATTCTCATCTAATTGCATGCTAAACATTAATAAGAAAACCTGGGTCTATAACATGAATAAAATTTTGTTCGTACCTCTTGTAACAATTTGCTGCAGGAAATTTGATAATATCATGATATGCAGGTATTTTCAAAAATAGAATTTACTAAATTTAATTACAACTTAAATTGAGGTGACTAAGTGTAGAATGATCAGCCAAATTAAAACAAGTAAAAATATAGCACCTAGCCGCAGTATAGGAAAAACGCTCAATTCTTTATTATTTTTTTTAAATCGGTTATATAGAATTACCAGGATTACTAGACGTAGACGAGTTGTTACGAGATTGACTGTAGGTAACATATCCATCACCATCCATTTTCTTTTGCAGAACACGTGACTCAGAGTGAGACGTCCTTAGAACGTAATTGAAAAAAAAATGACGATAACTAATTTGCAACTCAAGACTGGTAGACTGTTTCGCTGTAAAGCCTTTATTTCACCAAATAAATCTGTTCCTAGTAATCTATCCCTAGATACTCCGAGAAACTTGTTACTTGCTTAATTCTATCCCTCTTGGAGTGTATGGTCAAACCTACAGCGGATATCTATACCTACCTACGTTTCCTGTTGTAATTCGGATTGGAATCATTCCGAAGTTCTAAACCTACAGCTACTACGAGATTAATCACCCCATTATCCGTGAATCATTTTAAAGCCGTCACCGAACAATTATTATCCATGTTTGGTGCATTTTCCCCACGTTCATGAATATATGATTTCAGGAACTTTTGTCATAGTCTCCGGAGCATCACATTGACCATGAACTTATAAAATAAAGATTTTACAAATGGAAACTGTTTCAGCATGACATTAGGAATTAATTATTTTCACAAAACCCCTTGCATCATTCTATATAAATATTTCTTGCACCATAGTGTTTAAAGTTTTCGAAAAACTCTTTCATGCATTCCATGAGGACATATATTATGAATAAGGGGAAATGTCCACTCTTTCGATATCATCGATATATCATCCGCTGAATCCCAAAACCGTATGGCAATACCTATCCCTGTATGTAGCGAATAAATCTCTAGGCCTGCCTAGTAACCTAGGGAAACCTGTTCAATTCCGAAGAGCTAAACTACGTCTAAAAAGCTAGTATCGTAAACATAGAATTTAAGTCCAAAATTTCAAACACCATAATGCCATCCGAATAGGGAGTAACAATTTTAACCAAACAGGAAATACCCAGCCCTTAGATAGCCCAAGTACCAAGTCAGGAAACAAGGATAATGCTGATCTAATATCACATCTTCCTGCCGCAAGACGACATTTCAACCCAGTTGCTTTAAGCAACACCGCTTCTTTGAACCACCCTGCCGAACTATCACCAATAGCACTTCAGTAGACCAGCTAAAGGAATCAAGGGGTAGCTAAAGAATTAAGGAGGGAAGGGGCATTGGTTAGAAAAAGGAAAGTATTAACTGGTGCAATATAGAATAGATTGAACGATTTTCCTACCTTAACATGAATTATAATTCCGATCCTAAGGTTACCAAATCACTAGTAACAATAATTGATAACCTGTAGCTTGATATCAAATTTCAACGTTGGCATGTGAGGAGTCAACAAGCGATATAAGCATAGGAGGTGTATCTACCAAAAGGCGGAATAAATAGGAATATCTAAAAGCACGCTTCGTAAAGGATCAATAAGAGACCTACCACAACCTTCTTCAGCCAGTTTCGATTTCGAGGACGAAATCATTTTTAAGGAGGGAAGTTTGTAACGACCCACGTCGTTAATTAACCCTAATTAGCGAATTAGGATGTTAAGTAGGATTAATTACATAAATGATAATCTAAAATTGCGAGGAAATTTAAACTTTTATGCGTAGTCGTATAAATTGAAATCAACGAATGATAAACTAGTAACTTGTTTCCATAATTTTATTAACGAGGATGAATATCAAACTATATGGACTGAAATGAGAAACAAAAATTCAATTGCACGACAAATAGCAACTTTCAAGTCAATTAAAATATATATAACAGTACGTAGTACAACAGTAGTTAATTACAATCTGTGTAGGGTAAAATCAGTAACATACATTGATCGATGATGAGAACTCATATTAAGTCAAATAAAAATATTGCAAATTACATTACATGATAGCGACAATCCAAATTACAACAAATATATATACAATTCCATATCTCAACCAAATAACCCTTTTCAACAATTAAGAGTTTACAATACAATGGTATTCCGTTAGAAAGTATATGATTTAATTTACACCAAGTCCATCTCATACATAATTATTACAATAGAGAAATGAAGAATAGAAATTACATTAAATTGTATGCCTCAATATTAAGAGAAAGCCCTATTACATTCAGATCATCTCATACATTAGAGACTATCGTCGAACGGCCACCACACCGTTATTTCATTTGTGAGTGAACTAGTAACTGTAATACCGAAAAAGACCGAACAAAAGAAAATAATTAAAAGAAGAAATTGCCGTCAGAGCCCTAGCGATTAACTTCAGGCAGGGTAATCCGTTCACGGAGATACCTGACCGTCCGGGGGCCAGTCGGCACCTCTCACAACCGTAGGCTCATCACACGGTATTATATATATACAAACCTGTTCTGAACATAGGAATCCAACCAAGGCAAAGACCAGAATATCATAAATTATTCCAGCCCAAACCCACAACAGAGAAACACCTGTCAAAGCCCTCACCACGCAAATGCCAACCACAGTGAATCAGATGCACCGGGCCAGAGCAGCCACGCCCAGAGGGCATCAACAGCCAACAAAGCCTCACAGGCAAGCCATCCAAACAAATATCCCACATAGCATACCAGTAGTCAAACCGAGAGAATAGAGCACAGAGGGGCAAAGCTAGGTAAGGTAACATTCCCCAACTCTTCCAGCCAATCCCCAGACCGCGAAGGAGTCCCAGCCGAGTGGAGCCGAAGGTCCAGGGAGTGAAGCAGCGACAAGCCGAAGGAAGATGGGGACATGACGGCCACGGGAGAACCGCAAGCCAGCAACCATCATCCACCACGCCAGCCAGCATCAAGCATCAATCACAGCCAACCGGCCACCACCCCAACCCCAGACCCTAGCATCCCGCACAAGCACCAGTGCAGGTAAACCCCAAAAGCCCAACATCTATGCAATGCCATTATCCCATTCCATCCAACATAGGTTAGCGAGTAGCAACCATAAGCATTCATCCACAATAGAACACATGAACCATAAGCATATCACCGGAAGTAGCAGAGGAGAGAAGAGGGTTACCGCGAGGGCGGCGGCTGCGGGAGTCACGGCCGAGCCACCGGTTCACCGCCGCCAGTACTCCCCCGGCGCATGGCGACGGCTCACCGGCGAGGACGGCCACGGTCACCCGCCTCCCAAAACTAAACCCTAGGCAAACCTCAAAATGTTAGTAAATTACAAAAGTAAATCAAGCTAGAAATGGGGAAAAAAAGGGGGGGGAAAGCATCTGTTTTGGCCAGATCTGGCCGGAGATCCCCAAGCGGCGCCGGCCATCCCGGCGGGAACGGCCGGCCAGAGGAGGCGTCGGCGGGGAGCCGGCGTGAGGGGGAGCAGCACCGAGGCAGAGGCGCCGAGGCGCGGGCGCGAGAGAGAGGCGGCTCATGAGGGGAGCCGAACCGGGCGGCGGCGCTAGGACCCGAAGGCAGGGGAGAGGCGGCGTGAGGTGAGAGCAGGGAGGCCGAGAGAGAGAGAGGGGGGAGATAGAGAGAGGGAGTCGGCGGAGTGGGTGAGAAAGGAGGAGAGGAGAGGAGATGGAGAGGCGTCGGCAGGGGAGTGAAGAGGAGGCGTCGGTGGGAGTAAAAGAGAGGGAGAGGAGGCGTCGGCAGCCGAGGGGAGGCCAAAAGCCCAGGAAAACCCAAGAAGAGGAGGCAGTTAACCATAGATACAATTAGGGCACGAATAAGATGATACTAATAGCAATCTTAATAAGAAATTATGTAGATTATAAATACATTTCATGACCAATTGCCATGAGATAGAATCATTATAAGCATGCCCATGCATATTATTAAGCTAATATTGCCAATTTCGCCATTAATCAAAATGATTAGTTAGAATGCAATAATTGGTAATTTCTTAATCTTGCATTTAATTTGTGGATACTATTAAAATGAACTGGGAACTATCGCATTCTGTATAAAGGAACGAAATGAAAATTAGCGAATCCTGATTATAATTAATAGAAATCTTATAATGACCAGAATCTTATAAATAATTGAACCGTAGATTAATTTAAGTCTAAATAGCAGGAAAAAGGCTGAATCTTCAAAGGGAACCATATCAGGGTAACGAGGAGACTCAGCAGTTTAATATAAACTCAGGCAAGCATTCCTTTGATCAAATCTTTAGCGTATATTGCTCAAAGCAAGTATCTTTGTATTAATCTAGTATCACTCTGCATGAAAGAAATAAAATATATTTAAATCGAGCAATGGATAGAAGAGATATGAGAAAAGAAATAGATGGCAACTGATGGAGCAGTTGGCCATCTAGGATAATTAAGAGGGTGGGCAGAGGTTGCCAGGGTAGGTGATAAAGGGGCAGGTGTGGGACCTCTGCATAAGAATAGAATATAATAAATTACCAACTTCATCCGTGTGAACAGACCGTACCAAACCGTATCAACCAACATCCCGTTTTTACGGACAGATTAGTAGCTCTATCAAAGTGTTATATTCTCCACATGGGTAAGTATTTATTAAGCCGTTGGGAGAACCCACACGATCCGGGCCAGCACTTGGGTGCCGGGTGGGGGACCCCGTGGAGGAACCCACAAGATCCGGGCCAGCAACTGGGTGCCGGGTGGGGACCTCCACCACCGCAGGAACCCACACGATCCGGGCCAGAACTGGGGTGCCGGGTGGGGGATGCAAGGCGCATATATTAGCGCGGGTGGAGGTTGGGGTAGGACGAGGTCCGTGGGCGCCGAGCGAGGGTGAGAAACCATCTCGGGTGGCCCCAACCAACAACTATATCGAGGTCGGTGGGCGCCAGGCGAGGGTGAGAAACCACCCTGGGCTGCCGGCTAAGAATAGTTGGGTGGAGATATAATTACTGAGATAGATGCAAACGTACTGTACTCTGGTCTGGGCGCCGCATCTAAGGAATTGCGGAAATCCCTAAGCCACCAGGATCAAGAGTGGTGTTGGGTAAAGTGATACAAGCTTGCGCAATGCTATCCAAATCATGAATTCATGCCTGTCTCCGGGAAAGGAGAATTACGGAAACTTATGGGGGTTTTTGCTGTTCATGCGTATGTTCAGTAGTTTTCTAATTAATAAATCGGACTGCTTTTAAAACCAACAAACCTTATTTTCTATAAGTCATGGAAATGACAGGGATGATGAAAAAAAAGAGTGTTAAGAATGAACACGAGACTAAAAAGAGGAATTGAGATTCCTACACGTGTAAATGATGGGCATTTTATGCATTTTGTATTATAACGCTTGCTGAGTACGTCTGTACTCACCGTTGCTATAATCCCCCCCTTTGCTTAGGAGCATGTCAGATCAGAGGATGGCTAAGATCAGGAGAAAGCTACCTGGATGGAATACTGGGGACTCGGAGTACAATGGGTATAAGGTGGACATTCCGTGTGATCGTTATTGAATAGGAAGTAGTTAGAATATTTTGTCTAAAGATTGTAATATTTAAGCCCTTGAGGCTTTGTAATAACTTTAGCCCTGCGTGGCGATATTCTTGTAATATCATATTGTGTCTCTAATTATTGTTCTGCTGCAATACTCTGATAGGCTTATTATTCGTTAGAGCGATGTTTTATCGGCTAAAACGAATAATAATCCGTTGACTAGCGTTTTTACCCCATGGTAGAAATGCGGGTCGTCACATTTGCTCTCAAGGAAAGAAATGTAAGTGCAGCGCTTTCGTTTTCGCCATCTTTTCGTATTTAACTAGATTCGGCTGGATCACGAGCATCAGCTCTTACGTCGCCACCTACAGAAGAGTTTGGTTTCCTGCTAGGAAACAAAATAGAACTAGCCAGTTGATTAGTAACGGGGCGACTAGCGCCTCCCATTGTATGCTTCTCCGGGTAGTTAATTCTAGAGTGAATTGATTCTAGCAGTTCGATTTAGTATAACAGATAAGCTTACCTTTGTTCGATCTCTAGCCGCCACTGTCTCGCCAGAGTTTTAGCTTACCAAAGGAGGAGACTATGAATTTTGGACGTTTTTGACACTGTTGCTATCCAAAATTCCAAAAATAACCTCTTCAGAAACGAAATTCCACCTCTAGCCCCCACCTGACCGCACCATTTAACCGCGTCGCGACACGTGTCCAATGGTGCGGCCGGGGAGCGCACCACACCGGAGTGGTGCGGTCCCCGACCGCACCACTCACCCGCTGCCATGTCAGACCGAATGGTGCAGTGCCGCACCGCACCACTCGCCTAATGGTGCGGCACCACACCGCACCACTTGGCTAGAGTTCTGTTCCGCCGAGATTAGGGTGGGTTTTGCGCAAACTGTAATTTATGATTTTTGTTTTGATTACATAGTTACATAAATATTATGTATACACATGTAAAATAATTTTGTAGAGTGTGCAGCAAACTTATAATATAGAATAGGAGATGCAAAAAATATGAAGTTTTTTTTTTCAAATTTGGTTATGTATTGCGGATGATATATGTAGGAATTATATTTTTTTTGTAGATTTTTATTTTTGAAATATTTTGGTACGTTGTTAATGTTGTTTGAAAAAAATGTATTTGATGTGGAGTGAAGTTTGCTGGTAGTGTAATTTTATTTGCATTTATGAAAATTAAGAATTTTGGTTGGTAGAGTACGATAACGATTAGTGTATTTGTGATTTTCGTACATTGCTGACCGTGAAAAATATGTTGAACTGGCAATAACATTTTTCGATCATGTTATGTTGTTTTATTGGAAGAAATTTAATGAAGTTTTTTTAGCACAACTGTGATAGAAACAATTGGACGAAAGGAAGGAAAGTGATATTGAACACGTGGGAATCATTGAATGCGAAAAGACGAGATAATAAGCTTAGCTGAATAGAAATAAACTTGATAATACAGTTGGGCTTAACATGCCGCGTACTTTTTTATTTATTTATGCGAGAAGACGAGATAACTTGCTGGGTGTATTACATTTTGTCTACTGGGTGTAGCGTGGTTGTTTCCCCTTATTCTCGCGCTGTGAAGATGGCTCCGCTGCATCCTTCTTCCTGTCACTCTTGGTCTTGAGAGCTGCCTCATGAGCTTGAAGCACTTCCTCCTGACGCTTGATGGCTGTTTCACGCAGACTTAACTGCTCCCGCCTCCTTTGCAGCTCATCCTCCTTGCCCTTCAGACGGATTTGGTCCACCCTCACGCGGCGCTCTTGCTCAAGCCGCATCTGTCGTTCCACCTCGCGAGCCTGAGTCATCTTGACAAAGTATTGTTCTTTGTTTTCTAACTGCTTTGGCCGGTTCTGTGGCCATGCCGGCGGCACCCGATCCACCCATTCGATGAACCGGCAAGCCTATGTGTGGCGTGGTAGATGTCACGGATCAAGTTGAAAAACGATAACAAGAAACAAAGGATTTAGTTGTCGTCGTTACCACGAAGTCGTCATCCAGGTCTGGACACTTGAAGAACCTACGGCCGTAGTTGGCTCGTTGTACTGGATCCGTCCAGACGGACAACATCGTCCTAAAGCCGCAATGGCACTTCGGGCGCTCATGCCACTCCGGCACTCCAAATGGGTCGGACCTCCAGGAAGACATTGTTGTGTAATAGTATTGTGATGGCTGAAGGAGGAGATGTGGTATGGAAGACATAGGAGGCCTTTATGTAGGCAGGTTATCTGATGCAGTGGGCATAGTCCATGGAGAGGACGACATGGGAATCTTTTGAGGATAGTCAGGATTGCAGTGTAGCAATAAATGTCCCTATGAAGGCTTTTCAGAGCCTGCAAAATGTACTGTATTCTCATGTCACTGCGGAAAGCTGGCCTCTTTTGTCATGTCACTGCGGAATGCTGGCCCGTTTTGCCAAGTCACTGGGCAAAGCTGCCTCGTTTTGTCATGTCACTGCGCACCACTGGCATCTTTTTGTCACCTCACGGAGCAAAGCTGGCCCGTATTATCATGTCCCTGCGCAAATTGTCCTTTTTTGTCATGACACTTAGGAAAGCAAGCTAGAAATGATGTCCTCCTTATTCAAGCCACGGGGATCCGAAGATGATGGCCTCATTCGGTAAGAGGTGTCATTTGATCCAATCTTAAAATTTATTTCATTGTCAATATTATGTACATCTGTCCCTGTATGCATTTTATGGTTTCTTATGTAATGCCTTTTGAATGTGATGTGTATCATTGCACTTGGGACTAGCTCAGGGACTGAAAATGGATAATTGATGAGATAGGCTTCTCCCCTGATGACCTGCAGGAATTTGTGCATTCACTCTCTTACGTGTACGTAGAAAATTGTACCACACGTCATTCTGCCAACTTAACGTATTAGCCTAAAATTTATATGTCGTAATGGCCTAGCCAGAGTCATCAAGCAGCTCGGTAGGTGGTAGCTCAACAGCAGCCCGTTTTGTCTAGTCACTGAGCAAAATCTGAACTCTTTTGTCATGTCACTGAGCAAAGCTGACCTCTTTTGTCGTGTCACTGAGCAAAGCTGCCCTCTTTTGTCATCTCACTGAGCAAAGCTGGGCCGTGTTGTCATATCCCTGAGCAAAGCTGCACTCTATTGACATCTCACTGAGCAAAGCTGCCCTTTTTCACATCTATGTGCAAAGCTGTCCTCTATTGTCACATCTCAGTGCAAAGCTGGCCTCTTTTTTTTTGGTGGTCACTGCATTAAGCTGCCCCGTTTTGCTATAAGTAGCACGGTTGGGGTCCCATGACATTGTAAATCGAACAAAAAAGTACCCTTCTCTTTCGTGGTGAAACTTACCATGTCAGAAGCCGAGGGGCCAGTGGGATTTGGGTCACCGAAGGAAGACATTCTCTTAGAAAGGAGGGATATGTTCGGTCCACAGTACCGATTGATACCAAGCCGGCGTGCTCAACCAGCGTGGTCGAAATGCAGACACAATGAGTACGCGGTCGTCCAGATCTTGGATGGCCCGAACGATGGCGGGCGACGTTTCTTCCGATGCTCACGCACCGGGGTACAAATTAGTAATATTACATTTTTTATTGTTTATGGATCCTCGAAGATGACCGTCCTTTTTTTTGCAGATGGCAAAATGCGACTTCTCCCGCTGGATCGACCCTCCTCATGAACGGTATGTTGATCGTTATGTGGATACATTGTGGGCTCGAATATGGGACTTGGAGTACCGAATGGAGAGTCTCACTGAGGAGAACAACGACCTCCGCGAACAGATGCAACGCGAGAGGGGCAACGAGGAGGTCGTGAATATAGGAAGCTCTTATGATCCCACATGTTGCTGCGCGAACCCGAGCTGCATATGTGCATGCCACTACCACGACGGCCAGCCACGTCCGAGGCAGCCCCCTCAGCAATTCTCCATGTGGGTGCCACGAGACTCGTTTGGCATGTAGGTAACGAGGGTTATGGTTTTGTCGTATTTTAGTTCATGTATGTGTTGAATTAAATTGTTGGGTGTACTACTTTCCATAAATTATGTATGTGCAATGTATGTGTTGTTTCGTGTTGTAAGTGCGTGACGCCTTCATGTTCTGTGGCCTCTTTCCGTAACGATGTAATATGCAACGTTGTTAAGCATGCGATGGATTGGTTGTTATCTTCGCGGAGTTGTTATCACAAGCCACAAAAAATGCAATACTGAGCAAAGATGCCCCGTTTTGTCATCCCACTGGGCAAAGGTGGCATGTTTTGTCATGTCACTGCGGAAAGCTGGCCTCTTTTGTCATGTCACTGCGGAAAGCTGGCCCGTTTTGTCAAGTCACTGTGCAAAGCTGCCCCGTTTTGCCATATCACTGGGCAAAGCTGCCCTCTTTTTTCATGTCACTAAGTAAAGGTGCCCCTTTTTGTCTGCTCACTGCCCCTTTATGTGCGTGTATGATTTGTGTTGTCTGTGTTCTTTGTGCGTGAGGCTGCCCCCCCCCCACACACAGCCTATAAAACGGAGCCATCCCTCACATACTCCCTTGCCATGTTATCAGTCACCTCCTGAGTTAGTTGTTCACAATCAGTGTAGTTTTCTTTCGTGCTCACTCCCCCAGACTAGGCAATGAGTCAGCTCAGCACGTCTTCATGGGCACCCACGGTGATGTGCCCAAATTGCAACACCTTGGTTAGACGTAGGACATCACAGATGGCCGTGAATCCTGGGCAACACTACTACAAGTGCCCCTATCACTCGGTGAGTCAGATTGTTTCGGGTTCGTTGAAATCGTGGTGGTATGTTTAAAAAACTTCTTGTCATGGAATCGCAGGAAGCTCCTGGTGGTTGCCGATTCTGGGTGTGGGAGGATGAAATGGGCAATAGGACAGCCAATGTTCGCCGAAGCAAGAACCCGGTTGCCGCCCTCCCCACACTGCAGCATCTGAAAAGCCTCGTGCTGAGCACGATGCATATGCTTGCACTGTAGGTAAACAACAAATGAGTTAAAACGCACTGTACGTAAAGAAACAATGAGTACAAACGTACTGCAGGTGCACGTACCGCCTCATCCTGACGTGCTGCTCGATGACGGTCTGGGCCGGCCTGTATGGCATCTTCGTGCGCGACCTCTGAAGGACGGGTGCGTGGAATGTACCACTCTAGGTACGCACCGTATGTGGCGATGTCGTGTGGCCTAGTCTCGTCCACAACCTCTGTGCTCGCTGAGTCACGCCACAGGTCTGTCCACGGCCGCTGTGTGGCTATCCAGTCGTCACCATGGTGCCCTCTTCTTGTTTGCCTGCAAGTTAGTGCACATATTATACAATTAGTATTATCAACACATTACTACCTTGCGTACAGTTACCGTGCAATGGCTTACCGGTGGGCCTTCGGTGGTAGTGCCCGTCCTGGGAGGGGTGGCACGTGCTGGTGGAGGTGAAACTGCCTCAGCACTCTCTGTGGGTTGTACGGTTCGACGAAGTGCGAGAAGACGAGGTGACAGGTCGTCAACCAATACGTGTGGTCTTGGTGGCACTGAGATGACAACCCGTAGGGGGCAATGAGCTGAATGAACCCTGCATCCCATGGGAACCAGACTATCTCTTTGTCATGAAGCCGCTCGAAATGGTTATGAAAATCTGGGTACACACGCCTCGCTCTCTCCTTAGCCCACCGCAGCTGACCATGTGTCCAACGAGTCCCCATAGTCGGCCCATCTATGGGGTCATGGCCACCAGCCTGACCGTAGAACTCCGGGCGGAGGTCATAAGGGTGCGCGGCCCTCTCGATCTTAGGCCTCCCAACCGTGAAGTGCGCCCAAGACCAGTACTGTAGGAGCACATAGCACGCTGCCAAGACCGGCTCGCTGGCCTAAGTACGCTGACAGGCATCACACAAGCCTCGGTACGTGGCACTAAGGACTGCAGATCCCCAGCTGTACTGCGGCACCTCGCCGGGCAAGGCATCCGCCAAGGACTCCGCAAGGTGTATGTACGTCGAATGCACGGAGACTCCAGTGGTCGTAGGAAACAAGACCCATCCGAACAAAAAAAAGGATGTATGCCATGAGGTGCGTCCGCACGACCCCCTCAGGAGCGTCCACAGGGCAGGTCATGAACTCTCATAGCCACGAGTGTGGCACACCAGACATGTTGTCTGGGATCGGGAGACCGAATCGGGCACCCAGGGCGTCCTTCCAATTCGCCGCCCTGGGGGGTGTCACTACTGTTGCACCACTGATGGGTAGACCTGTCAGCATGGACACGTCTAGAAGTGTAACAGTCATCTCGCCCCACCGGAAGTGGAAGGTGTGGGTCTCCGGTCTCCAACGATCCACGAGTGCGGACAGCAACGCCGCATCGAACTGCAACGTATATGGAACATCCAGCATGCGAGCAAGGGGCAAAAGACCGGTGTCTCGCAGCAGCGGGATGTACCGCTCGTCTAGAGGCCAGTGCTCTCGGGGGCCCCTAAGGACGAAACACGGAGGGCCCTCAGGCATTGATGCCCACGCTGTGCATCGGTGGTGGTCATCCTAACGGGCCTCAAGCAACTCGTACGCCATGTCCTGCCGATGATTGAAAACAAGTCAGTACGCAGTGTCATGAGAATATGCAACATACATAATTTGTAGGTAATGATAATACATCGTGAAATAAATGACAACATAACATGAACAAACGTAATTTGCATCGAACGACAACAAATGATAACGAAATATCGAATAAGTCACAACATAACATAATTTGCAAGAAATGACTCAAACAAATTGTACACAAAATAATTTGGTACGATACATTCAGCATAGGTTACAGGATGCACGATCTTGTGCTCGCATCACAACAAAGGCCCGCTATAGTTACAAAACACGGAACCAGCAGTGCCCAATGACAATCCATGTGCTGCATACTATGGAGCGTTACTTGATGTCGGCCTGTTTGGGCACTGCCTAAATGAATGGCCAACCGTCTTGCATAGTCTGCACTTCGGGCGCCGAACCCGATCCCCACGCTGGCTATCATCCATGTCGTTACGAATGCGACGGCTCTGTCTTCGCCCACGGCCGACGTGCTTCAGTGCATCGTTCGGCACCCACTTGATCTGCCCTGGCCAGAGCTCCCTATAATGCATGTCCACCCCGTACGAATGGAACTCAGTGCTCCAGGTTTCAAACAGGTGCTTCATGTCATAGTACTTTGAGATGTAATGCGTGGGCGCCTGGTTCCATAACGCGCATGCCGTGTACACGTGGGAGCATGGCTTGTGTAGAAGCTGCGTCTTGTTGCAAGTGCAAGATGCTCTGTCATCAATCGTGCACACCTGCTTACGATCCCCTCTAGCCTGCCCCATCATGTACTTCTGTCTGAGGCGAACCTCAAACTTCCTCCGTAAGCCATCCATGGTCTGAGCAATATGCGAACGAGCCTTCTCCATCTTCTTGTCCATGTAGGCCCGCGCTACCTCGGAGAATTCTTTGCCTTCGTCCATATGCTGCTTCGCCATCATGGCTCTATTGACGAAGTATCCTATTGAATGGTTCCAGGTCTCTTCAACGATTGCAGTGATAGGTAGGGATCTCACGCCCTTTAGAACACCATTGTACACCTCGGGCATGTTTGTCGTCATGATTCTGTACCTTGCTCCGCCGGTGTCATGCAGTAGAGACCACATCTCCAGGTCAGGTGCATTGGACTGCACCCATTGTGTGAACTCCCCAAGTCTCGTGGAGCCTCCCTCCACGGCCCCCGCTTCAGCCTGCTCAAGACGCCTGACATGCTTGCTGGTCTCCTGATCAAGGTGCCTCCACAAGGCATCGAACTTCCTCTTCTGGTTCTGCATACAAAGTTTTTTAAACATCTTCATTAGTTCCTTGCTATGGAACCTTCTGTGGAAGTTTGCCGCAAGATGCCTCATGCACCACCGGTTCTTCATGTCATTCCACTGGAACGGAGGCTGTGTCCCGTTCTGCATCGTTCGCATTGCAGACAGCAAGCCTGTATTGCGGTCTGAGATAACACACACATCGGGCCGATCTTGTACAACGGCCTGCTTCACATTGACAAGGAACCACAGCCAGCTATCCATACTCTCATTCTCTACTATTGCAAATGCCACTGGGAGTAACTGGTCATTTGCGTCTGCTGCAACCGCGGTCAGGATTGTACCGTTGTATTTGCCAGATAGGAATGTGCCGTCCATCGTTAGCACTGGACAACACCACTTGAAGCCTTCTATTGCCTGATGGAAGGCCCAGAACACTCTATCAAGCACAAAACAATTCGGCCCTTCCGTCTCATGAACCCGCTCGTACTTGTTAATGTACGTGCCTGGGTTTGCTGCTGCAATCTGACAAAATATTCTCGGGACCAGATCATATGCCTCCTCATATGTCCCGAACATACACCGCAGTACCTTCTGTTTCCCCCGCCACACCTTCTTGTAGCTCACAGCAAACCCCACCGTGTTCGCTACCTCCGCCATGAGAACCTTGGGAGTAATGGATACATTTGCAGCCACAAGATGCCTTATCAGCTCTGCAACATATGACGACGTCATGTTGCGGTGCCTAGGTAGTGGCGCCGCAAGCTCACAAGTGTGATCGTTCAGCACCGTTATCCGGAAGTCCGTGGCAGCGCCTCTGAACCGCTGCGCACGGACCTTGCCAGGGCAGGAGCCGTCCACACACTTCACAATGTAGGTGTCAGGGTTGGACCTGTGCACCCGATATGTCCGGCTGATGTTGACAGCTTATGTGGCAATAGCTTGCTGTGCAGCACTCTTGTTACGGAAGCTCTGCCCTACAACGAGTCTGCCTTCATTGAATTCCCACTCTGCCTCCTCCGCCCGTGGCAGAACTAGGGATTCCGCTGCGATGTCGTCCAATCTGGACGGCACGTACGCACCCTCCGTGGTTACAACACCACCTACCACACCTCCCGCTGTAGGTTCCCCTTCTTCCTCCTCTCCTGAACTCTCTGTTTCCACATCGTCCTCCTCCTCCTCACTTTCCTGCACCTGGTTCTCAAGGTACTCGTGACAGTCAACACGCGCGGCCCACCACCTCTCCGCACCTTCATTCGGCTGAAAATTCTCCACGCGCCTCTGCTGGTCACCATCTTCCATTGACTCATGGACTCCTCCTTCACCAGCATCTTCATGACCGCCGGAGAGTAATGCACGCTCTACATCTCCGCCAGCACCACCAGAGCCACCCATGGCGGATGATTCTGTCCTCTCCACAAATTGAACATACACCATTGGCCTGGCATATATCAATGCGTCTGGGTTGCACACGACCTCCATGTAGTTCGCCCATGAAGCGTCGCTCGTCACCTTTATAAGTTGCCACACTGTCTCTCCTGCAGCACCTCCAACAGTGGCATACACTGCCTCGATCCGTAATTTGTTCCTTGCGGTGTCCCGATCGAATGCGGAACGCACGCATCTACGTAGCTCCAACAGGCTCATGGTGTTCAGATTGGGTGCCCGGATCACGGTCCGGTCACAATTATTCAGGTCTGCCCCGTACGGCCCGTCGCGTACGAGACCACTTCCGTAGAACATGAACAAGTCTTGGATGTCACCCATGGCGTACCTACCATAAGTCCATACTGAATCTTCTTAGTATATATTACATGCAACAAGTGTACCATCATACAGCACGTAGGTACCGCCTAGCAGATACAACCGTAATATTTTCATCTGAATTTCGTTGTTCTACCTATCCCATACAAATATGAATGGTACTTTTTTATTTGTAAATGTAATTTTTGATTCATTTATGGAGTGCCCTAACAAATTCCTACATAAATCAAATTTACTCCTAATTTATGCGATAAATAAATTACAATTTCTCCAAATTTCTCTCCTAATTTCTATTATTATTGTTCTACTTAATTCACCAACTACTCAATTCTCATCATTTTTAACTTCTTAATTCTTATGTAAATTAAACATCTACATTTTTTCCCTAATCTTTCATTTATGGAAGCACGCTCTCTCGAACATGCACAAAAAGATCTAATATTATTCAGTGATTTTGGCTACAAGAATGAGTACATGACAATAAAAACAGTAGCTACGCAAGTGGCCTTTCCGACTAGCAGTGTGCTTTCCATATTTTTTCCATAATCTCTCTTTTATGGAAGCAAGCTCTCACAAACATGCATGCATACCAAGATCTACTATCCTTGAGTGATTTTGGCTACAAGAATGACTAAATATTAATACAAACAAAACCTACGCAAGTAGCCCTTCCGACTACCAGTTCGCTTCACAATGACATCAATGAAATCTAGCTACAATCCAGTTAACATATTTTTAGGTTTCGGTTCACAACAGCAGTACAAAATTCTGTACATAAAATATAAAATACAATATGCTACAACTACAAACATTTTTTCAAATAAATGGAATACACTACAACCACAAACAACTTTTAACATTACAGTGGACAACAACAACGCATAATTTCTTCACATAAATTATAAAATACAACACGATAATTACATAAAATATAGACATATGGAGAACGTTTACAGAACGTTTAGGCTAATTACAGGCTAATCACTATTATTAAATTACAGACGCATTGAGATGATATTTACCTCTTCTTGAAGCTCACGAGACGATCTACAACTTTCTCACTTGCGAAAACTTCAGATCCCTTCCAAAATTACTCCAAATGCTGTGTTTTCCGCTCTTCTTCCCTTCACTATCAGCTCCCTCTCTTCTGCTCTCTCTTGCTTGCTGCTTCTCTGTCTAGCACAAATGCAGAAAGATTGAAGCCTTCCATCGCAAGCTCTCCCTTTGTATCACGAGATACACAGCGTTCGGAGTAGGGGCCGGCTCTCCAGCTTCGACACATCGCATGCAAGAAATAAACAAAGAATAACGCGGGGGAATCTGGCTGCATGCAGCGCCGAATTAAGTGGCTTTCGGTGGCGATGGGACTTGACGAAAATGGCGCTGCATGCGTGGGCGGGAAACAGCCGAGTGGTGCGCCCAGGGGCCCAACCATTCGCGGTGTCGTGCGCCCTGGGACCGCACCATTGGCTCTGACGTGACAGCGGGCGAGTGGTGCGGTCGGGGACCGCATCACTCCGGTGTGGTGCGCTCCCCGGCCGCACCATTGCACACGTGTCGCGACGCGGTTAAATGGTGTGGTCAGGTGGGGGCTAGAGTTGGAATTTCGTTTTCGAAGAGGCTATTTCCGGAATTTCGGGTAGCAACAGTGCCAAAAACGTCCAAAATTCGGAGACTATGGCAGATAGCCTCCCTCAAGCACGAGCAATAGCAACCTTAGACTAGCTAGCATTGAAGCTTAGGATACCCGTGCTGGGGCTTAATTATGATGCCGGTTGTCATAGTGTGCTTCCATGTAGAAGGCGCAAGGAGGGAGAGGACAATATCCCGAATGCCGTCAACTTGTTGGAACCCCATCTTGCTGGAGGAGGAACCTCATTTGTTGCAATAAATTTACAAAAAAAGACGCAACATCGATACAATGAATATGTGTTGACACCAATTTTGTCCAAAATTTTTACGGCACGTTACCTTCCAAGATTTTTTGCGTACCATACATATTACATTTGAGTGGCGAATTTTTACGGTATGTTTGTAGGGCAAGTGAAAAGTTTATGTCAAATTTTCAGCTCATTCGGAGTACATATGCTCACTCGAATAGGATAATACGGCCGAATGACGTACACAAAGCACAAGTCCACCTTCCAGGATTTTTTGTGTGTGCTACATATTACAATCGAGTGACGAATTTTTATGGCATGTTTGTGGTGCAAGTGAAAGTCTCATGTTTAATTTTCAGCTCATTCGGAGCACATATGCTCACTCTCGAATAGGATAATACGGCCGGATGACGTACGCAAAGCACAAGTCCACCTTCCAGGATTTTGTGTGTGTGCTACATATTACAATCGAGTGGTGAATTTTTATGGCATGTTTGTGGTGCAAGTGAAAGTCTCGTGTTTAATTTTCAGCTCATTCGGAGCACATATGCTCACTTGAATAGGGTAATACGGCTGGATGACGTACGCAAAGCATAAGTCCACCTTCCAGGATTTTTTGTGTGTGCTACATATTACAATCGAGTGGCGAATTTTTATGGCATGTTTGTGGTGCAAGTGAAAGTCTCGTGTTTAATTTTCAGCTCATTCGGAGAACATATGCTCACTTATATAAATTGATATAGCCAGACGGCGTACACAAAAGCAATACTAGAGAAAAGAAAGTTATAGAGAAAAGAGATATTTTGCCGCACATGTCACCTTAAAAAATGTATAGCGGCCCCGGTCAGCGTAAACACGCACATAAAATGGTTGGCATGCATTATTAATTAGCTAATTGATTAACTTCCATAAAAAGAAAAAGTTAATTGATTAATCAATGCACATGATAAAAAAGGTGCGCATGATTGCATGCATGCAAGAATTAAACCTCTTCTCAAGAAAGAATTATTTTGGCCCCACTACCCATCATGCATGCATGCAAAGTAATAAGAAGATGGAAGCCATGAATTGGGAGCTTCAATTATCCATCGTGTGCATGCATGCATGAATCCCTTGAGTGTGTGCATGCATGCATGAAGCCCACGTTAGCCCACATATTTGCATGCTTGTGCATGTGTAGCTTGAAGGTAGAGCCTTTGGTAGCAATAGCAAAAAAAATAAAAATAAAAATAGGAAAAGAAAATCAAAATGAGAAGTTACCATAACTTCTCTTTATGAACCACCCCTTATCCTTGCTCTATAAATAGAGGGTGATGGTGTAGAAAAGGAGGATCTTTTTGGGAGGAGGAAAGGGAGGAAACGCTGGCCATTTAGAGAGAAAAGGAAGCATACACAAACGCTAGAGAGGAGAAACTATAAAGAAATAGAGAGAGCTTTTAGAGAGGGAGGGCTACACAAGCAAAGGTGAAATTCTTGCTCTTCTCTCTCTCTCTTTTGCCCTTAGGTTCAGCCATTGTGGTACGAATCAAGGTGCTTCATTTTTTTTCTTCTTTTATGCTTTTGCCCCCTTGTTTCGGTCCTGTTAGGCAGATACAAACCCGAAGAACAAGGGCTCGATCCCTCGTCTCTTAGGTTCGGTTCCCTACAAATGGATACAAATCAAGGCGAGGCATGAAGACCTCATCTTCTCGGTTCGGTCCCGTTAGGTGGATACAAACCCAAAGATTAAGGGCTTGATCCCTTGTCTCTTAGGTTCGATCCCCTACAAATGGATACAAACCGAGAGTGAGAAGATTGAAAACCCCATTGCCTCAATTCGGTCCCTTCAAATGGACACAAATTAGGGGTGGGTGCATGCTGCAAAGCATAATAAAAATGCATGAACAAATGTTTAAAAAAATAACCTTCGCCTCGGTTACGATACATGCTAGTGGTAATACAAGGTGGAGCAAAACACTTAATTTCTACTACACGACATACTCCAAATATATGGCATGTTAGTAGTAATATAAATATTAAAACAACAAACTTCGTCTCGGTTACGCTACATGCAAGCGCTCGACATTTGCAAGCGCTATGCAATGCTAGTAGTAATACAAGGCGGGACAAAATAATAAAATAATTAGTTCTAAACTTTCATATACTACGTGCATAAAATCCATGGAGCACTAGTAGTAATAAAAATATTAAGAAACAACCTTCGCTTCGGTTACGCTACATGCAAGCGCTCAATATTCGCAAGCGTTATGCAATGCTAGTAGTAATACAAGCGAGTAAAACAATGAAAAAAATAAAATAATGAAATATTTCTATTACACTACATGCATAAAATCCATGTCATGCTAGTAGTAATATAAATATTAAAAATAACCTTCGCCTCGGTTACATTACATGCAAGCACTCAATATTCGCAAGCGTTATGCAATTCTAGTAGTAATACAAGCGAGTAAAACAATAAAAAATAAAATAATAAAATACTTCTATTATACTACATGCATAAAATCCGTGTCATGATAGTAGTAATACAAGCGAGTAAAACAATGAAAAATAAAATAATAAAATACTTCTATTATATTACATGCATAAAATCTGTGTCATGCTAATAGTAATAAAAATATTAAGAAACAACCTTCGCCTCGGTTACGCTACATGCAAGCGCTCAATATTCGCAAGCGTTATGCAATGCTAGTAGTAATACAAGTGAGTAAAACAATAAAATACTAAAATACTTCTAATATACTACATGCATAAAATCCGTGTCATGCTAGTAGTAATAGAAATATTAAAAACAACCTTTGCTTCGGTTATGCTACATGCGAGTGCACAATATTTGCAAGCGCTATGCAATGTTACAAGATGAAGCAAAATAATAAAAAAAATTGAAATAATTAAACTTCAATCATACTACATGCATAGGTTCACTAAAAAAATAAAATCATATGCCATGTTAGCAAAATAATATAAATGCAGCTAAAATACCCTCGCGCAAGCATCCATCAGCAACGCCAAAGTTGAAGACCTTTTCTTTTATATTTTTGTAATAGTCATATGTTGTAATTTGTTGTAATGTTTATGTTGAAATTCTTAATCAGGGGTTTTCTCGCAAAGAGATGTAATTAACAGAATTTGTATGTAAATGTATTAATTCTGAAAGTAATGGACCCGCAATACCTGATTCCTTTGTCTCATTTTCAATTAAATTTAATTAACTTGTCTCTAATGACGTGAACGCGGGTTCTTGCCCATTTTCCCGTCATCAATATGCAATAAAAATTCCCTATGGGTGCAACAACCAACTACAAACAAAAATATAGCTACAAAAAAAAGATTAATAAAGCTTGCAAAAAAATATGAGACAATGTGGAGATCACCCCATAGCGTGTAATTAGTATTTAGCTTTATTGTGCTAGTGTAGTTGAAGTTTGAATTGGTTTTTATTAATTGCATTTTTGGAGTTGCTGTCTATCTCAAATCGACCTGTAGAGGCAGTCTGACTGCTGTGCACAGTGGTCTGACTAGCCTGCAGAGGCGGTCAGATCGATGTCCTATTACAGGTGTCTTTTGGTAGAGTGGTGCAGTCAGACCAGCCGAAGGCCGGCGGTCTAACCAGCCATAGTGGCCGCGGTCAAACCGTTTCCAATTCCTAGGGTGAAACGAGTGGCTAGTTAGGTGTTGGCGGTCTAATCGATGCTATCTAGCAGTGCACTGGGTATGTACTCTGTGGTTCAAGGTTTGGTCATAGGGGGTTAGAATCGGTGGTATAGATACATACATGTTTCATGATGCATTTTTTGACTAATGTGAGTTGAGTGTATGAAACTTATAGTCATGGTTGTTTGGTCTTTAGATGTGCAAATGACTTGAAGGGCGTAGTGGTCGGCAGTAATGGACAGGGACTAGGTGAGGGTGCTGAGATCCAGAGTGATCATGTAAATCTGGATGATGCTACATGGCTCAAGAGAAAGCACAGAAAAGACAAAGATCGTGGAGAGGTGAGTTGGTATTGGTGGTGCACCAAGTGATGAAGTCGATGCACGTAGAGATGGTTCGAGGAAGACCAAATGTGTGAAGGCATGACGGCTAGTCATTGGGCACTACGGGTTGCGTGTCAAAACATATGAAGATGCTTTGGTGTGAGGTAAGTGTTCGTGGCTCATCAATTGTGTCAATTGATGATTTTATGTATTGTACGGTGCTACGTAATGGTTTGCTTGTTGTTGATTATAGGACTTCGGTGCTAGGTCATGATGAGGCAGACAGGTCTGGGATTAGACGAGGGGCGCTAAAGTCCAGAGCAGTCAAGGGATCAGAACTAGGCTTAGGAGGAGCTGAGGTATAGAGTGATCAATGTGCCACCAGAAGATGACTGAGACTTGTAGGGTGATTACAAGACAAGAAGACAAGAAGTCGGAGTGGGAGGTATCGGTGGTAGACATGATGGGCAACGGTGTAGTCTGGGAAGTCTGGGTGCTACCACGGTGTGAGGAAAGGCGTGTGGTGCACCAAGTGACTTGGGTCCGTCCACAAGCAAGGACGGTTTGGTAGGATTCAGACATATGAAAGATTTGGCGGCAAATTATCGGGGCCACATAGAGTTGAAGATGAAGCGTGGGGCTACTTCAAGGCAAAGGAAGTAGGAAGCTTCATAGATGTTGATAGAGGGGTATTTTGGTAAACTATCCAATACAAAAAAGTGGCGGTGTGTGAAACCATAATGTTGACCTAAGTGGTTTAGGTCAAGGATATGCTAAAAATATTTAATAGATCAAGTGTTGATTTACTAATAGGTTAATGGGTGTGTGCGCTTTTAGAAGTATGCTTATGTAAGTGTAAAACCTGGTATAATGTTGGGTTGATGGGTTATCCTATATAAGTGGATAAAACCCAATTAAAGATACTGGTTAGAATTTTCCTTGTGAGCCTCCATATATAAGGAGGGAGAGATGTGTCTAGAGCTAAGCTTTGGGAGAGTTTAGGCTTCCTTCTTTACCACTTATGGCTTGTAGCTTATGGCTTATGGTATAGTAACTAGATTTTCAAAAGGTGCATTTTTTTCAAGGCGAGGTCAACAGAAAGATTGAAGTAAAGTATACTGAGTTCAGCTGTACTAGCAAAATCGCATGCGACTATTTTCCTCTGCATACTGCCTCTCGCGAACAGCCAGAATTCAAAATTTTAAACCATAAACCTTAAGCCACAGCCCAAAAGAACCCACCCTTAAGCCAAACCTTTGGGAAGAGTTAGGATTCTTGGAGAGAATATTTTCTTCGTTAAATGAGTTGTGACTCTTAGCCTTGAGTTGTTATCATCCTTAGGCTTGTGAAGTGGCTAGGGAGTCATTGTAAACATTCATCTCCAAGTATTAATAGAGATCAAAATTCATCCAAGTCGCTCCTTCTTGTGTTCAATTATTGAAATCTTGATTTGGCTTAGTTTTTGGTGTTCCTCCTTCCCTTCTTGATCTTGTTCTGTGCCAAGGACGTGGAAGTGATAAATATGTCTCTTGAAGACCACATCTCATCTGTCTAGCCACTTGTTATTTGTAAGTTATTGTGATTCCCCAGTTTTGCTAAAGAGAATTGTGTTTTGGGGGTTTTGATCTTATGGACATTTTAACTTGATTTCATGCTATTATTTAGTTTGCTATGACTTATGAAAAATTATCCAAGGTCTTCTAGATCATCAAGACTCATGAGCAAGAGTAGATTATAGTTTCTCTCTTTTGCCCGATTTTGGTGTAACCTTTCTTCAAATGAAAAAAATATCAGAACTTTAACAATGATCTTAAATATATTTGATTGAAATAGGTTCTTGATTTCCTAGATAAGGTGCATGCCAAATTTCATGTAATTTGGAATCTTAGTTTGAGAGTTGGCTCATTTTGTGGTTTGAACCTGGTTTTGGTGCAACAAAGCTTTAAGAGCTAAAAGGCCCCAACTTTCTTAAGTTATTTCAAAATATTTGATTGGGATAGGTTCTTAAGGTCATGACATAACCTTGGTTCAAGTTTCATGTCATTTGGAGTTATGAATCAAAAGTTACATCATTTCTTGGATTTGAAATCGTGTTGAATTTTAGCTATCATGAAGGAGAGGTCATACTGCCCCTCTCATAGGTTTGACCCCCCTAGGTCGGTCAGACTGCCCAAAGGAGAGGTCAGACCACCCTAGACAGGTTAGACCTCCATATACATTGTAGTTAGACTACCCGGACAAGATTTGGCTTATTTTGCTTGGTTTTTCTTAGATCTTTCCTCCTGAGTGATTGGTGTCTGATCTTCATAGCTTCTCATAGCTATTAGAGTGAAGAGCTTTGATTTCTCTTATAAGTAAAAGTTTTGAAAAGTTTTTAATCATGTCAGCTCCTATTCACCCCTAGTCGTTGTTTTCGATCCTACACAAAATATATCCAATTGCAACAAATATTAATAAAGCGTGCGTAGGATCGATATGGCGAGTCAGAAGGGGTGAATAATTTTTTCAAAATCCTTCCCCAAGAATCATCAATACCATGTAGTGAAAACACAAACTCACAAGCTTACTAAAGCCAAGAGCTGCAAAGCTCAAACCAAATAAGATTTCTCCGTCTCACTGGTACTACTGCCAACTAGGGTGCAGTAGTACCACTCAGTCCGATCTGACTGCTCTGGTCTCCGATCTGACCGGGCTCTTCCAGTCATACTGCTTAGGTCACAGCAGTAAGACCGCTCACCGATAGTACTGCTTGGGTCCCTGTGGTATGACCGCTCACTAAGGCACTCACATAATAGTACTGCACACGATCTAAGAAAAGAGCTAACCTCTAACCCACTAGTCTAAACACAGTAAAACTTGGCATAAGCACTCCCTAGAATGTCAGAAACCTATTCCAATCATGGATCATGAAGATCAATGTCAAAGTTCTAATATTTATCCAAAATAAGGAGAGTTGCACTAAAGCCGACCAAAAGAGAGAAACCTTGATATACTCTTGTTCATGAGTTCTTGATGATTTAGATGATCTTAGATGGGTTCTCACATATTATAACAAGTTAGATCACAACACGAACTCAAACCAATAGCTCATAAGAGCAAAGCCCCAATTACCTCTATCTTGAGGAAAACTAGACAAACTCAAGAACTCTCCCTATAAGGCATTTAGATGCATGAGATCTGATCTCCAAGAGATATCTCTACCTCTCACATCTCCTTGGCACTAGGAAAGATCAAGAAGAGAGAAATACAAGCAAGAAAGCCAAGCAAATCAAAAGCACAAGGAATGATCCATGACATAATTCACTTGGGCAAACTTGGACATTTATTTCACTTCGAGAGGAATATTTTACAGCCACTCCCTCATGGACGGCAGAGCTCTAAGCCAAGAATACACATACAAAATGCTCCACACAAAGGAAACCCTAATCTCTTACAAACCCTAGAAGTGTCAGCTCTCTGTTCTCATATAAGGGCTTATATAGTAGAGCCTTCTCACCTCTCACCAAACCCTTAACAACTAGCAACACTTAGTGGATACAATCACTTACAATTGGCAAATTTTGGTAACCCACACACAAACAAGTTTTACACTTAAACACACTTGCACATTTTTAAAGCATGACTTCCATGGCTCCAATAGCACGATAAAATGTTGCATTCTCCAAAACATGACCTAAGCCACTTAGGCCAACCCCATGATTTTATAAACTGCCAATCCACCTTGTTTGGACAATTTCCTCAATTGTCACCCATCGTCTTCATAAAGATGTGATGCCTAATGCCTCATTGCCAGGATCGTACGTTAGCTCCGAAATCGTCACCTTACCGCTTAAAATGCTTGAGTCCTGTGGCACACCACATCACATCATAGTTCTTTTTGGCCACTAATGTCTTGAGTTTTGATAGTCAATGTTGCTTTTTACTCCGTGGTATAAGGTTATAGGCTAGAGACCATGAGGAAAAGGTGTATTTAGGAATCATCTCGTTGAGTTTGAACCCTCATTTTCTGGATTTTACACCTAATTTCTTGGTTCTTTTTAATTTGCCTTCTTTAGGGGGAGTTGGAGATTCTTTCTTTTCGGACTATTTTTCAGGGGGAGCTTATTTCTTGAGCATTTATTAATATTGTATTGCATTATATATACATGAATGCTTGTACAAATTATAGAGCTTTGACTATTATCCGTATGTGACATAATATCTTACTTTACATTTTGCCTTGTCTCGTGTTAGCTTGTTAGATTTATCATGTCCTTCTATGTGTAGCTTTGGTTTTTCCATGCTAGCTTTATTAAATGTGAACAATTTAAATTAAATCATGCTTTGTTGGATCTTGTGACTAGTCTAGCTCTAGGGATCCTCTTATGATTCATGCCATCTCAAATAAGCTAAGTTGAGTCTTGAATCTGCATTGAGCATTAGATTGAGCTATGCTAGTTCATTAGTGAAACATGAGTTAGTATTAACTCTTTGTTCTTGAACTAAGTCAAGAAAATACAAAAATGTCTCTTTTGTGCGAAAAAACTGATCTCACCAATCTTTTCTCATGAGACGGCTTGTCATTGCACGCTGCATGAACTCAGGGGGATTTTGGATGACCAAAATCACTTCCTTAAGCTTCTTACTTAGAGTGGTCGCATAAGGTTTGAGATCTAGCACATGGCTAAGAAAACAAAATCTTATGAAAAATGGTTGAAGCCAACCATAAATTTCTAAAAATGCCAATGTGCTAAATTTGTTCAATTTCAAGTGATATCTAGTGCTTGAACATAATATTTCAATGTTAAACTTGTAGCACTCTAAATTGACTCAATTATAATTTCTTGGTTCGACTTAGAATATTGACATAGCTTAACTCATTTTTGGATACTTTTAACTAGAATATGATCTTGAATGACTTAACTTATTAAACAATCCATTTAATTTTAGATTATGGCTTATTTAGCTATAGCTTGGCAATATTCCTGAGTGGCTTCTCAGCATGAGTGTCCCTTACTCTCTTAATCTTTCTCACAATCAACCAAAACCACATCACTTTTGAAAAGGACTTTACCAGTATAGTAACGCAATTGTCCAACCAGGCTCCAACCTCATCCTTCATCATATATTTCAAACTACAACCTTGAAACCTGGTTCGATTCAAATCATTCAGCTAAGTTCCATGGAATTTCCAACCCAATTTAGTCACAAAATAACGTGCTTGATTGCAAAGCAAAACTGGTAATAGCCATAAAAGTGACTCAAAAAGAATTAAATCGTAACCTTTGATCAAGCTACAACCCAAACTCCACGGCGCCGGTGAGCTGTGTCTGACGTTGCAAACATGTGTTCTTTTAGGTTGTGGCTTATATCTTTTGAATTCTAGCTCTTCACGAGAAAGAGTACAAAGAGAGAGACAGTTACATGCAATTTTGGTCGGTATAAATAGAATCGATATAATGTATACTACAATCAACTTGTAGACCCTGTATTGAAAAACGCACCGTTTAAAAACTAATTACTGTAGCAAGGACAAAAGCCAAAAGCGGTAAGCCGATTCGAAGCCAGCCATTGGATGTTTTTGGGACAGGTTTGCTTTGGCTTTGGCTTATGTTTGTTACAGTAACTAGCTTCTAAATAGTGTATTTTTTCACGATGGGGTCTATAGGTAGATTGTAGTAAACACTGTACTGAGTTCAGGTATACTGGATAAAATTGTATACAACTATTTTCCTCTACATGCTGTCTTTCACGAACAACCAGAATTCAAAAACCACATCTCAAAAGGCAAAACCTAGAGATGGCAATGGGTACCCGAAACCCGATACCCGATGGATTTTTACTCTATTAGGGCATGGGTCTGAGTCAATTCTCTAACCCATGGGTTTCTTAATGGGCAAAAAGCCCAACCCATCGGGTCTGCCGGGTTCGGGTACGTTCCTATAGTACCCAAACCCGTAAACCCATGGGTAATATAAACCCGATCCATAAGAGTTATAAACCCAAGCTCCCAGCCTCCCAGGCAAACCAGCCCAGCCCATAGCCCATTAGCCATTTAGCCCCAAGCCCCCAAATCAAATGCGGCAATGCCCCATTACCCATACGGCTAACCCTAACTAGTACTCGCCACGGTCACTACTCACTCCTCCCCAGTCCCCACCCCGATTCAACAGCCGCCGCAGAGGCGGCGCATCTAGCTCTCCGCGCTCGGTTTTCGGCAGTCTCCATGCTCGCCCTCCCGTCCCGCAGCTCCTGCTCCCGCCACTCTCGCCGCACGCTCGTCCTCCCGCACGCCCTCGCCGTTGCCTCACCTTCCAGTTCAGCCCGCCGCCCCCACGCCGCAGCCAACGCGTATCACAGCAGTAGGCCTTTGGCCATGGCGCTGCCCTCCGGCTCCAACGAAGATGGCCAGTGAACTTCTTCCTCCTCTCCATTAACCATTGTTGCAGCTCGTATTACTGACCCGACGGGCGACCCATGGGTACCCGTTAACCCAGTGGGCATGGGTCTGGGTAAAAATTTGCACCCGTCACGGGCATGAGTTTTTTAGCGGGCACGTCCAACTTTCATGGGCACGGGTTTGGGATAGCAAAACCCAGCGGGTTTATGCCCGTTGCCATCTCTAGCAAAACCATTCCCCAAAAGAACCCACCCATTAACTCGTTACTAGTAGTGTGCCCGTGCTAACGCTACGGTAAAATACAAAACAAGATAAAATTTGTAAAAAATAAAATGAACAATCAGATTCATTAAGATTCACGTCTCATATATTGTATAACCAAATATTTTTGTCACATAATGAATGTTACATAATGACTGATCCTTTGAGGAAGCGACATAATCATTTGACTCATCCACCGATGACTTTTTCCATCCCCACATTGTTTAAACTTGAGGCAGGACTTTTGCATTGTTTGACTTCTTAGGTTTATTATGTCGGGATGATGCCTTCATTTGTGTGTTCAAGACTATCGACTTCACATCCTCGTCAGCACGCTTCCTGTAGTCGTCTTGTTCTAGGTCAACTATTTGTCCGGCATCGTCTTCGATCGGCCCTTCTGCTACATCCATGTTGATCTGCAATATATAATATTTGACGACAACGAGCATGTTGTAAAGGCCTTACGACCTCCCGGGTCTTTTTTACGACCGGTTCCAATCAATTACGACTGGTTCCAACCACTTCTGTTGCCGTACGACCACTCAGGTAGCCGTTCGACCACTTTGCTTTGTCGTTGCGCTCGAAATACCGTGATTGCAAACTCCTACGATCACTCAGTGATGCTGGCGATCACTGTTCACCGTGGTCGAACACCCTTTCGACCACGTTCACTTCCCTCAACGTGGTCGAAGTCGCTTCCGACCATGCACTGGTCTTCTCGGCGTAGTTGCAACTCCTTACGACCACCTTCTCAGTGATGCTGGCGATAACTGTTCCCTATAGTCGAAACACTCTTTCGACCACGTTCACTTCCTTACAACGTGGTTGGAATCGCTTCCGACCACGTTCAAATCTTCTCGGCTCGATCGCACTACCTCTCTCTCAAAAACAAAAACTTTCTACCCTACCGCTGCCAGCTAGGCAACTAAACTAACACAACATGATTGGTAAAACCATGAAACTGTTTGGCTGATAAAATTGCTCTAGCGTACATTTAATTTGAGATACTCCCAAGCTACATCATCAGCGGGAAATTTTTCTCCTTTTATTGAGACTCATCAGCATGTCACTGTAAGACTGCAAGTTCACACTGACATCTTCATCATACTCGAGACCAAGTTCTTCCTGCACAGATAGATATAATTCATCAGCATGATAGCCGGTTGGATGACAACAACAAAAAGTTTAACAGACAAGAAGCGGTGACAACCAAAAAATTACCAATTACAGCCTGCCATTCAGGATCTTAAATCAAGAGAAGCGTATAGGTGCTAAGGTGCAGGGAAAAGGTAAAGAAAACATGCACTAAAAACCTTGAATTCCTTCTGATCTTTGGGGCTATTCTCAGTAATATTATCCCATAGCTCCTTGAACATCCTCTTTCGCTTTCTCCACAGGTTAACTTTCTCAGAGAAGGACTCTTCAGTTATCTTCCTGTCCTCAGGTTTCACCAAAATGACACCATTCCACAATTTATTTAGTTTTTCTTCCATTTCTTGGACCTGCACAAACATGAGGTCCACCATTAAAACGGGTTAAAAGGGACACATTCACGTTCATAAAAGAACACATTTATACACGCTTACTTCACTTTGTAATTTAGCCTCCTTTGACTTAATCTCTGCCAAAGTTAAGTTTGACTGCAGACCCCGTACCTCTGTGATAGGATTCGTACTTAGATATTTCTGGAACTCTTATCATTGCATACTGCATTCGAAAAGACCACAAACAAGCCCATGGTGCCAAACAGAATATACCAGATTCGACCTCACTAATTGCTTTCTTTTGATCTGTGAGTTCTTCCTGTAGCTTGTTATTTGCTTTCTTCATCTCCTCAAGTTCTTCCCCATTTGGAATGTTGAATTGATCTTGCCGGGCAATGTAGATTTTCTGCTTGCCGTACTCCTTGAAGGAAATCTGTCCACTGTCAGCCAATGCATCTAGTGCCTTTTGCACTGCAGTCTTCTTAAGATTAAACTTCTGTAGTGAATCAGCTGCATTCTGAGAATTCAATGGCCTATTTTGCTGCAGAGTCGTGGCAATAGTCAACTCAACAATATTGCTTACCAAACATAATTAAAAATAGTTGAATTGACATACCTCCATCTGCAATCAGCATAGTCATCCACCAAACAGAAGACAAACAAGACATGTCAGACGGACAAACAAACCAAAAAACAAGCATGCACAAACTATGCATAAACTATAAGCTGTGCTAAAAAGTGTTGCACAGACATTTGTTATTTATTCATTAAGCTAGTTAGCTAGATCATGTATGACCTGTAAGCTGGAGGCATAGCTTCAGTCAAGAAATTTAGGAACTTTCTAACGCAAAGATGCTATTTTATTTCATTTGTGTCGGATATAAACTTTTCTGATAAAATGTAGGGTTTCAGGTAGACATACTACCTGTCCTTAATAAGTGCTGTTTTATCCTCATTCATGGATAGAAATTAAGACTTGATACAAGGTTACTACATACATCTATTAATTGGGATCAAATAATTGGGGCATGTATAAGGGAATGTAGTGTGTGCTTTTCAGGCCAAGAAATTGTTTCCAATGGATTAATAGCCCAATACAACTCTTAGCAGAGCTTCAACCCATTCTGTCCTCTGAAAAACAGTAGTTTTGGCATGCTTCACATTGGAATGATAGAGCAACACTTGTTTAAAGACAAGCAGCTCTGTGAAACAACAAAGCTAGATCAGTTGATTGGTACCACAAGTAGTGTGGGTCATTCATCCATGGGTCCCCATGCTGAACAAAAATTATGTAAACTTGCCAATTAAGGCTAAGCCAAACAGAGAAAATTAGCTAATTAAGGCTACAACTAAAACATACGAACTGGTGATGGCCCTACTTAACTCCCAAAGCACCAATCCGACTTTATCATCTCAGAATCACTCCAATTTCGATTTTACTCAAACATCCACAACAGTACGCACCTCTCTGTACTTCTGCAGGTAGACCTTGAGGGGTTCGATGTAGTCCTCGAACCCCAGCGTGGCCATTGCCCATAGTAGGTCGTCGCCGTTGATGGTCTTCCGCTTCTCCCTCTGGCACTTGTCGCTCGCCCTGCAAACAGCCAAATCACTGACAACTCAGCACAAACCCACCAAAACCAAAAGGCTAACAGGCCATTCCATTCCAGCCAAGCCAAACAGAGCAGTAGCAGGCCCATTCATTCGCTGGTGATGAAGGAGATGAACTCAGAAACGCACTCCTGCACGGTCTCCTTAGCGTCCTTGGCGATCTTCCCGTTGGCCGGTATGGCCTTCTTCATGATGCGGCTGATGTTGGCGATGGGAAGGAACCGGTCCTGCTCCCTGACGCCCCCTCCGCTGCCTCCCCCGCCCCTGGGGCTGCCGCTGTCGTGGCTCCCGCCGCCGCCCCCGGGGCTCGCCGGCGCGTCCGACATGCGCTCCCGCTCCTGCACCACCACCACGGCCGCAGTCGAAACCCTAGATCCATCAGATCGGCCCACCCACCCCACCAAACCCTAGCCCCTGGAAGGCTCGAGAAGGGCGCAGGGGGGAGAGAGAGAGAGAGGGAGGGGAGGAGGAGGGAGGGGAGGAGGCGGCGGAGAATCAGGGGAGGAGAGCGCACGGGGTTCAGTTGATGAAGTATCTCCATCAGCGGAGTCAAGGAGGCGACGCTGGGACGGTGGCTGTGATCCGATCGGGCGCGGTGGGTCCGCTTGGGATCGCGAGTCGCGCGGGGGAGGTGGGCGTCGCCTTTGAATTTGGATTTGGATCGTTGGATTTGAGTGGGTAAGGAGAGAGAAAGGTGCGAATTGATCCTTGATCGTTGATTTCACAGGTTGATTTTCCTGGGGACACGAATTGGTGTGGACGCAGGAAAACTCATGACTGCTGGGGGCACAATTTGGGGTGATCGTAGGAAAGAACTGAACTGGTGGATTTTAGGAGTAGAGAAAAGCTGGGGAAAACCATATATTGTGCAGACCGTCCGATCTATAAAATCAATGGTCTTGGATCGAGCACACTCCAGATCTAAAATTAACAGTTCTCTCACCATTTCGAACCTACGCATAAAATCTTCCCATTTACCCCCTCAGATCGCCATCTCCACCCCATCCTGACCCCCTCTTCTCCTCGCAAGTCAAACCCTTCGCCGTCCGTGGATCCGGGGAGATGGAGGCCGCGACAATGGCGTGGACGGCGGCGGCGGCGGGGCTAGCACTCGCGTACTGGTTCGTGTGGGTGATGGGCGCCGCCGAGGTGAAGGGCAAGCGCGCCGTGGACCTCAAGATGGGATCCATCACCAACGATAAGGTCAAGGACAAGTACTCCCAGTACTGGTCCTTCTTCCGCCGCCCCAAGGAGACGGCGGCCGCCGCCACCGCGGAGAAGGTGCCGGCGTTCGTGGACACTTTCTACAACCTCGTCACCGACATCTACGAGTGGGGATGGGGCCAGTCCTTCCACTTCTCCCCCTCCCTCCCCGGCCGCTCCCACCGCGAGGCGACGCGCGTTCACGAGGAGCGCGTCGCGGATCTCCTGGAGGCGTGCCCGGGGCACCGCCTCCTCGACGTCGGCTGCGGCGTCGGCGGGCCCATGCGCGCCATCGCGGCGCGCTCCGGCGCGGACGTCGTCGGCATCACCATCAATGAGTACCAGGTTAACCGCGCCCGCGCGCACAACCGCAAGGTCGGCCTGGACGCTCGCTGCGAGGTGGTCCGCGGCAACTTCCTCGCCATGCCCTTCCCCGACGCGTCCTTCGACGGCGCCTACTCCATCGAGGCCACCTGCCACGCGCCCCGGCTGCAGGACGTCTACGGCGAGGTATTCCGCGTGCTCAAACCCGGCAGCCTCTACGTCTCCTACGAGTGGGTGACCACCCCTCTGTACCGCGCCGAGGACCCGGAGCACGTGGAGGCCATCCACGGCATCGAGCGCGGCGACGCGCTCCCGGGGCTGCGCCGGCAGGACGAGATCGCGGCCATCGCGAGGGAGGTGGGCTTCGACGTGCTCAAGGAGGCGGACCTGGCGCTGCCGCCGGCGCTACCCTGGTGGACGCGGCTCAAGATGGGGCGCCTCGCCTACTGGCGCAACTCGCTGGTGATCCGCGCGCTCACCCTGCTGCGCGTGGCGCCCAAGGGCGTGTCCGAGGTGCACGAGATGCTGTACGAGACGGCGCAGCACCTCACCCGCGGCGGCGAGACCGGCATCTTCACCCCCATGCACATGGTGCTGCTCCGCAAGCCAGACGCCTCCGCCGCCGCCGGAGCGGAGGCCAAGGCCAAATAGACAGTAGCAAGGTCTGTGCAAGAATGCAGTAGCAATTCCTAATTTTTACCAGTGAGAGAAATAATACAGCCAGCTCTAAGGATTATAGGCAGGCAGGGAGGGAGTTCTTGGCATTACGAGAAGAATGCGATGCTCAATTTGATGTTAGGATGATGGGTGATGCTTCTTGTTCTTAGATTAAGATTGGTTATTCTGGGGGTTTAATTAGCGGGCTGGATCCAAAATTCCATTGTGAATCGATCTATTTCATCTTGCTATGTATGAAGCGAAGACTGGATTGGAAAAGCTATCTCTCGTTACAGATTTTTTTGTTTGGAAAGGAGATTCCTTGCCATCCCATCGTCGTGCCGATTGCTTGTGTGGTATGCATGCTGATACTCTCATTTGTTCAAGGAGCATTCTTTGCTGCGATTTCTCCTGTTATTTTCGTATCTGGGTAGCCTAGTAGTGGTAGTTCTTACTCCTGCTGTGTCTGTGCCCGGCATGGCACTGCAAACTCCAAAGCAGCAGTGGTCCGAGCCCGGCATGGCACCAGCAGCGGTACTAGTTTTTACTCATGTTCCGTTCTGCATTCTGCGAGTTTCGGTGGCGCTTTTCGTTGTTACCTCTCGGCAAGGTGAATCCGTCCGGCGAGGTGGGCCGAGATCGGATCTGCAACTTTGTTAGTATTATTTCTCTGCGCAGGACGAATCTGGGTATCAGGGGATCCTGTTCATGGAGATCTGGTTTGGAGGAATGGATGGAGCTTACGGCTTGTTTGGGGAGCTTCACCAGCTCTAGATCCATAAAAAACAGCTTCATTCCACGAAATTTTACCCAAACACTCCAGCTCTGCGAAATCTGGATCCACCAAAATCCTGGATCTGAGGGCCAGATCCATGGATTTCATGGAGCTCCTCAAGGGGTGCTCCACCGTGGAGTTGGGTGGTAATTACCCACCAATACCACTGGTTACACACCTCATCCCACCAAAAGTGGTCATTCCCACCAAAACCTCAATTTCGTGGATCTGGAGCTGCTGTACAAGCCAAACACTCCATGGTGGGATCCCAGATCCACGGTGGAGCTGCTCCATGGTGAAGCTGCTGCTCCAGATCTCTCCCAAACAGGAACTAGGGCCCGTTTCAAACACCAATTGCTTCTGGCTTCCTGCCTAGAACGTGTTGGTTTAACGCAGCTTTTTATTTTTCTTTGCAATATCTATAGGATATAATTATGTTTTTACGTGTTCTATTTTTTTATTTTTTTCATTTAATATCCCATAAAAAACTAATAGTCACTATAGTGTCATTTTAGGTCCTAATCTAAACGGCTTTAGCTTCTAACTTATTTTGACTTTGGGCTTATTTAAGTCAGAAGTCACTTGGAACACGTTTGTTTTTAATTTTGAATTATTTTTGTTTTTTCGTTTTTTGTCTTTTTTCTCTTATTTCTTTGTATTATTCCTAACGATATAATGGTTTTTATTTTTAATTTTTTAAAAAAATTAGCAATCGATATAGGATAATTTTGTTTCTAAACTAAAAATCACAACCAGAAACATCATTCGCTATTTAAAACACCACCTCAATCGAAAGATACAACAATTCGAAACATACAACAATTTAGTAGCAGTGAGTCAGTGACCACGGGGACACGTGACTCCCTAATCAGTGTGCAACTGCAATGCTACGGAACTAGAAGAGGAGCACGGGCTGTCAACTGTCGAAATGCCTTCGTCCTCCCCTCTCCGGCCGATGAGATAAATATCTACTGGAGCATGCCGACGAGGCGACGACAAGTGCCAGGTGGGCTGGCTCTTGTGTTGTCAGCGTTGTTGCATCTAGCATTCCTGAGCTAGAGAGATCCGAGCTGGGACGAGCTCTGTTACACAGTTGCATTTAACGTCCCGCTCATTTCAGTTTGAGCTTCTAGTTTCTGACTTATTTTTCACTATTCATATATTTCGTCTTTTTCCGAACTTTTGACATTTTTTAAGCTTTTTTGCCGATTCTTTTTTCCCGTATTCGTCTACGTTGTCCGTAATGAGCTAACATTTTTCTATTTTTAAATTTTTTTTTAAATTTAATTACACCAAATAAGCCACCTTCAGCTACAGTGTAATTTTAGCCAGCTACAGTGCAATTTCAATCATAAGCCACTATTTTTCAGCCCAACCAAGCGGGGCCTTAGGAGCAAAAAATTCAGAACATTGGGTGTGTCGTGCCTCGTGCAGTGGAGTCATGCGTGACATTGGTGGCGCAATTGTGCCTCTCAGTCTTTCACTTTCGAGGACAGCTCTCACTATTACAGTTCGATCTACTTAACCATGATGGACGGTTATTGGCATTGTTTTAGGTTGTGCTCTATTCGGCGACGGATTATGATTATGGTCGATAATTTTTTGCCCTAGCACGTGCTAGAAATTAAACAATTTTAGTAATATTTTTATATTAATTTCAGATTTAAGCAATAACAATGAAGCATATGACAAGCAAAAAAATAAATGGCATGAATATTTAACAAATATCTCTCAAGACAGATATAGCATTCAAGTCATTTAATAGAAACAACATGCTTAACTGATTAAGATAGTGGGAATTGAAATCTGCTTAGTACACATTATTTTATGTAACTTTGCTCTCAGCTGAGAGTTACTCAAGTTATAAACTTGACCTTCTCAACCCTAGTCAATATATTAACAATTTAAGTGACAAATCTTTTATATTCTGCTACTTTGTCAATCTAAACATTACTTTGGAATAGTGATTGAACCAATTTCATGTTCTAATTAAACCATATAGCAAAAATGAGCTATTGCGGCATTAATCTATTGTCGGCAATATTTAGAACAGAGATAAAAATGTGCTGCTGCTGAATCAACAGAATTCAAGCTATAACCAGAACAGAACAGTAGTGAATAGACACTATACCGAAGTATAATTAACAATTCAAATGAGCAGAATATTTCTAAACAGTCATTGTGATCTCAGATATGATTAGTTTATTCATCGAGCAATCTCAAAAGCCCACAATCTATTATGTAAAGTCCTCCTAGCGCTAGAAATTATCACAGATTTCAGAGAAAATTAAACAGAGATATCACACTAGCACAACAAACTCATGCACAATAGAGATTTCAGAATGTAAAAGCTCACTGTACGGTGGCAATCCAAGCCACTGAGAAGACAGTAGAGGCAAGACTCGTTGCAAGAACGATGCCCCAAAAAACCAATCATCGACGTATGCTCGGATATTGTTGGAGAGGTTAACAGAGATACAATGCCCAACTTCACAAATAAGTACTCACCAAATTGTGAAGCCGAGATGCAGGTGTTGCTGCACAAAAGCCAACGTAATCCCCAATTAGATAAAGCAATTGAGAGTTTGCAAGTACAACCGCTTATGACTACGGCAAATCACGACCACGGTACAAACAACAACAATCAAGACTGACTACACCATAGCGGATCAGCTGAGTCTCGTCGGCAAGAAAATCACCAAGGTCCTAAAGAGCTCACAAGTGCAAGCTGCTCGGGAGACCAAGAAAAGTCCCCACCGACTGCTCTGTGATTTTGTGGGTAACTTCTTGATTGTGTTCCATGGAAGGCTCTCCCATGGCTTGATTTAAAGGGAAGAGAGAGAGATCCCAGATCAAAGGTGGCAGCTTCGTCATCCAAAATGGCTGCCTCGGCCTCGCGCCTGACGACCGGGGGGAGAGAGATCAAGAGAACACTGTGGATCTGAAACAGCCCTCGGCCTTACCCCTCTCCTCCCTTACATGTGGACCCATGAGGATTTTCTTTTCCTCTTTTCTTTTATTTTAGAAATGAGGGAAATTCCCATATTGCCCAACATCACGAGCGTTTGTGCGAACGAACTGAATGCCGATAAGTCGTTTTGAAATGACGACAAAGAAATCATTCCATTTATTTGTTTGAGAGAAATCATAAGTCGTAAGCCATAAGATGAAAAGAACAATGCAAAGTTCTTCGGAATTTCAGACAGCTGACATGAAAAAAAGTTCTTTTTTTCTTGTTCTCCACAAAATATGTTGGCTGTTCTCGGAAGCATCTCATGCGAGATGGAAACACGGAAGCACGACCTTTCTAGAAAACATAGAAGATTGGATTGGACTATACATATACGAGAATATTTTAGAATTTATATGCATGATAGTTTTTTCCCCTCAGGTCAACTGTGCAAAGCCATTAGTGCCAGTGGACCAGCAGTTTATATTATGTATGATCATCTAGCGGTATATATGCGTAATCGGCAGTTTAAGTCCGTGGCGACGCATATACTACGAGCAAATCATTAGACCAGAACGGCGCCAACTTCGCCGTGGCAGCACGTAGAGTATGATCATTGAACCATGTGGAATCTAATAACCCCATTGACTTGTACCGAACTAATTCCCAATTCCAAAGTCAACTAACAAATCAAGCGGCCGGGTCATGAGCAGCCGAAGAACAATTATACTCAACAAGTCGATACGGCTGACCACCTACATAAAGGCATAACCAACAATGCGCCATGGCCAACGCACAGCGAGCACATACATTTTTGGTACGTGCCATCGATCAGTGGCAGCATGTACGGCTGCTTACCTTTCCGTGGCCATCGGCGGCAAGCTTTTCATCAGGGCGGCCGCGGCGTGAGCGTGACCGTCGTGTCCCGCGGCGAGGGCAGCGTCGACGACGGCGCCGCCCGCGTCAAGGTCGTCGTGAACAGGGGCGAGCTGGAGCGCATCGTCGCGGGCGTCACCCGGAGGCAATGCGGGGCCACGGCTCGCCGCCGGTACGCAGCCGCGCCGGCCGGGTCTCCGGACCAGCAGCTGACGCGCGCGCACGACCTGCTCCGGAGGCGCGGCGCGGAGTCGGAGGGGGGCGCGGCGAGTGGCATCCCTTCGCCGGGCGGCATACCGGAGGAAGTGTAGAAATAGAATGGCAGAGGATCAAGTTCCAGGCTAAATAATCACAGCGCTGCGTGGAAACACGCTTGATTTAACTTCAGGATGGAATTTGCAAATTGCAGCTGTTTGTTTCCAGGAAGTGTTGCTGCTCTGCACTCATGATGCTTGTTTTATCTCTCGTTGATATACTCAGAACAATTGTTGCTTAATCATCTTGATGAAGAAAAGGTACTTATGCTCAAGTTTCGGTCGAGTTTTTGTCATGGTAAATAACTACGGTTTCATGTTTCAAGTTTCAAGTCTGGCATTTTCAACTTTCAAGTTCAATTGTATTCTTTTTTTCCTTTTTCGAGGGGAGTTCAATTGTATTTTGGTACTATTGTTGTATCAGAAATAGAAAAGGTAGGGATGCTCATTGGCTTGGGCCAACTTTCAAGTGGGTCTATAAAAAGATTGTAATAGATACTATGTCGAGTTCAGTTATATCGGTCAAAATCGCATGCGACTAATTTTCTCTGCATATTATCTCTCACGAACAGTCAAAATTCAAAAACTATAAACCAAAGCTACAGCCTAAAAGAACCCACACTATGGGTTATAGTTACGGTTTATAACTTTTAGTTGTTCGTAAGAGAGAATACAGAGACACAAATAACGTGCATGCAGTTTTGACTATATAAATAAAGTCGCTGCAGTGTGTACTACGATTAACTTGTAGACCTCGTCTTGAAAATACACTCCGTTTAAAAGCTAGTTACCGTATAAAAACATATTTTAGAAGCTGAAAAGAAGATGCCTCTTTTGTCCATGGCATATGGCTTATGACTGTGATTGATGATTTTTAATCCTAACATTAATGTTTGTGCAAATGAAACGAATACCGATAAGCCATTTAGAAAAGACTGTCTCAATAAGTTGTTTTGAAATGGCGACGGAGAAATTATCATATTTATCTGTTTGGAGAAAATCATAAGGCATAAACAGAAAAGAGTGTATGATCAAAGAAAAAGAAGAAGAAGATTAGAAGAATGTGTTCAAAGAAGAAAATGAACGCCGTCAGTTCCCACTGCTGTTCGCTGCTTTTGATCCTCTCCTTTGAAGTCACGGTGTTCAGGTGAATAAGAACCCTCACCGGCCGGGCGTTTTTCTTCCTCCGTCACCGGCGCAAATTCTCTGATGTAACGTCAGGTGATGTTGGGTTACTGACATATAGACCCACCTGATGTTACGTCAGAGAATCCCGGGCGCTCCGTCACGTACATACTCCTTTCTTGCACAGCGCTTCTGAATGCCTTTCGCCTCTTAATTTCTGCAGCCATTTCACGCAAAGCAGCAGCTTGCATTTCATAGCTTTTCTACTACGTATGCTTACGGATTGAACGTACGGCGTTGCCAAGATGCCGACCAATCAAAAAAAGGTCGTCGTTTCAGGCTGTCATGGCGCACAGAAATTAAGCATCCAAGGGAATTCTCCATGCATGCATGCGCATGTACTGTTTATATGTTTGAATTCTTAGAAATGTGTAGCATCCTAATTTTCGTTATTTAATCTAAATTGTTATTTTCCATAATTGCTAAAAACTTTCGAATTGAAGTTTCCGTTTACCCAAAAATTTTATTTCTTGAATTTAAATTTCTAATTTTTCTCGGGAGTTGGAATTTTTATTTGGCTTTTGTTCGGAGTTTAAATTTCCGAAATTCGTAAATTATTTCTTTTCCCTGTTTTTGGGCCGATACCTTTTCGCAGCCTGTCTCCTTTTCTTCTTCCCCTTGGCGCAACTCACAACCGAGCCCATCTCGCCCTCTGATCTCACTGACAGAAGGCCCCACCTGTCATCCTCCCCCTTTGCCTTCGCACTGTGCCGATGCACAGCGACTCCTCCCCTAATTTTATCTCCTAATCAAACCTCTAATCCGATTTCGGTTGCAATTACGGTTGCAATTCTGATTATTACTCCTACTTCCTCTCCCTGCTTCCGAAATTCCCATTCTGCGACGTCGATTTCACTCCCGCGCGTCCGCATTTACGTCGCTGCGCCATCCTCGTCCCGTGCGGCGAGCTCGGCCAGTCGACGCTCAAGCCGCTCCGGTTACTGGAGCCACGACCGAGCATGGATTTGGGTTCGCGCTCCTCTCCTCTGCATCTTCTCCTCTCTCTCTCCATCTCGATCGGCAAGCACCAGAGAGGGAGAACGAGCTCGAGGAGCTCGCGCTCCTCTGTTTCTGCCCGCCGCCGCCGCCGCCGCCGAGCCCCAATCAGGCGCTCGGGCGCGTTCAAGGCTTGGCCTTCTTGCTAGTTAAGTTATCGTTGCTCCTTTCTAGCTCCGGCTCACATTGGTTTCTCCCATCTTCTACAGGAACGGCGCCGCCACTCCATCTTCCTCCTCCCCGGCGACGTAGCCGACCGCGCCGCCCGTCTTCGCCAAACCTCTGTCGCCGGCGCCGGCCACCGTGGGCAGACTTGCACATGGAACGCATTGTCGAGAGAATGGAACCACTATAACCCCCTTGGAGTTTAGTTTCTCGTGCACGCGCTATTTCCTGGGATTAACCGCCGTTTAGCCGTCGCCCCCGTTTCCAGATCGCCGCCGCCGCCCTGAACAGCCTTGGACTTCCGTTTCGCTGCTCCCCGGCCGCCGCCAATGAAGACGGCACTGTGCACTGTTGGGTGGGTCCAGTAATCAGTTATTAGTTATGTGTGGATTTATTAGTGAGTGAATCATTAGTTAGTATTAGTACGACATGTTGAATCCGGAAAATTAGTTAGTTTAAGTTTTGCTTCCATAACAAATGGGATATGTTCATATTGACTTCTACTTTTTAATTTGTACTTAGAAAACTCAAAAAAAAACAATATGAATATCTGACTTCTCGGAGTGATATCTCCATTCCTTTCGCTAACGTTTTGCTCCAAAGATAAGCAGGAGGTCACGGGTGCATCACGCACTCTACTCCTCTCGCTCCCATCATGCATATGTATTTATCCCTCATTTTTTCACTGTTCGCTTCTTTTTTCAAAGGCCGCTACTATTCATTTTCAGTCAAAAGCCATCAGCAAAAACCAACACGAATGCTAATAAAATTGAGCCACTAGTTCCTTGGTCCACGCCCCGTTACTACTCCCATCGTGACTCCACCCATCAATTTTTGGAGGATTTCCTTAATAAAAATAAATCAGTAAAGAAATAAAATCCCAGCTAGCCCCACTTGTCAGAAAACTAGTTGTTTTTCTTTTTTTCCCTCATCTTCTTCTAATTCAAACTTTAGAGAGTCCGTTTTTTTTCATCCTAACTTCGATCTACCCGATTCTTCTTTATAAATTTGTATAAATTCACAATCAACATCCTAGTGCCAAATTTATTAATTTTGGAACTTATTTTGGTTTTATTTGGATATATTTTGAATTCATTTGAATCTAATTGTTTCCGGTCAAATTTGTGTAATTAGATTTCGAAGCTCAAGTAGACTAGAAGATTGAAAAGGATCAAGATTATGGGCCTGTTTGGCAACGGCTGCGGCTTATGGCTTTTGGTTGAAATTTTTGAATTTTGGCTGTTTACGGTACAGATTACGGAGAGAGATATACTCACTTGCGATTTTGGCTGGTACAGATGTTATGGTTATAGTACACACAGATTTTTGAATTTTTATGTAAGGGTATATCTAAGGGCACTCCCAATGCTACACCTCAGCTCATGTCTATGGCCATAAATGAGGTGCCACATAGACAAAAAGATGACATGGCATAGGAATAAATGAGGTGAGAGATTAAAGTTGAGTCTCATGCAAGACATGGGTGAGGTGAGAAAACTAACACACCAAGAAACAGCAAAAACAGCACTGGGGCTTTAACCCGTGTCGAATTTTGGACATATCTGGTCCTGTAGCACGTAAAAATTCCAAAAGTAGCCCCCAAAGCAAATAAATTCCAAATTTGACCTCCTACCCGAGCGCGCGACTACCCGGCGGCGACACCTGTCCGGTCGTGCGGTGTGGTACCGCATGACCGCGCTGTAGCTAGGTCGTGCGGTACCACACCGCACGACCGCCCTGTACTCCGCTCCGACCGCGTGTTTGAGCTCCCGAGCACACGTCTCCTCTGCCGACCGCGCGATCCCCCGTCCTGACCGCGAGATTCGTGGCCCGTCGGCTGTTGAGAAAGCTCAAACGCACGGTTGGGAAAGTAAAAATAATATAAGTGATCGTAATGGTTTTAGGAAGCAGCATCAAGGGGTTGACAAAAGTATCCAACTAAAAATCAATCCCAACTTTTCTCGTTTTCACTAGACTTATGTTTATCAAATGCTGTTGGTGGGAATATACTTTCCAAAGATTAGCTAATTGGCTGTGATGTTTAATATTAAATGCCTGTACACAGGAGATCCATCACTTTGGAAAGCTCTGTCCAGTCAATCAGCAAAAAGCTCAAACGCGCGGTCGGGAAAGCTCAAACGCGCGGTCGGAGCGGAGTACAGGGCGGTCGTGCGGTGTGGTACCGCACGACCCAGCTACAGTGCGGTCGTGCGGTACCACACCGCACGACCGGACAGGTGTCGCCGCCGGGTAGTCGCGCGCTCGGGCAGGGGGCCAAATTTGGAATTTATTTGCTTTGAGGGCTACTTTTGGAATTTTTACGTGCTACAGGACCAGATGTGTCCAAAATTCACCCGTGTCCTCGAGTCGCGCTCCCACCGTTAGCCAGGATTAGATGTGGCTCTCGCCACAGGAATACAACAGGCCACAAGAATAAGATGAGAGAGTTGATCTTTAGTACATGCAAAAATTTAATGCACATTTCTTCTATAGAAACTAGTATAGAAACAATGCATTGGGATTAGGGCTGTGCACATCTGCACCGAACCGAAAAAACCGGACCAAAAAAACCGAACCGAACCGGTCAACTCGGTTTGACCGGTTTTCGATTTTCGGTTCGGTTTTTATATTTATGGTTTTTTTGTGTTCGGTTTTTTCGGGAAAAACCGATTAAAAACCGAAAAAACCGAAATACCGAACGGCCCAGTACTCATCATCTCATGGGCTGAAAATATCTGGAGCCGGCAACGGATGGAAGCGGCTCGGATCACCGCTTCTAACCGCGGGGTCTGGGGGATCCGTGGGCCATGGCATCACCGCATCCTGTGCAAGACTACTTTTTGGTGCCTGGCCTTGCCCGCTCGGTCGGATTTACCTTTTACATTGTGTTTATTTCCCAGAAGACAACAACAGTACAATACATCCATGAAGCCCATTACCGAACCAAATCAAAAGCGCCTTACATTCAATTCAACCGAACTGTTATGACAAAAAATTATACCAATTTGCATCAAGTTTGCAACTTCTATCTAGTCACTATATTGTTTGCAATTTGCGTTAACTTTGGTAAATATGGTATTTACCGATACCGTACCGAAATAAATTGGGATTTACCGATACCGAACCGTATTTTTAAAAATACCGTATACTACCGAACTAACAATACCGTATTTACCGTATATACCGTATTTACCGAACCGATTTTACCGAAGTAACCGAATGCACAGCCCTAATTGGGATGTTAGTGTCTAAACAAAAATTAAATACACTCTCTCTCCCCTTAGACATGGCTATAGACACTCTCCATTGGGAGTGCCCTAATAGATAGTTCTTTAGAATGCTAATTTTAGTGTGTACTATAACCATTGGATATACCCTTACATAACAATCTGGAGCTGTCTCCGCAAAAAGTGATCTTTTCTCAGCATTCTCATGCGCGCATTGTGTGCAGAATTTTGGACGCTTTTGGCACTGTTACCATCGCAAATTCCAAAAATGGCGCCGGTGGAAACAAAATTCCAATTCTAGCCCCCAACCGACCGCACCATTTAACCGGATGCTGACACGTGGCAATGGTGCGGTCGGGGAGCGCACCACATGGGTGTGGTGCGGTCGGGGAGCGCACCACACCGGTGTGGTGCGGTCCCCGACCGCACCACTCGTTTGGCCGTGCAAATCGTGCGGTGGAGCTTTCCCGAGTGGCCAGCCGAGTGGTGCGGTCGGGGACCGCACCACACCGGTGTGGTGCGCTCCCCGACCGCACCACACTAGTGTGGTGCGCTCCCCGACCGCACCATTGCCACGTGTCAGCGTCCGGTTAAATGGTGCGGTCGGTTGGGGGCTAGAATTGGAATTTTGTTTCCACTGACGCCATTTTTGGAATTTGCGGTGATAACAGTGCCAAAAGCGTCCAAATTTCTTGTGTGCAAGCAAGTGCCAAATGGTCAAAGCATCGACATGGACAGTACGAGACGTGACAAGTGTAACGACCTAACAATGTCCTCTGCATCGTCATTATTTAGTTCCACTGCACACGAGTCACCAAGCAAGCAGGCCATAAGAGCAAGTACAATAGTATAGCCAACTAGTGGTTATAACATTTGTCCATTTCATCTATAGTCTTCAAAAAAATAGTTCATACAATAAGGTAGGTATTACAATAACTATTTAGCCCCACGTGTAAGAGAGTGAAATGCATATTTTTACGTGCTATAGCTAGCTATAATTTAGTAGCCAGCTTCCTTCTCTCTCTTCCTTTCTCTCTCTGCCACGTAAGATTTGGTTGATATTATATTTGCTATAGCCTGCTGACTAAGTCTTATTGTACCTGCTCTAAAGCCATTTTGGCTGAAAACACTGTAACTAGGGCTGTGCATTCGGTTACTTCGGTAAAATCGGTTCGGTAAATACGGTATATACGGTAAATACGGTATTGTTAATTCGGTAGTATACGGTATTTTTAAAAATACGGTTCGGTATCGGTAAATCCCAATTTATTTCGGTACGGTATCGGTAAATACCATATTTACCAAAGTTAACGCAAATTGCAAACAATATAGTGACTAGATAGAAGTTGCAAACTTGATGCAAATTGGTATAATTTTTTGTCATAACAGTTCAGTTGAATTGAATGTAAGGCGCTTTTGATTTGGTTCGGTAATGGGCTTCATGGATGTATTGTACTGTTGTTGTCTTCTGGGAAATAAACACAATGTAAAAGGTAAATCCGACCGAGCGGGCAAGGCCAGGCACCAAAAAGTAGTCTTGCACAGGATGCGGTGACGCCATGGCCCACGGATCCCCCAGACCCCGCGGTTAGAAGCGGTGATCCGAGCCGCTTCCATCCGTTGCCGGCTCCAGATATTTTCAGCCCATGAGATGATGAGTACTGGGCCGTTCGGTATTTCGGTTTTTAATCGGTTTTTCCCGAAAAACCGAACACAAAAAAACCATAAATATAAAAACCGAACCGAAAACCGAAAACCGGTCAAACCGAGTTGACCGGTTCGGTTCGGTTTTTTTGGTCCGGTTTTTTCGGTTCGGTGCAGATGTGCACAGCCCTAACTGTAACTGACTGAAAAAAATACTGTAGCAGAGACTTATTTAGTATAATTAAATTTAAAAAAATTAAAAATATAAAAAATATGTTAGCCCAATATGTATAATACAAACGAATACGGGAAAAAAAGAACCGGCAAAAAAGCTCAACAAAAAACCAAAAGTTCAGAAAAAGTCAAAATTTATAAACAGTGAAAAATAAGCCAGAAATCAGAAGCTCAAGCCGAACCGATCAGGGCAAGTTAGCTGCCCTCTCGCATTGCATGCACATACCGGCAGAAGCAATCTTTCAAACAACCACACATCGCATATCTGAAGAGCCCTAGCTAGGACAGACAAAGAGTAGAGTTTATCAATGGCGATCAGATGCTTCTTCCCCCTGTGCCGATCACGATCAGGCAAGCGCGGACTCCGGACGCCGGTCGAACGTTCCGCCGCCGGATCTGATGCAGACGTCGCCGCGGCCAGCCGCGTTCTCGAAGAGGGCGGCGTGATGCGCGTCAAGATCGTGATGACCAAGGGGGAGCTCCGGCGGATCATGGCCGCCGCGGGGCTGCCGCTGGGCGGCGAGCTCCCGCCTCGCCGGTCGGCGCGCCGCGTCGCGCCGGAGTCGCTTGACGAGCTGCGCGTCGCGCTCAGGAGCTGGCGTCTGAGGAAAGAAGCCGAGACGTGGAGCCCAGCGCTGCAGACGATCCCAGAGGAACCGCTGCCGCCTACAGATCAACTTGGAAGCTGAAACTGTTTGGCTTTTGCATGTCTAGGTGAAAGTTATGCGTTCATTGGTCTCAAACAAAAAAATGTTTATTAGTATTTCGAACGTCAAAATATATATGCTCGTTAATTCCTTCGTGGTACTAGTAGAGTACAGATCTGGGTTCGCGAGGAAATTAAAGCCCTCGTTTTGCTTTTGGAGGCGCAATATATATAAAAATTGTGATCGTCGACCGATGGAGGATTTGGTTATTATCGATGTAAAATTTAGGTCTATTCGTTTTGTTCCTTCGATGTATTATGTATATTCAACCGCAGCAGAAATTTCTCCAAATGAAAAGGGAAGGACAGTAGCAAGTCATGACCAGGCCGTTCTAGCAAGTCATGACCAGGCCGTTCATAAAGGCTTTTAGCTTTGGTTTTGACGTTGGCTTTTAAATAGTAACAGCTAAAAGAGAGAGATATTTCGTATACAATTTTGGCCGATATCTCATGGCCTTCCTTGTCCTGGAGCTCGCACAGTGCTGTCGAGCTAGAATACCCCGTCCCCATCTCAAGGCACGTGGGCATAGACGTGAGCAAAGGATGGCAGCAACAATGACAACGGTGCACAATGGGGAAGAAGGGATAGAGGGCAGCTAGATTGGGTGACGACAGGCACGTGCACGGCCAGATACGACAATGTCTGGCTTGGGGTGACAAGTTCCAAATAGTGGTGGTGAGGTAGACCGATGGCAATGGCTTGCGGGACCAATGGGGAGAGAGTCTAGGGAGGGAGAGGACGGCGAACCTAGTATTAGTCCGTGATGGAGATTAGGGTTACAAGGGGCGGTGGAGTTTAGGGTTAGGGGTGGAGGCGCTGTACCTAGCTAAGAGGTGCTTGCGGGAGGGGCGAGGTCACTACCACTGGTGGTCGTCATCATGTTTGCCTGAGGTGTCACCATGGTACGCTCAGAGGGAGTCGCTTCTAGTTGCTCCAACTCCAGTTGTGCGAGTTGGGAGGTGCCAATGCGAACGATTCCACCTAGGGCTTAGGGTGTGGAGGGGTGAGGGGGGTAAGGTAGTGGCATTTGTGGGTAAATACCAGCAACTTCAAAGGGTACTTCTGTTTTGAGTGGGTTAGCTCCCCACGAGAATCAACCCTAAAGTCGCTCCGAGTTGCTAGTATATTTTTCACTCCACGCCTCATGAGAAGCGAGATCCAGTCTTTTTTGGAAAGCTCGGTATTTGGCGTAGCTCCACAAAATTCAAACGAGAAGCTAGGAATAGGAGCTATACCAAACAGACTCTAAATATCTATTAAGTCTGTATAAGTGAAATGCTTAGAAAATGTTGCACTCGCGGGCACTAATTTGACTCATCGTGACTTAATGATCAAGTTTTGTTTTGGGCAGTAATTGGATGGAAATCACTGGTATCTTCAACTTATAAAGTTATTTTCAAAATAAAAGTCCAAAATTTGGTTTAGACTTGGGTGGACAGTAAGAATGATTTGGTGCGAATGGAGCATGAGATCTTGTAGTGTAATAGTTCCGCTCGAGTCAGTTAAGAACCAAGTCTTGTGATGACCTCCTGGGTATAAACAGTGCAACTATAAGTCTATAATAGTGTCAACTTGGCCAACTAATTTGTGACGTCTCAGTGTTGGTTTCGACATTTAGTGGAATATGATAAATAAGTTGGATGGAGACAGTTTCTCGCATGACGCAAGAGGGGGGGCCTAGCTCGGATGGGTTTAACCCACAACGGTTGAAACCTTAGTGGGCAGAATCGTGTTGGGGTGGAGCATTGTAAACACCATGTGATGATCCTCTTTAGTCGTATGCCCATGGCAGCGTGCGTGATAGTATGTGGAACATCTCTTACGGGTAAATTTGTGCAATCCCTGCAGAATGAAAATTGTCTAGATAAGTGTACCCATGGTCATGGACGATGCATGGGAACTTACTTGACTAATCTTCAATTTTGAGAAAATGTTTGTGGGTGGAATGAAAACGTTTTGAAGGGTGGATGGAACCCTCTGTTTTATTCCTGGGTGGATGGAACCAAGAAAAGTATATTGGAGGGATGGAACCCATATTACGAAATTAGCATTAGTGGATAGAACCATGGTCTGTTCGTAGGTGGATAGAATGTTATCAATATTATGTAGTATTACTTAGTTTTGTTGTCAAATTGTTTTGGTTCAAAATTGCTACGTAATTGGTTTTGGAAACTACTAATAATCATATTTCAAAATTTGGTTTTACGCTTACAAAACACCTAAAACCTTTCTATGTTCCGCCTTGCATCTATTATAATTATATTCCATGTGGTGACTCACGGAGAACGGTTATTTATACTAACACTTAAAATAAATTACTCATATCCTTCTAATCAAGACCCCTACACCTACTTATCACCAGACAGAGAAGATGGTGACGAGATATAGGCCAGGACCCAGTCACTTACCTGTGGGCAGTGATGATGGATCCATCTTTGCTTCCACTTCCACTGTTATTGTTGTTTATATTATGGATCAGTTGTGTAGTTGGTTTGATCAGCCCATAATATAAAACAATGACCATACGGTCTACTTATATACTATGAAATATTAAGTATTGAATAGACGTTTTCGATGTACATGTATGATCTAACAATAGACTGTGAATATATCTACGAATCTAGAGAACAATACAATAAAATACAGAATGTGTCGGATTTAAAATCCGGGTCCCAACAAAATGTACATACATACATGTATATATATATCTCTCCATCCAAATTAACGAAGCTACCAGGTACCAGCCACACAATCTAGATAAATACTGTGATCAATAGTCGATCAATCGCGTCCACAAGTGCGAGAACTAAAAACAGTAGCTCCCGTACGTGCGCTGGTCTGTCTCTTCATTTGTTGGCAAAGTTTGGTCGGTCAATCCGATTCTGTCGTCTTTGTCTTGCACCATTGCATCAGTAGCCATGCATGCAGAATAGACATGCAAGCATGCGTTGCTAGATGTGCATGAACCATGACAATAACGTGAGAAATGCATTCATCTCAAATAGGTTAGTTATGCTGGGTGTACCTATACGTACGTACCTGGAGCGAGGCAGCCAGCCATTCACATTGACATCCATTCAGGCAAATGTTTTTGTATTATATATGGGCACTACTACGCTAGCTAGAGCCTAGAGGCAGTGATATTTGGCGACATTAATCGTACGCGCGTACACTGGATGCAGAACTTCTTCACCGCAGATCGATGTCTGGAGCTGATAGAATTGATATCTTGGCTAATTTGGCCTTGAAATCCACATTTTATATATACTTGTAGGACGGAGCAGTGAAATCTGTTAATTAATTATACTTGTCGATTGCTTAATCCTTATCACATTACAAACGGCACGCATTTTTTCAGAAATCTAGCACGCTATCTCGTACGTGATGCTCTCTGAAAATACAAAATTAGTATTCATCAAATATCATTTCTCATTTACATTTCCCAGCAAATTAAACACATGCATGACGAATGATCTTAGCATTCTCATGCGCGCATTGTGTGCAAGCAAGTGCCAAATGGTCAAAGCATCGAGAAGTACAGTACGAGACGTGACAAATGTAACGACCTAATAATGTCCTCTGCATCGTCATTATTTAGGTCCATTGCACACGGGTCACCTAGCAAGCAGGCTATATAACCATCAAAACTGCCCTCTCGTATTGCATGCACATACCAGCAGAAGCAATCTTGCAAACCACCACACATATCAGAAGAGCCCTAGCTAGGACAGACAAAGAGTAGAGTTTATCAATGGCGATCAGATGCTTCTTCCCCCTGTGCCGATCACGATCAAGCAAGCGCGGGCTCCGGACGCCGGTCGGACGTTCCGCCGCCGGAGCAAAGCAGCACTGCGAGCGCCCATCTGATGCAGACGTCGCCGCGGCCAGCCGCGTTCTCGAAGAGGGCGGCGTTGTGCGCGTCAAGATCGTGATGACCAAGGGGGAGCTCCGGCGGATCATGGCCGCCGCGGGGCTGCCGCTGGGCGGCGAGCTCCCGCCTCGCCGGTCGGCGCGCCGCGTCGCGCCGGAGTCGCTCGACGAGCTGCGCGTCGCGCTCAGGAGCTGGCGTCTGAGGAAAGAAGCCGAGACGTGGAGCCCAGCGCTGCAGACGATCCCAGAGGAAGCTCTGCCGCCTACAGATCAACTTGGAAGCTAAAACTGTTTGGCTTTTGCATGTCTAGGTGAAAGCTATGTGTTCACTGGCCTCAAACAAAAAAATGTTTTAGTTTTTTGAACGTCAAAATATATATGTTCGTTAATTCCTTCGTGGTACTAGTAGAGTACAGATCTAGGATCGCCAGGAAATTAAAGTCCACGTTTTGCTTTTGGAGGCGCAATATATAAATTGTGATTGTCGATCGATCGAGGTTTTTGTTATTATCGATGTAAAATTTAGGTCTGCTCGTTTTGTTCCCTTTGATATATAGTCAACCGTAGCAAAAATTTCTCCAAATGAAAAAGGGAATGACAGTAGCAAGTCATGAGAGGAAATCAGCCGGGCAGGGACTTTGCAAACAGCCCAAGGCGCCAGACTGATCCACCTACGACGCCCAGTTCGTTAATGTCGTGTTGTGTTTTCATGCCCAATTTTCTCCCAGCAAGTGAAGCCGAAGCCTAACATACAGGCCCTATCCATATTGATTTCTACCTTTATCTTCTGTTTAAAGAAGACAGAAATCTTAACACGTGGTTTTCCCAAACAGCCTCCCAACTTCTCTTGCTCTAGAGATAACACACGAGATCTCGGATGCATCACGCATCCGTTTCACTCCTCTCGTTTCTGTATCACGTATATATCTCTCCCTTATTTTTTTTCACCACTCGTCCCCTCCTTCTAAAAGCTATTTTTTTCAATCACTGCTATTTATTTTCAGCCAAAACCCATCAGCCAACCAATACGAGTTGGTCAGCCTATTCTTTTTGGGCTGTGGCTGATAACTTTTGTTTGCATTTTTTGTGACGACAGTAGACTACAGAGATGCCGACACTGACGATGTATAAGTTTTAGACTTAGGAAGACGTGTGGAGAATTCACTTCAAAAAACCGTTACTTTGTTTCGATTTTTTGAGAAATCAAAAGCCTAAAAAAACATGTTCATGTGTGGGCGTGTGGCACTGGCCATACGATCGAGTTCTGATCTATTATAGGCACACAAACGAAAAGGTTAGCTCTACCATTGAAAGTTGCTCCCTTGTGCCATCCATCTTCCAGGCCTGCGATAAACCTTGTGCATGCGATATGCAAATTAATAGTACTCGCATCATAAATGATAGGCAGGTTGATTGGTGAACACACTGAAGTCTAAGGCTCCGATCGTCGTTGATCTGTGTTCGTACGCTATGTCTGTAGCCCGTCTATAAATTGATAACCGGCTTCTCCAAGTAAAAACCAACAAAAACCTTGCTGGAAGTTGTAGCTCGCCATCCTCTTTCTAGTCTTTTATTGGTACGTAGTTGCAACTGATAAGTGGTGAATCGTGCGCAAGGGGAAAGATGAGGGTGTTTCAGTGACATTTGTACTCAAGGGTGACAGATACGTACATAAGCTAGGAATAGGACGCATTGGGAACTTGAGTTGAAAGTGGTGCATAGCATGGCCGTTCTTTGCCACTTAAACTGCGAACGAGCATTACTACACTAGAAAAAGGCCATAAGATTCGGCTTGTGGAGGTGGGGTTTTTTTTAGATTATGTTTTAATTTTTAGCTTATGGTTTTTGAATTCTGGTTACTCGCGAGAGACAGTATGAAGAGCGAAAAGATCGCATATAATTTTGGCCAGTACAACTAAACTCGATACAATATTTACTATAATCAACTTATAGATCTTATTTTAAAAAATATATCATTTAAAAACTGATCACTGTAATAGAAAGTGATAAGTGGAAGTTAAAGTAGAGATGAACCCACCCATCAAATGTTTATTCTGCAGCTACATGCTCAGGTTCACCAGTAGTATGTGATCCACTGAAGAACTGCTTCCTGCATAACTTGAAGATATTTTCAAATATCGGCCCTTATTGCGCTTGTATGTATATCCCTTTTCCCTTTCTGTACATAACACTGTTTACTTATTATTAGTAATATACATACAGTATCACCCCTCCCCTCCCGTTTTCTCTAAAAAAAGGGTGTTCAGATTGCTAACAACCAAACTGTATAAAATACATGCCTTAGGAAAAAAATGTTTCACAAAAAAAGAAAGAACAGCAGCATCATACGAGTGCTAGTTTTACACACACACACGTGTATATACACTGCTGGCACTGTCACGTACAATACGATCAAGCTACTGTATCATTTCCAGCAACTTTTTCATTCTTTAATAACTGTATTGTGTGCTTTTTTTCTGTACACTACTAGAAAGCGTATCATCCCTCACGGGCTTTAATTTTCCTGACGGGCCCGCATAGAACGTGAGGGATATCAATTTTTCTGACGGGCCCACGTATGACCGTCACAAAAATACATTTTCCTGTCGGGCTCCTTTAACCGTCAAGGAAATGCACTATTTTTGTGACGGTATTGCATGAACCGTGAGGATAATTGGAACATAAGCCCGTGAGGATTTTCCAGCCCGTGAGGCTTTCTGATCCAGCGCGGCCGCTAATGTGGTGCAGCGCGCGTCTGGAAACCTAAACCCAAATTTTTCCCCCAAAAATTGGCAGCCGCCGCGCGCTCGCCCGCCTCCTCCGCCCCAAACACGCCCGCCGCCTCCTCCGCCCCATCCCCTCGGGCGCCCCCGCCTCCTCCCCATCCCCTCGGCCGCCTCCTCCGCCCCATCCCCTCGCGCGCCCGCCGCCTCCTCCGCCCCAGATCCTCGCGGGTCCGCCGCCTCCTCCCCATCCCCTCGGCCGCCTCCTCCGCCCCATCCCCTCGCGCGGCCGCCGCCTCCTCCCCATCCCCTCGGCCGCCTCCTCCGCCCCAGATCCGCGCGGGTCCGCCGCCTCCTCCGCCCCAGATCCTCGCGAGCCCGCCGCCTCCTCCCCATCCCCTCGGCCGCCTCCTCCGCCCCAGATCCTCGTGGGCCTGCCGCCTCCTCCCCATCCCCTCGGCCGCAGACCCTCGCGCGCTCCCCGCCTCCTCCCCATCCCCTCGGCCGCCTCCTCCCCGACGCCCTAGGTCCGCCCCGACGCCCCGCCTCCCCAGGTCTACCCCGACGGCCCAGCTCCGCCCCGCCGCGCAGACGCCCCAGCTCCGGCCCGCAGTACTGCCTCCCGAGCTCCCACCCCCGACGCCCCTGCTCCGGCCCGCCGCCCCAGCAAAGGATTTGAAGAAAATTGTAGCAGGTCTGCTGCATCTGTGAAGGTAAGGGATCAGTAACTAGATTGGCCACCAAACTTTCTAAAGTTAATTGGTTCCGTTCTTTCGTTTAATACCTACAATTATTGCCTTGTGTGCAAACAAAATTCCCTACGAACTATTATTTTGCCTTGTTCTAGAGTTCAACTTCCATCTGTCACCTTTGTCATACGGAGGACCATTTGTACTACACAACTAATCTTTTTTGGTGTGTCAGACTGTCAACAAGCAGTACAGCAGTGAGCAAGTGGACTCATGTTGAATGTTCTAAATATGGGCATAACCTGAATCTCATTTACTTATAGTTGATGGTAAGGTGGCAAATGACTTTTCTACTAGTTACTACACCCATACTTGTGAGTTGTTTACGAGGCTAAACTAATCTTGAGTATATGCCAACCTGCAGTAGCTATGAACACTTAGATCCTTTTTTGTTGCTATGGTCTTTTGTGTAGTTATGAAAACTAGCTACCATGCATGTTGTGGGATGTGTATTTAATATAGGACTGTGATAATTCAAACAACATTACAAGTCATTACGGCTTCTTCAACTCAAGTTGACATAATGTTTTCACCTTGCAGCAAGGGACTGGGACTGGGCTTGGGACTGGATCCTCTCATGTGGGCTCAGGCTCACAACCGGATGACGGTGCTGTCGATGGTAACGTTGATGTAAACGACAGGGACAACTGCAGTGGCGACATTGATGGCGACAACAACCATGCTGCTATGTGATTTTCAGTGATTTCTTATAGTTCTTTTCACTAGCTGAACTTGAATGTAATGGAAATACAGACTTTTGTATGTGGTACTTGATTTTAGATGTCTTTTGGATGGATGAACTAATATGGAGGTGAAGTTTATGAATTGGTATGCTTGTGTGAATATGAATCAATATATGGATTGCTTATGAAAACCGAACTTTTTATATGTTTGTTCAATTATATGTTTCTTGATTGATGCAAGGATGGTGTTGTGATTAATTTGATTATATGATGCACGGATCTGTAAGATTGACGTATCAAATCTTGTAAATGCTAATTCATTATGGCTGAAAAAATATGTTTTAACTAGAATGCAAAATTTTCTGCTGTAGGAAATCAATTTTGCTCACGGTTCAAAACAGTCAATGAAATACATTTTCCTGACGGGTAAAATTTTGCCCGTGAGTAAAATTGATTTTTCTCACGGGAATTGTACCGTCAGGTTAACTTATTTCCCTCAGGGGTAACATTTCGCCCGTGAGTAAAATTTATTTTTCTCACGGGAATTGTACCGTCAGGTTAACTTATTTTCCTCACGGGTAACATTGTGCCCGTGAGTAAAATTTATTTTTCTCACGGGAATTTAACCGTCAGGTTAAATTATTTCCCTCACGGGTAATACCGTCAGGTTATATATCCCTGACGGGTTCCCGTCAGCCAAATTTTATTTTCCTTTCCAGCCAGCCCTGAGGGCTTTTGCCTGATGGGAACCCGTCAGGGATATTTAACCTGACGGTTTTCTGTATTTTCCTGACGGTTTTGAACCGTGAGGGATGATCTGTTTTCTAGTAGTGGTAGTACACGTGATATTCAACCTATGATCCTAAAGAAAACAAAGGTATTAAGCACATTGTGTAGTTTAATTCTATTTTTTCAGATGTGTAGTTTAATTCTCAATACAAAGGTGTATGCATCCCCACGGATACGATTGTTCAGGTGTATGCAACTGTTTACTTATTATTATTGTGACTTATGAATTCTGTCTGTCGGCAAAAGATAGCACGGAGAAATAATTGTGTGTGATTCTAATCGCTACAGCTGAAGTCGGTACAGTATTTACTATAATTAATTTATAGATCTTAACTTTAAAAATATCATGTTTAAAGGCTGATTACTGTAGACTCTAAATCCATAGGTCAGAAGCCGGAAAGATATGATCAAAAATTCAGTGTTATGCTGCCGGTGGCCGGCAATAGCAGCCCATAGAGCTCCGACAGCCGAAACACCCGCCAAGCCCAGCCGACGGAGCAACTGATGTGGGTGCCGCCTAGTTGCTGCCTCTTGAGGCCCACGAGAGAGCTAGCGTGCCGCCGTGCCGGCCTAGTTGCGCAGAGTCCGGGTCCGGGACGGGCTGATTCATGTGCGTTAGATGCCGCGAGACGAGGAGGCAAAGTCCATTGCTTGCACGGTGCAACGCACATTAGGGGTACAAATGGATTGGGTTAATCCCGATCGATCCGGTATCGAATCCGGTCGGATTCGAATTCGGATAATTCATATCGGATTCGAATTTGGATTTGGGAGAGTTGTTATCCGACCGAATAGTATCGGTATTCGGATACCGGATAATTATCTGGTCGGATATCTGGTAAGAGCTAAGAATTCACCTTTTATTTTGCTAGTATTTATTTTTTTTTGTCATGTTGGTTGGTTGAGGTGTGCAGTGTATAGAAAATTTTTCTGGATCGTGCAAGCTTAAGTTCTCTAAAAAAAATATGACATTTAGTTGTGGCAACTATAAATATACAATACTAAAATAGTGTTTTATTTCTAATTCTGCTGCTTGTGCAATTGGAATTCTAAATTTACTCATTAAGATCACTCCTCCTAGGTAATGGAATGAAAAGTATGTAATCAGAGTATTATTAAACGATGAACTTTGGCATGCTTCAGTAAATGAACAAGTAAATTTGTCAAAAGTCTATTATCCCCAATTGTCTACTGTCTCTACCTTAATTTAGTAAAGTTTCTTTAGCCTAGAAAAAGAAAATGATGTTCGTCAAAAATCAAGATTAATCTTGAAACGCCACACCTCAATGGGCAATTTTAGGGGAAATGCCACACTTCTTCGGCGAAGTGATGGTGGTATAGTTTAACATATGTTCCTTTCCGTATGCACGTACTATCCGTCTACATTATCCGTTTTCGATCTGAAACCATCAAGTATCCGTTCCGGCGGCACCGTATTCGAAATTCCGAATACTCTGAATTCGTATTCGTATCCGGTTTTACCATATCCGACACCGAATCCGAGAAAAAAATATGGGTTAGGATACGGTATGAGCAATATCCGTCCGAATCCGACCCGATTGTACTCCTAACGCCATTTGGACAGTGTCGTGCCCAGCCCAGAAGCCGGTTTTGGAGCGATTTTTTTAATAATCTATTTTTTATTCGAAATAACAGAAATATATTTGATAAAAAAAATTATAAAAATAGGCTCCAGTCACCTAACAATCATCAATAATACTGTTACCCACTACATTGAAAGTGTATTACGATGTTGAAACTATCCGTGAAGGTCCGAATGGTGTGGACCTGAGCGGTTTTGCGCAAGCCACTCTGGTACATCCGGACGGTGAGAATGAACGAATCACAAATGCGATGCACTAGCTTACCTACAGTTTTTCCTTGGACCCTGAGGTGTGCAACGTCGTCATACAAGGGCTTTGGAGCTGGTCTCCCACGGACATTAGCTGGAAGTTGAGAACATTGATGCGCACTGTTGCATTGAAGGGGTTTATGCAAGGGTGCCGGCGCAGTGAATACGAGTGCGTGATGCTTGTGCAACCATGCTCAGTAAAAGCTGTGCAAGGTCGTGCAGATGGCCATCATCCGAAAGGTACGAGCAGTTCGGGCAGCCCATATGTTGGTGAAGAGAAGGAAGTTGCTCGTGAGGAGACCGATGCGGTACATGGAGGAGATAGATAATGGTCACGTCATGGTAAGGATACAAGACAAGCCGATAAAGGGGAGCATATGGAGTACATGGTGCATCAAATGGAGTACGATGATCGGATGGATTAACCCACTTAACCCACACTGCCAGTCATAATCTACGAAAATCACAAATAGATTAACCCACATTGCATCTTGTTTGTAGTCGCTACCCAGCCACTGGGCGACATGCTTCAGTCACCCGACAGCTTTATTGTCGCGCGACCGTTGGGCAATAGGATCCAGTCGCCCGACGGTTAGGCGACTGGAGCCTATTTATGTAAAAAAAAATTCGTGTCGATATATTTCTGTTATTTCAAATAAAAATAGAATATTCGTAAAAAAATTTCCTTCGGAGCTCAACACGTTGCAGCTGCTTCTTCTTCTTCGTTTTACCAGGATATGCCAGTATCCTATATGATACTATGATTGCTTGTCTGCTTCGATATCATCCGGAAATGCTCCAAGACTCGCCTAATTTTGTAGGCCCTAGAATTAGCATTTCAGGGCCTGTTTGGAACAGAGGAATTTCACAGGAATTTTGCAGGAATTTTACAGGAAACAGTTCAATTCCCGCAGGAATCGGGAAAAATTCCCGCATTCCAAACAGGGCCTCAGAGTTTCGCACGTACTTCGGCCTGCATGAATCGCCAAGGCGGCGCACGGGCGTTCGGCTCACCTGGCCGGAGTTAAGGGAGTCCAGATTTTCGGCGGATCCAAAGACCACGACACGAGAAGATGATAATTACAAAATAGTACAAAATTAGGGCCACTGGCAACGTACTTGGTACTCTTCACTAAAAAACGCCCATAGGATCCGGCTCCTGGAGACCCAGCCAAAAAATGTTTATTGGATCTCAATAATGCAGAACTCATGCCGGTACACTGAACTGCTTGCGGGCATAGCTGCCACCCAGATTTTTATATGAGCATGATACGCCATTCATCAAACTAATTAAAGCGATATCTTGGTGAAAAAAAATCGTTTCATCACATATAAACAGAATGAAAACAACAATGTACTCCCCCTGATTACAAAAAAAATGTTGCTAAATGTTGTTTTGAAGTACGTACAGTCAAACTTTCTAAATTTCATTTGTTGATATAGTTTTCAATATTTATATTGAACATATGAAAATAATATGTATAGATTTGTCTTAAAAAGAACTTTTAAGTTACCGTGTCATTCCCAACAACATTTTTCATTGTACGACCGGTTGCTACGTATGCAGACTACTGTTGGCACTGTTACTACCAAGTTATCACAGACGGTTCGTATTAAAAACAGTCTGTGATATGTTTCTCGCCTTGCAATTCTCCAAAATTTCATAATTTCCCGCTTGAATCCGAGTAGAATTCAGTTTTAAGAGACCTTCAGTAAAACAGGCATAACTTTTGCATACAGTGTCTGTTTTCGACGTTCTTGCACTCGTTGGAAAGCTAACAATGAGACGGATCCAAAAAATGACCACCTTGCACCAGTCGCCCTCCAAGACCCCGGAAATCGGCCATCTTTGGACCTAAACCTGCGTCGCAAGTTTTTTGTTTCTGTATTGCCCTTTTTCTTGCTCTTCCTTTCGGAATTTGGATTTTGCTTCAACTGAAAAGTTGTAGATCTCATCGAAACCTTTCAAATGAGTATATATAAGCCATATAAAACTTTGCTATTTTATCTTTTCAGACTAGTTATTTATATTGCATCAGTATATAAAATTTTGTACTCTAATTCACAGATAGTTGGCATATAGAACTGTATGTGATATTCATTCATCACAGACGGTTCTAGGTACCAACCGTCTGTGATAATCTGACCGCTGGGCCCGTCGATCCTCCTCAACCCAATCCTAGCTAATAGAAATCCACCAATTCTCACCCCACGGATCGTAGCTCCGCCTCTCTGTCCTCACGCCAAAAAATTTCGCACTCCCTCCCCTATAAATAATCACCAAAACCCAACATCCTTTCTGTTCTCCTTCTTGCTGTTCTCCTTCTCCTTGCTGTTCTCCTCTTTGTTGTTCTCCTCCTCCTTGCTGTTCATCTCCTCCTCCTTGCTGTTCTTCTCCTCCTCCTTGACCCATACCATAATAGCCCCATGAAGTAGACGATACACAAGGCAGCGCTCAATCAACGCCGACGATGGTGGACGTCAAAGACATCCAGCTCGTGCGCTGCATCAGGGGCGAGAAGGACTAGGCATAGAGGATCTTTGCTTTTCTCTGTTCTTGTTGTGTTAGCTAGATGGGCAACCTATTTGTTGTCCTCCTCTTCCTTGTTATTTGTTGTTTGTCTGTCTGTTCTTGTAACGGTAGGCTGTAATCTTAATAAAAATAAAATGTGTAATGTGTTTCATACTATATTTGCTTGTTTTCATTTCAATTAATTGATTTGTGAAATGAATTGAGATGTGAATTGGATTTATACATGTACATGTTGTTCTGCTTGTTTCAGAGGGCATAGTTAGCATTTCCTGAGGCTAGCCAATAAACAGAAATAGATTTACCGGTACAAGAGAATAGCATAGACGGTTTTTAACTCAAAACCGTCTGTGATATTTAGATATCACAGAGTTTTAGTTTAAAAAAATTGTCTGTGATATTTACACCACAGACAGTTCGAAAGCCGTCTGTGATAAACTCGTATCATTACTGACCCATAAATTCAGATGGTTCACAAAATCGTCTGTAATAACATTTTTAAATCATCTGTAATACGGTTTTGTGTGGTAGTGACATTGCAGCTTCTTCTTCTTCGTTTTACCAGGATATGCCAGTATCTTATATGATATTATGATTGCTTGTCTGCTTCGATATCATCTGAAAATGCTCCAAGACTCGCCTAGTTTTTGAGGCCCTAGGATTAACGTTTCAGAGTTTCGCACGTACTTCGGCCTACATGAACAAGGTACAGCTAGTTAAGGGGTAGCTCAAGATATTTTGCCACGCATTTGTTCGTTTTCCCCGGCATCCCACTCTCTTCGCCATGGCGGCGCGCGCGCGTTCGGCTCATCTGGCCGGAGTTAGGGAGTCCAGATTTTCGGCCGATCCAAAGACCACGACACGAGAAGATGATAATTACAAAATAGTACATAGTTAGGTCCACTGGCAACGTACTTGGTACTCTTCACTGAAAAAACCCCCCATAGGATCCGGCTCCTGGAGACTCAGGCAAAAAATGTTTATTGGATCTCAATAATGCAGCATTCATGCGGGTACACTGAACGGAGGCTGGGGAAGGAGGGGTGTGAGGGAGACGAGGAGGATCTTGCAGAGGATGATGTCCTCCACCTCATTAGGCGCTACGGTCACGACATCATCGACTTGGGCGAGGATGCCATCGACAGTGGCTATCGGCCCAAACCCCAGCGCCTCCCCAACCCACCGCAACAGGATTCCCCAAAGACAAGTAGAAGGCGAAACAGTGAACACCGTCACATGCATCCCAGCCTCGCCGTCGCCTACCTCGAGCTCACCGCTGCCGAGCTCCTCTCGAAGTCGCGCCCCTCCTCGCCCTGCGCCGAGCCCTCTCGCGCTGAGGTCGGCGGCCGGTGGATGGAGCCGTCTCGGCGGCGGCGGGGGAAATCCTTGTGCGATGTAGGGGATGTCGACGACACGGTTTGCAGCTAGCGGGGGGAGGGGGCGCCACCGTCGGACGGAAGGCGGCGTGGGAAGAAGAGGCCGTGCTTGTTTCGGTGGAGAAGGAAGAGGGAGGAAGCCTTGTGCGGAGATTGGTGTATGCACCACGTGTCTTCGATCTGAGGCAATCCTCACGGAGAGAAAATGGGGCCGTACCCCAAGGAAGTCGCTTCCACACTGAACTGCTTGCAGGCATTGCTGCCACCCAGATTTTTATATGAGCACGATACGCCATTCATCAAACTAATCAAAGCGATATCTTGGTGAAAAAACGTTTCATCACATATAAACAGAATGAAAACAACAATATACTCCATCTGATTACAAAAGAATGTTGCTAAATGTTGTTTTGAAGTACGTGCAGTCAAACTTTCTAAATTTTATTTGTTGGTATAGTTTTCAATATTTATATTTATATTAAACCTACGAAAATAATATGTATAGATTTGTCTTAAAAAGAACTTTCATAAGAGTATAATTTTATTAGTTTTTATAAATCTATTACAATAAAAATTAATGATAATAATTACGCTTTTAGGACTATATTAATTGGTCCCGCTCGGTTGGGATGAAAAGCTGTGGCTTATGGCTGAAATTGCACTGTAGCGGCTGAAATTGCACTGTAGCTGAAGGTGGCTTATTTGGCGTAATTAAATTTAAAAAATTTAAAAATAGAAAAAATATGTTAGCTCATCACAGATAACGCAAACGAATACAGGGAAAAAAGAACCGGCAAAAAAGCTCAAAAAGTCAAAAGTTCAAAAAAAACCCGAAATTTATGAATAGTAAAAAATAAACCAGAAGTTAGAAACTGAAGCCGAACGATCGAGTAAAATGACATTAATTCCTGACCAGAGGGAGTAGCACCGGTTGCCGGCGGCGGATCCAGCGGTGGGGCGGGGGGGCTCGAGCCCCCCCTACCGTTACCGGACCCTTGGAGCCCCCTAAATTTTTAGCCATGGATGTATAATGTAGAAGGGGCTGAGGTCGAGCTGAAGGTATTTTAGCCCTCCAAAAATTTTTCCTGGATCCGCCACTGCCGATTGCTATGTATGCAGACTACTGTTGGCACTGTTACTATCAAGTTACCGTGTCGTTCCCAACAATACTTTTCATTGTACGACCGGTTGCTATGTATGCAGACTACTGTTGGCACTGTTACTATCAAGTTACCGTGTCATTCCCAACAACATTTTTCATTGCACGCTGCGGTTTTTTGGCAGCTAGATTTCCATCCGTTTCACACACTAATTCGCATCGAGCTCGACGATCGTGCTGTGCTCTCGCCCTTGGTGGCACCTCGCCATCCCCAATCCTTCATCATCTCTTCCCATGTTGTACATATCGCAATCTAGTTAAACAGCCATTATTATCGTCGTCGTCGTTTGCCACAACCTAATTACTGTTGCCAACTGATGTTCTCGAAAGAAAGAAAAAGCTATTGCCGATTGATTGCTGCCGTTGTTGGCTGCTGGTGCTTATGCGCTCTGTTGTTTATGTGCGTCCGGCGAGCGAGCGTGCGTCCCGGTCGCCGCACTGTTCAGTAGTTAACGTTGGCGTTGGAGCAGAGCAGAGCCGGTCGCCGTCGCGACGTCACGACAGCAACCGCGGCCGAGCGAGCTAGCGAACCCCTGACACGACGTGCCGGCGTGCTACTCTAATCTGCATTGCATTTGCACAGACCGGGAGGGAGATATCGGTGTCGTTATGGACGATGAACTCTCGATCTCGCCTGACGTTTCACCTGCCGACTAAGTGGTAGGTTTGATATTTATATTATCATGGACCATCGCATTGCATTCGATTTGATTCGTTCAAGCAAGGTTTTTTTTTCCAACTGTAACTACAGTCATAAAATGCTAGCTACTGCGAGGATAAGTCAGACATGACACGATCTGCAATCCTAGCTACTCCTCCGGTGTCCATTTTGATTCAAGTTGATTCTGACTTGCAACTCGTCTGTCTCTATACGTTGTCCATGCCTGCAATTTGTATTGTACTATTGCTCCTGTATGCAAGTTGGTTTTGTCTTGCAACTCGTCTGCCTCCATTCCTTGTACTGAATTTGAGGTTATCCTTGTAGGATTGGTCGCCTACGGGGTCCCGAGCCTGTTGTCATTTACGGGGTTGTTTGCTCAAGTCATGTTCTGGTATTGATTAGGACTTATTTACAAGCGCAGATGGCGATTTGGCCGTTGCGCTTACACTGTATCTTGCCTCAATTGTTCGTTGCCAATTTGCCAATCTACTTCAGGGATGTCAACTGTAGCCATAACCTACTTCCATAGGATAGGGTTTAGGTCTTCTATAGAGATAGTACAATTGTTATGATTTAATATTCAGGAAAAAATATTGTAACGTGGTACTGTAGTACGCATCACTATTCACATGGTGCACTGTAGTACTAGTACTGTAGCGCATGTACTATTTAGCGCCGCGCACATTAGGGGCCTGTTTGGTTGATGCCTAATTTTGCCACGCCTAACTTTAATCAAGTGTAGCTTGCCACACTTTTTGTGGTGTCCAAATTCAACGCCACACCTTAGGCAAAGCTAGGAAAAAAAACTGAGTCTATGCCGCGTGGGCCATATGGCTAACAAAATGTGGCAAGCCACAATTGTGGCAATGAACCAAAGACCCACCTAAGAAATTGTGGCGCGGCTAAGATTAGGCGTGAAAATTTTGGCTGCCAACCAAACAGGCCCTAGATATTATTTGTTATTTAGGAATCTATCTATTAGGTGTTTGGTATTATCTATTAGTTAGGCAAGTTATTATTAAATTAGATTATTAGAGATAAGTTTTTTATAAATTATTTTTTAAAAGTCAAGTCTGATCGTTCTTATAAAAGGGATAGCATATATCCATTATGAATGAAGCAAAAATGAATAAACAAGTTCCTAGTTTCTAAAGTCCAACTATGATCGTTCCCTTTGTCGGCTATTCTAGATCTATTTCTCCTCCAATCGGTGCCCTTTTTCGTCTAGCGTCATTCTACTTCAATTCGTCGCCGTCCGATCTCCCTTCGATAGATGATTACCTCCTTATTGTGCTAGTTCACAATATTTGATATCAAAACCACTCACCATGGCTTCCGGTGCCGCACCATCTTTTTTGGAGAAGTTAGAGGCTAACAGCGAAGAGCAGAAAATCTTCAACTGTGGTCATCATCACAGCTCAAGGATAAGCTGCCTCACTGTGAGGGTGTAATATTATGATATAATATTCAGGAAAAGTACTGCAACACGCAGCACTGTTCACCACGGTGCACTGTAGCAGCTGTTACTGTAGCGTGTATACTATTCACGCAAGGGTACTGTAGCGCCGCGCGTATTAGGCGTAATTTGTTATTTAGAAATCTATCTCTTAGGTGTTTGGTATTATCTGTTAGTTAGGCAAGTTATTATTATATTGAATTGTTAGAGATAAGTTTTCTTATATATTATTTTTTAAGAGTTAAGACGGTTCGTCTCTATAAAAGGGATATCATGTATCTATTATTAATGAAACAAATATGAATTTACAAGTTCCTAGTCCCTAAAATTCGGCTGTGGTCATTCCCTTAATCGACTATTCTAGATCTATTTCTCCCCCGATTGGTGCCCTTTTTTGTCTAGCACCATTCTACTTCAAATCGTCGCCGTCCGATATTCCTACAACGGATGATTACATCTTTATTGTTCTAGTTCACAACAAAAATGGATTTTGGAATTGTAGCCGACCATATTCGCGGATACAGATTATCTGAGCTATAACAAAAACTTTATTAAGAGGAAAAGATTAGTCGACGTTAAGATATTTTTCACACTGCAGTACTTATCTGAACTTGTTCAGTTACTCTATCCAGCCGTTTCTAGAAACAAAACTACTTACTGCGAGCCTTCGTTCCTTGTCAAATTCCACCAGAGTAGGGGGTGATTGTGCTAGTTTATCTGCTCTAGCCAGTTTGGTGCCAAACGCCACTCTCCTGCCAATGATGGCACTGCATATATACTATCAAACTGCCTTGATTTTTGAGGTTTGCTTAAGCCGTTGTCGTCGCCAATACTGTGCTTACTTGCCGGCAGTTGAACTTGCTACATTTGGCTGTCCCAATTCAGCAACACGCCTCCATGGCCACACCGAAACAAGCTCGATCGATCGATCAGCAGCCATCTTTTTCCTTGGACGAAATGAAAGTGAAGCCAGGATTGGTACTAACTTCTGCACAGTCTGCATTGCCTGACGATCCGAAAACACTACCCATCTTCATCATTCTCTCTCACACACATACACACATACATATCCCTTTCTGAGGCCATGCTTGGCTTTGTAGTTGCAGAGTACGTGTCCAGTTCTTATCTCGAGATATTGCCGGCAGGTGGATCATAACTAGGGCAGATCTTGTAGCTGAGCCCGAGTTATTGCGTGGATGCATACCACTGGCCTGGCCATGTCAGCGTTGCTCTACCCTGTGGGCTTACTTGCAGTGCGGCAATGGCGGTATTGCAGCGCGCGTTAGGCTTGTATCCCCGTTTGGAAATGGCCGATCATGGTATGCAAGCGTGTGTACCATAGCTTGCCTAGTTCGATCGACGACGGCATGCTCATAATGCGAAATGCTCATAATGCATTTTACTACAAGTACTTACTTATTAAGTTATATGTATTAATCAGTTCATTTAAAACCTTAACTTCCTCACATCTAGACTCCTTTAGACCTAAAACGCGGACTAAAAGTGAGACATAAGTACTTTTTTTAATACAGTGTTAGCTAGTTTCCAAACTCAGGACCTCTTAGCTTGATACTATATTGAGCTATATGCACTAAACTGTTCATCTAAGACTAAAAGATTAAAGTGATAAGAAAACATAGATAATATACTTCAACAGTACTAACTTCCTCTCATAAATCGTCATAGATCGGGCATCCTTAATGTGCAGAAAGAAATAAGCAGACCATAAGGCCTATATGGCAACCTTATAGCCGGTCACAAGCATTGAGGGGAAAATTTTGAACCGGCCGGCTCATGTTGGTCTATGTGTGTGTACATGAATTTCTGGGTTAGTCCCACCTTACTAGCTTAACTTGAGTATCCCTTACATATAAGCCTAGGAGTTCCAATGGTAGTACCCCCGGTTAACCGTTTTGCGCGAAGCGAGGACGAAAGTGCAAGCAGGTTGCTACGTGTGCGTGACCTATCCAGAATGTGGTTAGGTCTGAGCCGGTTTGGACCCTAAGGCGTTACAAATGGTATCAGAGCCGACTCTCACGGTTACATGGGCGCGTGCGGGTCAGGGGCGCGGGCATATGGCGCATGGCGCGTGTGGGCCCGGAGTGGACACACGGCATGGCATATGTGTTGGCACTGAACGCACGGACATGTGCCAAGAGGGGAGATCCTTATCATTTGCCCCGGTGTGGGTATGTTGGTCCGACGAGTACGTCGGGTCCTTTGAGGGGGGGTGTATGTGACACCCCGGCCCATGTGTGTATGCATATGAATTTATGGGTTAGTCTCACCTTGCTAGCTTACCTTGAGAAGCACTTACATATAAGCCTAGGAGCTCCAATGGTAGCACCCTTGGTTAACCGTTTTGCGCGAAGCGAGGACGAAAGTGCAAGCGGGTTGCTATGTGTGCGTGGCCTATCTAGAATGTGGTTAGATCTGAACCAGTTTGGACCCTAGGGCGTTACAGCCGCCGTTCAGCGATAGTGAGGACCAAGATGGCAGTCACCACTGGATTCGACAGCGGGGAGGGCGGGCACAGTGAAGAGCCACCACCGCACTATGAAATTAGAGGGAGAAGGGAGGGGGTGGTGCCGTTAGAGAGGAGAGGAGGGAAGACTGGTAGGGTGGAGAGGAGTGGTAGCGCGCTGAGCAGGATGAGCGAAGAGGAGGGCGAGGCAGTGATGGTATTGATCGGTGGGTGAGCGCGGCGGATAGGCGGAGAGGATCGGGATAGGTGGATGGATGAGTTGAGGAAGAAGAAAGGATAGGGCTGGTATTTTTTACTAGATTGTTATGGCCATCTTAATGTCTCCTCAATTAATAAGCATTGTAGCGAATTTTCATAAGTCATGTGTGTCTCACCTTATGGCCACCCCAGGCCATAAGCATTAGAGATGCCCCCTGTCAATGTCATTGGGGATTTACATTACCTGTTTATTGTTGATTCTTTTTTTATGTCAAATCTCCCTCACCAAGCTAGTGAAATGGAAACATGCTGAAAGAGTGGTTTCTTTCGACTTCTCTTGTATGAAAAGCCTAATCAATCGACCAAGCTTGCGAGGTGGAGTCCCATCCGGCCAGTTGATGTTGTACTAGACTGTACCTGGTCACGAGTCCAATCAGGATTGTGATGAAAAATGTTTCTGCAGGTAGTGCCGCAGCGTTTAGACGTGTGGGCACATGGTGACTCAAACCGTCAGTGACTGAGTGCCATCGGGACATCGCTCTCAGCTCAGCAGAAATTAAATTATCGACAGGGACGCTTGATTTGTTGCGCTCCATTCGGTAGTCAAGACCCTATGCCACACTTTGGAAACCACTGTGCCTGTGCATGTAAACCGAATCCATGGATGACACCAAACACACTACTTGCACGTAGTATCTTGCTATCTCAACTGAACTCTAGTAGAATGCATTCAGAGCGGATACAAACGGGTATTCATTCTGTATTCTATTCTATATTTTTTAGAGTTGAATTCAGACATAAATAGTATCAGATATTCATTTATCCCTTTCATATTTGTTTAGTAAACCTTTAGTTACTTACATAGATGAAAATTATTCTCTACGTTTGCATGCCTAAACTGAATGCACATCCATACCCCTCGTTTATAAGCCACTAGTTCATTTTTTGATTTCCTTTTGTTGCCATACCATGACCATTTGATCCGTAACGCACTGATCTATTCTCTTTTTCCGGGTAAACAGAACCGTTTCTGTACTCCAAGCTACAGGTAATCTGTCCTTTTTTTTGCATCGATCGACACACTAACCTTTCGAAACTTATAGCTTACATTCAGGCAGGCAATTGCGGCAATTTGCCCAAATCTACCAGTGGACTTTGATGTTCACCGTTCATTTACAGTAGACTTGCCCAAATATGGTAAAAGGAAAACAAATAATATCTCACCCTGTCGTGAGGTGTTCAGTGCATAGTGTCGTTGATTGTTTTTCCGGATAGGAGTGAGTATTGCTCAGGTGACTGTTTTTTTCTTTCATCTTCAGTCATTTTTTTATATTACAATTTTAGATAATTGTAAGTACAACTTCAGGATAGGAGGAATTAGTACACTGCAATTTTAGGTGATTAAGAATGTAACTTCAGATGACTAAGAGATAAAAAAATTTTAGTCGACTGTGCAATAACAAAACCGTTTCCGGATTGTATAGTCCCCTAGCGGGCGTTTTGTGTTAAGGTGGTGATTGGTTCGGCTTAAAAGCTCATGGCTTATGGCTGAAAAAAGCACTGTAGCTGACAGAGGCTTATTTAGCATAATTAAATTTAAAAAATTTAAAATATAAAAAATATGTTAGCCCATTACGTATAATACAAACAAATACGGGAAAAAAAGGACCGGCAAAAAAGCTCAACAAAAAGTTAAAAATTCAGAAAAAAACGAAATTTATGAATAGTGAAAAATAAACCAAAAGCCGAAGCCGAATTGATCATGGCAAAACTAATTTGTTATTCTTCTAATATATTGACACACAAAACTTTTACAAATCTTTTACGTGTTCGTAAAAAAATATCTAAACCAAGAAGTTAGTCTACGTGACAGAGTACGGCCCAGAAGAAGTAAAACAGTAAAGCACCCGCTACTCCACTGCGAACAACTTGCTTTAAGATTCGCGCAAATTTTAGTTTTCAGAGCAGCGTAGAAGCACTGCTCAAGGTTAATAATAAATCAGAAACTAATGACCAACCAATAGCAAGCCGAGGACATGCATGAAACCTGAAAACTGTAGCTACTACCTCCCTGCCCCAATGTTCGAGGACACACCATGACAGTCACCAGGCAGGCAGTAACCTGCGAAGGGAGGGTGGTGTTAAGGTCTTTCTCAGGTCCCGCCCATTTCTAATTTATTTTTTACTATTTTTAAATTTTATCTATTTCTTTTTTTTGGCTTTTTCGCTTTTTATCGGTTCTTTTTTCTCATATTCGTTTGCATTGTGTATGATGGGCTAAATTATTTTTTCTATTTTAAATTTTTAAAATTTAGTTACGCCAAATAAGTCACCATCAGCTACAGTATAATTTTAGCCAGCTACAGTGCAATTTCAGATATAAAGTGAGCTTATTTTAGCCCAACCGAACCACACCTAAAATGTAGCTTAAAAGTAGTGACTTTTGATTTTTTTTTTAAGTGAATAAAAATATACTATAATGGCTATTAACTTCTTCTAGGTAATTAAATTTTAAAAATAAAAAATATTATAACATCATGAATAATATAAAGAAATAAAAAGGCCTAAAAACCTAAAAAATAGGGGGGAAAGATAAAATTGAGAAGCAAAAAATTGACACTGTTTGGAGCGAGATCTATATCTATATAGGCGCTGCTCGGTTGGGCTGAAAAGCTGTGGCTTATGGCCGAAATTGCACTGTAACGGTTGAAATTTTATTGTAGCTGAAGGTGACTTATTTGGTATAATTAAATCTAAAAAAATCAAAAGTAGAAAAAATATGCTAGCTCAATACGGACAACACAAATGAATACGGGAAAAAACTGACAAAAAAACTCAAAAAAACTAAAAATTCAGAAGAAAAAAAACGAAATTTATAAACAGTAAAAAAATAAATCACAAACTGAAACTGAAATGATGGGGGGCACGTAAAGTGGCGAGCAGCGAGCTCGTCTACTGCACCCGGCGCAGAGCAGAGCAGAGCAGAGAAGCCCGCTGGCAGCAGCAGCAGAAGACGCGGGCCACGACCACGCGCCCAGCCGCAGACCGAGAGACAAACAAGGAAAGGAGAAAGCAAACAAGAGACGAAACCGACGGACAGAACAAAACCGGTGGCCACACCACCGCACCAGACCACAGATTTTATACTCCCCCGCCGCTATTTCTACACGCCTCGCCTCCCTCCATTCTAGCACTCGTCCACTACTCCTCTCTCTCTCTCTCTCTCTCTCTCTCTGCGTCATCGGTGTGCGTGCGTTGTTCAGTGAAGAACAGTTGGCTTCTTGGTTTCCAAATGGACCTGTTCGCGCCTCCCAGCTCGTCATCCTCGTCGTCGTCTCCTCCCGCAGCTGCGCCGGAGCAGTGGCAGTGGACCGGCGCCGGCGGCTGTTCCGGCTTCGGCTCCGCGGCGTGCGAGCTGGCCTGCAGGGTCCTCTGCGCCGTCGCCACCTGCATCTTCGCCGCCGGTGCGTGCGCGGACACTCACGGACAGACGAACAGAGTGTGCACTGGCACGCGAGGATTGTTGCTGAATGTCTGGTTGGTTTTTTGCAGTGGGGTCGTTGGTCGGGGCGGTGACGGGGTCGATGATCGGGCTGGCGACGGAGAGCGGAATGCTGCGCGGTGCCGGCATCGGCGCCATCTCCGGCGCCGTCTTCTGCATAGAGGTCGCCGAGTCGTCGCGCGACCTCTGGCACTCCAGCGACTCCGGCGTCTGGAGCTTCCTCTACATGGTACGCAGTTACTACACTGATCACCATCAACTCTCCATCACTCTCCCACTCTGTTAGGACTATAATTCGACTAGCATTTCCAAACTGTGAAAAAAAAACCAGTCAATACTACAATTGATTTGTTTTGAATTCGGTGGCCTGTTGATGTTCGAGAGGTCATGGTAAGGGTATGTAGCGAAAAATTCAAAAAAAAAAAAAAGCGCACCTCCTTCGCTTGATGTCGATCGCAATTAGGTGCGCCCCGTGGTTTCCATGGGGAGGGGTTGATGCTAATTCTGCCCTGTCGCGGACACCACGGTTAATAAAAAACAATCTTTTTTTTTTGTTGCGACTCTTTTCGCATCGAATCGAAAGCATGTAACCATCGTTGCATTTGGTACTGAATGTTTTGCTGCATTGGGTGAGAGCGAAATCTCCCCATCGAGTTAACGAGCTACAGTTTGATTAGCCCTGTGCTTGATCGTGCTTTGTACTCCTGCACTGTGCATGCAGGTGGATATCATCTCCAGCCTCTTGAGCGGTAGGCTGGTCCGCGAGAAGGTGGGGCCGGCTGTGCAGAGCGCCGTGCAGAGTCAGGTAGCCACTCAACCTCAGCTCGAATGCACCAAGATTATGGCATGTTAATTTTGATCATTTGAATCTGCGCATGATTAATCCTGCTCGCATTGCGCGGGCAGTGTTGTCGATCGGCCGGTAGCAATAGCTCGATCGCGTTGTCTAAGTTTTAATGTGGCATTATTGTCCAAGCTTGATCAAGTTCATGCCTGAAACTCTGAATTTTTCCTGCTAAATGCTGATGCACATGCTCATCAGACTGTAAAAGCATAACTCTAATAGCGGTTGGTCTATTAGCTTTGATGATTGAGTGTCCATCGCACAGGATTGTTTCCATCACGCTGTTGGCTCCAAGTGATCAACCACTCCAATTAGTCAAACCGACACACTATATATACCAGCATTTGGTAGCCTGAAGGGAAAAAATACATATCATTTGAGTTTCAGTTCGTCCATGCATTGCCCGGAAGACACCGTTTCCATCCAGCGCAAGCATTTCTTCCGGGAGAGACGAATGAGAACAAAAGGGTGGGCTTTTAATAACATGGTTAGTTATAAAGGTGATAGCTAGGGCTAATCGTCTAGATTACTCAGTAAGTCACTATAGTGAGGTGAGGTCACCATCACCCACAAGCAAAAGAAAGAAAATTGCATCAATGGCGAATGATTAACTAACCCGCGGGTTGCTGCGGGTTTTCTGCGCCTTTTCTATTCCGAGTGGGTCAGTTTGCCGCAGCAAATAGAAGAAATACTTGTTGATGTGATTTGACCTTCAGATCAGCTCAAAGGATTTAAAGAAAAACAGTACTGTTTCAGAGTTTCACTGCCTGCATTTTTTTCCCACCACAGTTTGTAATCTTTTTTTTTTCAATTATTTTCTGGACGCAGATAAGCGCCATCAGCTCGCCGTTTGCCGAGACTAGCGACCTCTTTGAGACCGGCGCCACGAAGGGGCTGCCGGCGGACTCGCTCCGCCGGCTGCCGGAGATCAAGATCACCGAGGAGAACGCCGTCGACTCGGCCGGCGAGGCCCTCTGCTGCTCTGTCTGCCTGCAGGTTGGTTGAAATTCTTCTTCAATGCAGCATCTCATGAATCGCTCTTTTTTTTTCCGTTGTTGTATGATTCGTTCGCTTTCAATGTATGCAATATTCGCAGGATTTCCAAGTAGGCGAGTCCGCGAGGAGGCTGCGGAGCTGCCGGCACGTGTTCCACAGGCCGTGCATCGACTGCTGGCTGGTGAGGCACGGCTCCTGCCCGCTGTGCCGGCGAGACATCTGACTCGACACGGCTTGTGCTTGTACTTAAACGAGCTCTTCACCAGAGGAGCAATTAATTAAGTAGGCTTGTTTGTACGTCGAACGGCGGCACCTGACGCCCGTAAGGGAACGGGGTGCGAGCGAGCGAGCAACCGCAGTCGCAGATGATGGAGCGACCTGGTTAAAAAAAAAACAGAGAGAGAAGAAACGTAAAGAGAAACGCATGTGTAACGATCGAGATGAATCGAATCGAATCGCAAGTGTGGATAAGAAAAAAAGGATGTTTGATGCTTCGATTTCAGAGGCTGGCTGTCTCGTTCTGATCTGGCTTCCTTATCTGAAGATCTTGCACGTTCTGGCCGTGCGCTTGTCTTCAGATTCTGAACTTGGTCATACTGTGTGCTATGTTCAGTTCGGATTCCGCTTTAACGTTTGTTTTCAGCATAACTGCACTTAGACCCGGCCATTAGTATGATTCAGAGCCCAATTAGTCGTAATTGAACAAGGCGTGCAGGCCTGAGCTTGCCCTGGTCCCACTATCTGCGGCCCCGTTCTAAGACTGGCATGGCCTGCATGGAATACTAAGGGGTGTTTGGGACTGCTCCACTCCACGTTTTTCAGCTCCGCTCTATGTTTTTTAGCTAAACAGGTTCAGCTCCACGCACTCTGTTCGAGGAAAAAAAAGGTGGAGTTGTCAGAGCACCTAAAGGGGTGCTCCACAAACTCTAGGTTTTCTATGAAGCTGCTCCACGGTAGAATTCGTGGAGCAGAGTTTGTGGAGCAGTCCCAAACACCCCCTAAAGCCGTTGCTTAATTTGGCAAGATGAGCGGAACATCCACCCATGCATGCAGGCGGCAATCTCTGCCGTGCCATAACGCCATTACTACGGTGGTTCGGTTCTGTATGATCGGTATAGCGAGTCAAGAGAGAGAAATAAAAAATTTTACTATGATATTGGTAACACGATGCAGTGAAAAAATATAAATTTGTAAGTTTCACTGAAATATAAGCCAAATATCATAAACTCAATGAACACTTACAGTCTCACTGGTCTGACCGCGGTTAGACGATGGTCAGACCGGATCACATGGGCGATCTGACCGCTCCACGAACGGAGACAAAAACAACACTACTCACGACTAAAAAATAGCTAAATCTTAAATCACTTATCCAACAAGAAAATTTTTTATACAAACCCTCTCTATGATGTCAAGAATCTATTACAACCATTCACCATGAAGAACATATTCATAGGCAAAATTGTGACATTTACCTAAAATGAGGAAGATTACACGACAACCGGGCAAATGAGGAAAACTTTAATCTGCACTTGCTCGTGAATCATTGATAATCTAGATGACCTTAAATTTGTTCTCACATATCATAACAAACTAGATCACAGTATAAAATAGAAACGAACCGAGATAAACTAAAAACACAAAACACCTCAAGAAGGCAAGGAAATCAAATAAAAACACAACATAAACAAGTTTGATCTTCCATTACCATGAAGGAATAAAGGATTACAACCTATCCATACCTTGAAGGACAGAGCTCTCACAAGAGTACACGCGCAAAGCTTCCAACACAAGGAAACATAACCGTAACTCCCTCTCTTCTTTCTCTTCCTCTCTCAACACAAGGGCTTATATAGTCAAGGCATCTCACCTCTCAATCCTAAACCACTAGCACACATAGTGGATACAACTACCTACAAATGAGAAAACCTGATAACCCACACACAAATTGGTTTTACACTCACATACTTGCATGCTTTTCAAAGCGCGACTTACACATATGTCAAACCCCAGAGCAACAACTCCTGGATTCTCTATGTAAATCGCACTAGTCCAAGGTCAGCTAGTGCACACAGTGGTAACAGGGATACATATCAAACACAAGCGCAATGATAAACTTTATTAATTAAAAGAGTATGGCCTTATAGCCAAAGTTTACATCAATGCTCATTAGCAAAGATAATAAAGGAAATTAACAGTGAAAACCAACTGATAAATAACGAAGCCCAAGAGCATGCCCACAGTCAGACAACTGTAAGACGTGGCCTACTCGTCCTGATTCTCAACGTAGTTGAAGCAGTCTTCCTCTAAGATGTGATAGCAAGGGTAAGTACAAAGTTGTACTCCACAAGTTACATGAAAAATACAATAATAATGCAAGGCTAACAAAGAAAGACATATATAGCTATTTGAGCATAAAATAGCATTTGATAATATACAATAATTAAATATAAAATTACTGAATTCAATATAATAAGTAAAGACTATAATTTAAATAAATTAAAGCCATTAGTACATGCACGACTTAGCACTAACTTAACAATGGGTATCACATCTGGACCATCTTTCTCTAAAAATATTTCACATTCCCACCTAAAACTATTTTTGTGAAAAACAAAGTCTAATCTGTGAAAAACTTTACTCAGCATGCTCATGACCGCGGGTACTGCTATCTAGGATAATTTGTACACTCTGTAGAGGTGGCACAACTTTACCCACAAGATATGATTAACTCATGATGTCGGCCACTACACGCTTCCGTAGGCATGCGACTGAGTAATTATAACAAGGCCTTTACAAAGCAATGCCTTTAACGTGGCCACACCCCCACTAAGATTTCGCCCCAATAAGAAATCCATAGAATCAGGGCCTGCCATATAGCATCATGCAAGCATAAGCGTCAATCAGGTTAGCAAGAATGACATTTGGAATTGAGAAAATAGGGAGTAGAGCACCTCTTCCTGCTGTGCCCAACACAACGTGTCTGCAACAATGCAACCGGTCTTAGGATTGAATCCTAATCTTGATGCATTGCACTGAGGGTCTTCCACTTTGCATACTCCCATTTCAGGGCATCCCAGCGGTTCTTGAATTGCTTCTGGGTGTATGACCAGCTAGTGCGCTCCTTGAACTTGTGAAGGAGGTGTGCGTATACTCGCCTCTTAAGACTCCCTGTTGGGCGGTTGTTGGCCAGCACCTCTTCATGGCAAATCTCTAGGAGTGTCAAACTGGCCACCTTGTCCCACACCTTGTCATTCATGGGGGAGTTGTCTAGCTGTGAGCCCATCAATGCAATTTGAAAGGTGCCAAAAGTCAATACAACGAGTAGTAGAACAAGCTGTTTACTTGTAGTGCGGAATCATTTTGCTCAGACACGATGGAGAGCACTGCTTGCAATATGGAACGAACCACGATTGAAGAAACTGCACACACAAGGGCTTTCACGATGGACAGGAAGGCGGCAAGAGCGTCAGATAGGGCACGTGCCGTGGAGTGGACCTCGGATGGCTAGTCACCATGGGTTCGGTCGTTTGAGGTTGCCTCATCGTTCAACCCCTTCTCGAACTTGGGGGCGGAGCCGCTGCTTGAAGACAGTGGCGAGGGAGCCCTAAGTGCCAGTGTGGGGCATGAGCCGGAGCTGACCGACAGCCAGAGACGATGCCTAGCGAGGACGAAGCCACCAAGCCAGACTCTGGGGTCAGAGTAGACAGGCATGCCAGCGCAATGCATGGGTTGGAGGAGGCCAGGGAGAGTAGATCTGGGGATTGCAGGGGGAAGAGCAGGGCAGAGTGGATCTGGGTGTGCGAAACGCCCTTAGGGAAGGAGGAAGGGTGGGGCCTGGCGCCAAGCAAGGAAGGGCGAGCAGAGCAGATCTGGGGGGTATCGTGCGAGGAGCAAAGTGAGAAATAGGCGAAGAGAGCGAGTGCGGGGAGGGCCTAAGGAGTGCCACGAGGGGACGGTGGTGCACGGGGAACCACAAGGGACGGAGCCGAACAGAGCGACTACGGCGGCGGCCACCGGAGAGGCTCTGTGGGAAGGAGCTGGGGCACCCACGGGCTTGAGAGGTGGACGGAGGAGTAGCGATGACATGCTTAGGGGCTGTTTTGTCAGCGCGGAGCAGGTGCATATGCGGTTGGCCTACTCCCAAATTGGTCCCTCGTTCGGCGAGGCTCACGGCTTATGAGGTACAAAGTCTAAGTCATAAGCCACCGGACAAGCCTTCCCGACCGGCCCTATGCATTCGAACAGCTTACAGAAACATCAGTACGCAAGTGTGTGGAGAAGTTAACCGAGGCGATGTCAGCTGTGCCGTATTAGAATTTGTTTTTCAGATGGGCCGCATTAGAAGTTACTAGCTTGTTTTACTAAAAAAACGTTACCTTGCTCAGACCTCCAGACTCTGCTAATTGGACCAGACAGGCAGCCCATAGGCCCAATTAGAGAAGACGGGCCATTTTCATGTTCCGTTACAGCCCAGATTAATGCTTCGCGTCTGGACCCCTCCTTTTTGTTTTTCCTTTTGAGACATTAGCATCCGAACCATCCTGTGGTGCATGAAAATTCCGAGGAGCTAGCAGGGGTCAAGTGCTTGAACTGCCTCCAGAGTCCAGACATCCACTTGTACTTCTACCTAAATTTGGAACGCACGACTTTTCCGTAGAAAACATCACGTCTAGATGGTGCAAATTTTGTCTCGAGCAGGCGACGAGCATGTCACTATTGTATCACCCTTGCTGCCAACCTTCACCGGGTCACGAACGCACGGTAGGCTCCCCCTGGTACGTAACCCCCTCATTTCATCGCCTCTTTCTGGAGCATCACTTCAATCGATTACCACATGCAATGCATATCGAGTTGCACACTCCCTCTCGCATCTAAGGTCCACTAGGCTCAAGACCTGGACTAGAAAATGGGTTACAAATATTTTTTTAAAATATTGTTTTGAACTCATAACTTTTAGACTCTAAAACTATTGTAGCACCCTAAAAAATAGCAAGGGACTGTGGCGTTAATAAAAAACGCATCTCTACCTTTATATCTCTCCCCAACAGGTATTTCAATCTTTCGTCTCTCTTCCAACCTAAGGAATCAATATAATCTTTCTCTCTCTCTCTAATCTCTCTCTCCTGCGTGGGCGGCGGGCTAGGCGACTGCTGGCGGTGAGGCGTCGACGATGCCGTGGTTGGCTAAGGGCAGCGCGCAAGCGATGGTGTGGCGACGCTTGGCACGAGCAGCCGAGCAGCGCGGAGGTGGCAGCGGCCTTGGGAGGAGCATGGCGCGGGCGACCGAGCAGCGCGGAGGTAGCGGCTGGCCGTCAGGTGCGGTTGGTTGAGCAGCGCGGGCGGCGTCTTGACGCATGGCAACGACATGGCATGCGGGTGGCGGCGTTGCGGTGTCAGCGACGATGGCAGCTGGCCATGGTGGCGGACAGCGGCAGTCGACGAGAGCCGGTTTGGCCGCACGATCGAGTGGCGTAGGTGGCCGGGCAGGCGGCGACGCAGCATGGGCAGCGGTGGCCGGTCGGGCGGCTGCGGCGGTGATAGCTAGAGCAGTCGGGCCGGTGGGAGCATGACCGAATGTAGATTCGCGTGGGAGTTGTGCAAATTCGTGCAGCGGGACGCCATTCGTTTAGCCGAACGTGGTTCGCTCGGCCGAATGACGATTCGCAAGACGAAATCCAGCAAACGCGTTTTCTTCCAGCTGATTGTACTTCCATCCGTTTGTCTACAAGTTTATCTTAGCTTTGATATGATCCATCTCCGTTCCATCTTGTAGGTTCGCACCCAGCATTTGAAGAAATGTTTGGGCAGTTGTACACCTCTGATCTCTTATGCAGTGAGTCCGCCAAACGTACTCAAGGCAAGTGCCTCATGGCCGTGACCTTTCTGTTTCGCATATCACGTGTTTCCATATTACTTATCACCTTTTCATTGAGTACAACTATCATATCAATCATGCTTACCCGTTAATATCATATCACCAAAGTTAACTGGCTAATATCATATCATTAAAGTTACCTGGCTAATATCATATCACCAAAATTAACTAGCTAATATCATATCACTAAAGTTACCTAGCTATTAGCGTATTTCTAAACTTTACTTGGTCATTATCACATCACCAGTGCTTGCTTGATTGTTATCATATTACTAATACTTGTTTGGTTATAAATTTCTAATATTATTTATCTTTTTTCATATGCTCTTAGGTTTATGCTTAGTTGATTATGTTTTAGAATTTATGCTTTTAATTAGTGATTTAGAAGTAATGCTTCAATCTATTCTTCATTTGATTAGAAGTGGATCGGTACCATATTTCAAATATTTATTTCAGCTTCTGCTTGTTCTCTAATAAAGTACTCTTAAAGTTATAATTTTCTTTGCTATTTCCATTGCTGCTTTTACTGTTTATTCTTACTTTGGCGATAACATTCTATAATAATATCTCATATTAGTAGTGAGGTGCTACAACTATATTAGATTATATATACCAACATATTCATTGAAAAGCCCCTAAAAATTCAAAGAAATTTTTTTTGCTCTTTTTGCTGCATTTTTGAGTGTTTTCTGGAAACTTTCCTTTTTGGGAAAGTTTTCCCCGCCGCCGCTTTCCCTTTTCGGCAGGGCGCCTCCCCTCTCCGTTGGCGCCCCGCCTCTTTCTGCCTTTCCCTTTCCTCTGGCGCTCGCGCCCTTTCCGCTGGCGCTCTCCTCCCCCACCTCCCTCTCTTCCCGCCTCCCCTCCTCTCTGGCGCCACTCCCCTCTCCCTTCCCGCTGGCGCCCTTGCTCCTTCCCGCCTTCGCCCCGCGCACGCGCGCTGCGACGCGCCGCGTCCGTCTCCGCGCCGCCCCTGGTTTCTCCCCGCACCGGCGCCGTCCCGACCGCTTCGGTTTGAATGGGTGGACGCCCTTGCGCCACGTCGCCCGCCCCAGCTCCGGCCCCACCTGGCAGTCGCCGCGCATCCCCTCCCGCGCGCGGACGCGCCTCCGCCCATGCCGCGACCCAACTACCCCCTGTGTCGTCCCGTCGCCATTACTCCTGTGCAGAGCCGGCGTCATCCGGTCACCGCTCCATCCTGCGGAGGAGACGGCCGACCTGCTCCTGTTGACCCCAGAGGCCCCTCCCGTTGCCTTCTCCCTGAAGCCCCGGCCCTCTCCGCGCGGGTATAAAAAGCCCCTCCCCCTGCCACCTTGCCTCCTTTGCTTCCCGAGCCGCTCCACCTCTTCCATTCGCTTCCCACCGCTCCCAGCCACCTCCCAGAGCGCCCGATTGAAGCCCCGCCGACCGTAGCCCCGCCATTGCCGTCGTGTGAGCTGGCGGCACCCCGGAGCCATTCTCCCTCCCCTCCCCCTCATTCTTCAATTGCTTCCGCCGAGAGCACCTCCTCCCCTCGCTGACCCCTTTGGTGCTTGCCGTTGGACAGGTGATTGCCCGAGGAGCGCCGCCGTCGAAGCTCCTCTACGGTCGTCGCACCTCTCCCGTGGCCAGCCCGCTCTGAAGCTCCCCAGCGCTCACCGCCGCCGCCAATGTGAGCACCTGGACCCCTTGAACGTGTAGCCGCGGCCGATTGAGCTCCCTCGCCGCCGGTGACCCCCTTCGCCACCAAATACCCGAAGCGCCCCCATCTTCCTCCCGCCCTCTCCTCTGTTCCCCTCCCCTTCCCGAGCCCAAAAATGGATTCCCCTCGCTCTCCTCTCCCTCCTGATGCCCTTGGCCGTCGGCGGCATCCTCTCCTGCGCCCGGACCGCCGTCGCCGCCATACCTCTGCCCCGGGAGCCCTGTAGCGGCCGGAGGTTGAAGACGACGCTCCCCGCGACGTGGCTCTTCCCCAGCCGTGCATCTCCTCCGTCATATCTAACCTCGGCCGTCCGATCCCGCCGTATCGCTTCACCCGCTCTCCCCGCTCCGATGCCGTCTGATCTCCTCCCGCCGCATCCGCGCCGTTCGCCCGCTCGCCATCCGCCCCGTCCGCCCGGGCCGCGTGTCGCGCATCGCGACCGCGTGAGCGCGCGTGGGAGTGGGCCGCGCCGGCCTGCTCTGTCGCCCGAGTGCGCGCGCGCGTCGCCGCTTGTGGGCCGCGCTGGCCTTCGGCCGCGCGGGCCAAACAGTGCCGGGCCGCACTGTTCATTGGATTTTCCCGCAATTTTCCAATTTCTAAAATCCCAGAAAATCCAAATAAATCCTAGAAAATTCCAGAAAATCCCAAAAATTCCCAAATTTCACCACCTTGCTCAGAAAAATGTCCAGAATCCATTTGTGACCTCCATTTCCACAGATTCATCCCAAATAAATTCCTAAAATTCCATTTGAAAGATTTATGCAATTTACTCCTTTTTAAATAGTTTATTTTTCCTCGCTTGATTAGTCTCAAGCTGGATTTAATTTGTTTTATATGTTTGCGCTAGTGTCGGAGTCTCCGGAAGTTCAGTTGCAGCCCCAGGAGCCAGGAGGTTCTTCGTTCGAGCTAGCGGAAATCATTCGGATTGACGGCGAGTCCCAAATCCTTTGATCATGTCGCAACCCATGTTATTTAATTATATTATTATGTTATTTGCATTGAACTAATTCTGAAATGTTAATTCAAAAATAAAATAAAATGTTTAGAATGACTTGTTATGTAGTTAATCCTACCACCGTTAAATGCCCTGTTAAATTTGTTGCCATGCCTTTGTAACCCTTGAAATAATTATCTGTTAATCTAGATAACTGTAGGTTATTATCACCATGCAAAGTCTTACACTAATAAGGTTGCGGCAGTGGGCCAATAGAATTTGCAAACCCGACTCTAGAGTAGGGTGGTATGGGACACCGTGCCCTAGAGCGGAGAGTGCCGGCGTGCACAAGGTAGGGTAAGGGAGTTGTGGGGAGTCGCGAGACGGCATTCGCCCACCGCTTACCCTAGGACTGAGGTTAGGGTAAGGGAGTTGTGGGGAGTCGCGAGACGGCCTTCGCCCACCGCTTACCCTAGGTTGGAGGTCGCGGGCCTGGCGAGGTTGCGGACCCCGGATAAATAAGGACTAAAACCCTTACGCTGAGCAAATGTCACAGTGATCGCTCAACCACAGGAGTTGATTTGTCAACACTTGTCTAGTAGCTGCTCAACTCGATTGAAACTCTACAGGAGGTTTAGCAGTGAGGTTAGGCAAGCCGTGTTGTGGGTGCCTAACAACGGTAGAGTTCACTCGAAGCGGCACCGTTTTCTCTTGTGTGTGTGTGTGTGTGTGTGTGAGCCAGACCCGAGTGAATTCTACCGGGTAGAGCCTATATAAAGAGTTGAGTAGTGAAACGACCTGGCTTTCTTAACTCTTTAGCGGGAGTTAAGGGATCGTGTGGGTAAAGCTGAGCAAACTCTGCAGAGTCAAATAAATGGTATTCGAATACGTCGTGCTCCCGGTTATTGGAGCTGTGCCACTTGGGTGATTCCAGCCGCGAAGCTTAAGTAGTTTTGTACATGTTTAAATTTGACTAGTTGGTTAATGAACTCTTCATGAAAACCCCCTGAGATCTTGAGGAGTAGTTTTGGGTCCCTCTTATAAAATATTTGCAAATAAAACTGCATCCACTCAAATTAATAAACCAAGTATACTCCCTTCCTTTGATGTTCCGTGCATGTAATAAGTTAGGGTCCCTTTGGGACTTGCTGAGCCGGTTGATTGGCTCACGGCTTGCTTTTGCCCTTCTTTAGAGGATCAAGACGAAGGTGAAGGTCTCTTCGTTGAGGAAGCCCCGAAAGGTTTCTTCTTCGACGAGGACCCGTGGCTTTAGGTCTTGGCCGCGCTCAAGCGGATCTTGGAGCCTTTTGTAATGTAATTATGCTTTGGGCTTGCACGCCCCGCTGTCAAAAAATGGATGCTAATCTATATGTGAAATATATGCTGGACTTTTGTTGTAAAGCATGCAATGGTATACTCTTGCGCGACACTCCATAACTGTTCATGCGTGAATAGTTGCGGAATGCCGTGTCCGTACGCGCCCCTGGAAACGGGGACGTTACATTCATCTTAAAACTTAGACTGATAAGATTAGATAGATCATATGCTACAACAATGCAAGCAGTAGGAACACTAATGTTAATGGACGTACGGATCAAACGATCCAGCGAAAGAGAGGACACAAACCCAATGTTTAACCTGTGGCCGCCATGGCATGGAAACCCTGTGTACCCCAAAGGCCAAGAGCGGACGGGTCCCTGACTTGGAAAACAGTGGTACGTGCGTGGCCATTCGATTAGAAAATGTGTTCCCGGCTTCTTTTCTTAAATCACACTCGCTCGACCAGTCGACCCGATCAAACTAGCAAGTCACCACTCACCACTAATCATTCTTTGATGGCACGTGTAGACTGATCCGTGCATAAGAGCCAGCTGAACTATGAGACCAAATTTCAGCGAAGACTTTTCGTATAAAAGAAAATCCAGTGTAGACTTGTCACTTGTGTACAACCAACCACTCGACGGTGACTTTGTACTAGATGATCTTTTACTGTTTTGGTTTTGGATATTTCCATTTTGTTGGGGCTCAAACGAAGTTGTCTCCAAGTTTTTACCAAAACGATGGTTTTTTTTCCCTAGTTATGTTCCATCTTCCGTTTAACACCAAGTCGATCTGGATGTAAAATAAGAATTGGACCAAATGGTAAGACAACTATTGAACAGGAGTGCCAGCTTCTTACGGTGGAAACCACTCCTACACTCATGTACACGTATGGGTGAGGGTTTTTTTTTTTTGCTTTAACCCTAGAATAAGCGTTTTTGTGAATAAATCGAATACTGATAAGTCGATAAATCACTTTAAAAATTCTATTCTAATAAATCGTTTTGAAAAAAACAACTAAGAAATCATCTAACCTAATTATTCGAAGAAAACAGTGGGGTGTCTGCTAAGGTGCCTGAGTGCCGCCTCCGTTCATTCGTTTCATTGGCCGGTAGCGGCGGCGGCCGGACAGCTTAACTGCAATTTAATAGGTCGGTTGGAGCTAATTATAGCGATAGTACATGAACCACTAATTTGTCACCTCCCTTATCTCATTGCCTAAAATCATATCGAATAAGTCAAAACTACACGCTAAGTATATCTCTCCCTGTAGAAATAAGTGCTCCACGCACGATATATATAAGAATCACGTATTATATATTCATGCAACTAGCTAGCTAGCTTCTTCCAGATCTATGATGGCTACACGTACCATAAACACACATGGTGCATTGAACGTGCTTAATCCGATCTACACCTTCACCATGAGCATTGACTTTTTTTTGTTTTTCCTCCGGATATAATCAAAATGGTATCATAATGTTTCGGACATAATCGGAATAAATAAAATAAGATCGAACTGAACTGTTCGCGTTTTATAGATCTCATTTTATATGTGCAACCGGATGCAGTCCTCTTCAATCACTATATCCAAGTAATTGTCCTCTCTCTCTCTATATATATATAAATGCACGCGTCTTTATCTTTCTTGGGGTTTGATTTTGATCTAGTTCGCCGGCATTTTTTTATAAGAATAAAATCTAGCTGCCGGCTATCAAGAATTCAAGATCGATACAGTGCGTCATGTACATATCAACACGAAAAGAAAATGATGGGAACCAGTAGTAACTTACAGCAAAAATAAGGTCATATTCCAAACAGCTGTAGCTATTAGATTTTGACTAAAATAACACTTTAACGGTTATTATTTTTCTAATATATTTAATTAAAAAATAAAGAAAAATAGGAAAAATTATTATATCTTTAAGATAATGCAAAGAAAAAATAAATCACATTAAGAAATCAATATTTCCGGAAGACGTTTGGAACGGACCTAAATAAACACTAATTCAGCGTGTAGTCAGTAGAGATGGGTACGCGATACATCGTCAACCCCTGCCTTATCGCCTGCAGCCGCAGGACGCCAGCTAGCATATAAACCGGTAAGCATTTCAGCCATAGAGAAAAGTAGACATATCGATTATATATTGGCCGTTGCATTTGGACGTTCTAATCGATCAAACAGCAGCTGAACCCAACGTGAGGAATTTGGGTACGTATATAGTGTGCATTTTTTTACGGCCGCGCTCCATCAGAAAATGGTGTAAATTAAGGTGCTGTTTGATTGGACTAAAATAAATTAGTTTATGGCTGAAATTATACTGTAGCTAACTGAAATTACATTGTATCTGATAGTAACTTATTTGGTTTAACTAAATTTAAAAATAAAAAAGTTGACCTATCACATATAATACAAATGAATACGGAAAAAACCGATAAAAATTTATAAAAAATCAAAAATAGGAAAAATAAAATTTAAAAATAGTAAAATATAAGATAAAGTAGAAGCTCAAACCGAAATATAGGCCTGTTTGGCAACGGCTGCGGCTTATGACTTTTGACTGAAATTTTTGAATTTTGGCTGTTTACGGTACAGATTACGGAGAGATGATACTCACTTGTGATTTTGGCAGGTACAGATATTAGACTTTTAACGTGTACAACGTTTAACTTATAGATCTCGTCTTGAGAAAATACTTCATTTAAAAATTAGGTACTATAGCAAAAATCAAAAGCCGTCAGCTTCGGAGAAGAAGAACAGACCTTAGGGCGTCTCCAACAGCTGGCTATTTAGTTAGCTAGATCTGATGTGGCAAGGAAAAAGTAGGAGAGAGAGTAGTCACTAGCGACGAGCAAATAGCTGATCTATTTCACGTAGTCCAAGAACATGAGAGAGGAGCATGTGGGTCCAACAGTATAAAATAGTCTTTGCTTTTGTCTCTCACCTCCACATCAGCTGACTATATAGCTAGTACTAGCTATTACCATTGCGGACGCCCTTATACGAGTTCTATATATATACAAGCCTTACATGGCGCACAATTACATGCGCGCGTGTCCAGATGGGCGCACACGTGAGGAGCCGAATGATTCGCATACGGCGCGACACATGCGACATCCAAAAATCGTGCCGCGCGGCGCGCGTACGTGTGCAGCCTGCAGCTGCGAGCTCTGCAACGCACTGCATGCACCACCACCATGCATACAGCGCCGGACCCAGCACAAAATTTTAGGTACGATGATAGCGGCGTCCATATAAATCAAAAGCATTATCTAATATTAAAGGAGTATATATATATATATATATATATATATATATATATATAAACTATATTGTAATCATACGTTTTTCGTTTTCTTGTGCGTCTATTAAATAAATTATATCAACTTATCATGACGTCACAATCTTCAAAAAACATAAGATTTGTTCAATAGTGCAATAATATCCAATCAACCATCAAAACCAATATATTTACATAGCATAATTTATCTAACTGTAACCACACAAATAATCATGTAACGTGGCTGTATTTCATACGAATTAACACATTAGAAATAACAATATAACAAACTTGCACATTAGATGATAAAAACAACGATCTCATACGATGATAAAAACAACAATCTCATACGAGTTAATGTATTCACACCGCCATCTTAGCTAGCCTGCACCTTGAGAATTTGACTATCCGATATCGAGGTCGGCCGGTTAATAGTACACGGCAAAAGGGGTAGAAAGGCATGGGGGCCGGCCGGTCAGTCGGGCTCGATCAGAGCCAGGGTATCTGGCTCAGTTCGGCTCAAACCATGTTGGTAGCTAAATTATGTGGATTTGACCCGTCGATTCGGCCGTCGGTACAGCCGAACCAGCAATTGGCCCTGTTTGGATATGTTTATCTGAGAATCGATTTTAATCTGATCAGGATTTTCTGATAAGTCGCGATCTGAAGAATCTGCAGTCTGAAGAATCGTCGCGGTGGAAGAAACGACCCCTCAGGCTCGCGATACAGGATTTTGGATTCTCAGTGCAAATGCCGATCTTTCCCACCGCGGTGGTTGAAAGAATCGAAAAATAATCAAATCGTTTGGATGAGATTCTCATTTAATTCTACCCAAAATCAAATTTTAAGCGTATCCAAACAGGGCCACTGGCATTTCGCAGGCCGCGGCCGCGCACATGCATGTGACGTGCGCGCGCGAGCTGATCACGTGCGTGTAAAGGGCCGGCCTATTCAAACGCGTCGTGCCGTGCGCAAGTCTAACCCTGCAGTACGCCGCGCGTATCATCACATTCAAAGACCACGTGAAGTTGCAAAGCGACAGGCCAAGTCCCCTTCTCCCACGAAAAATTGATCGCTGCACGCGCGATGGCGCTAACATCTTCGGCCATGTTTTTTTTGTGTTGTTCTTTTTGGTTTCTTCGGAAGTCTTTTCTCAAAATAAATGAATGTGACTTTTTAGAGCAGATTATCTGAATAATTTTTTAAGTCTAAAATTATATACACCGTTTACTATTATATCGAAAAACGTAGATAGAAGTCATTGACGATAGCTAAAAGGCATCAATTGCACCTGAAAAAGATAGGGTCTTCGGCATGAGTAGTGAGAGTTGCGACTGGTCGGCGGGAGTTCGGGACACGAGCCATTGGGTCTCGATCTAACGGTTTGGACGGACGGAGCATGCACGTGTCCTTTTCAGGAAGGGTAAGAGTGGCTCCTATTGAGCGAAGACTGGGGCCGTCCTAGCTTGTACGACCGATTAGAATGGTTGGAATGCACGTACGCCATACGTACGTACGTCCGCTCGTTTCGGCTTAGGCCCTACTCAAAATGACATATTTTGAGTAGCTTTTGGCTGAAAAGTATTGTAACTGGCTGAAAAAATATTGTAGCTGACGGTGACTTATTTTGTGTAATTAAATTTAAAAAATTTAAAATAGGAAAAACAGGTTAGCCCGTCACGGACAATACAAACAAATACGTGAAAAAACCGACAAAAAACCTAAAAAAACCAAAAAACCAGAAAAAGACGAAATTATTGAATAGTGAAAAATAAGCCAGAAGCTCAAGCCGAAATGAGCAAGCTTCTTACTTCTGGTTTATTTTGCACTATTCATAAATTTCGTCTTTTTCTACATTTTTGGCTTTTTTGAGGTTTTTTGACAGTTCTTTTTTTGCTCATATTTGTTTGCATTATACGTGATGGGCTAACATGTTTTTTATTTTTAGATTTTTAAATTTAATTATGCTAAATAAGTCTCCGTCAGCTACAGTGTTTTTTCAGCCAGCTACAGTGCTTTTCGGCCGTAAGCCACACAAAAAAAGCTCTTTTGAGCAGGCCTAGTTTGGCTACGGTTTCTGGCTATTGGCTTTTTGTTAAAATTGCACGATAGCGGCTATTAGCTTTTTCTGTGTCATTCAATTAAAGAAAAACTAAAAATAAAAACACTATTATATCTAATGCAAAAGAATAAAATAAAAAAGTAAAAAAAAAGATGAAATTAAAAAACCGATGTGATCATTCCAGTTTAGCCAGAAGCGGAAGACACTTAAAGCGGGGCTATAGGCTTAGCAACGAGTTGTCATGAATGGTTCAGCATGTTCGTGTACTTGCTATACACTTACTTCTAATTGGATCCCAAGAAAAGCAAGATACGTACGTGCTTAATCCCATTCGGTCGGTACTAAAGGGTTACAACACATGCCAATTGGTGCTTACTGCTTTCCTAGTGGGTGAAACGAATAGCATCCTCTCTACGTAGGCCGCGCACAACATTGATCTGATGTTGATCTGAGTGATCAGCCTCTTTTTAAGATCGATCCTACACTATAGCCAACTCCATAGCTAGGTCAACTAACGCACACGTAAATACGCTTTTAGGAAGAATTTTATAAGATTGTAAATTTATTATCAACTTTCGTCTTTTTAGATGTATGCTAAAAAGATGTATTTATGTGTGAGTGTATGCAAGTGGTGTGTGTGAGTTTGTCTTTTTTGTAATCACAAACAAAAAACTTAACGAGGGGTACTATTATATAGCCTTGCAAGCACGCAGCATTTTGTAAGTTGAACTCTAAGAAAATAGTGGTCATGACATATAATGTCCAAGAAATTTACATAACAAGCGTGGCCATTGTACCATCAAATATAGGGTTTTGTTAAACGTCATCTGTATATTTTCTTTCTAACTATCATCCAGATTTAGGATCATTGAATTAGAAATTCAATGGCCATGAATTCTACCCCCTCCCACTTGAAAAAAATCTCCCCCTTTAAAAACAATGGGCCCCTTGATTTCTAATCCAAATGTCATAAATTTAGATGATAATTAGAAAAAAAACATCCGGATGATATCTATACACTCCCTCAAATATATAGGTACAGTCACATATGATCCTAGCAACTAGATCCCGTTTGCTTCAGAATTTGTCTCATATCTCTTTCCTTTTTGCAGCATCAATATTGGAGTAGAGGGATCCCATGCACTAAATTGTCGTATCACTCTAGAATGCATAAGCCTAATTTAGTTTGCGTATATGTAACTGATGTTTCATGTATGAATATAGCATTAGTAGGTCAAATTTGACGGTGAAATGCATGCTTACTGCTTGGAACAAGGGCACGCAACATGACCATATATATCCATCGTTCACGCCATAGCCGTCGCCGTTGAAATTTTGCCGCTCAATTCCTAACTTGTGGGTACGTACGTTGTTCTTAACGTAGTTTGCATTCCAAGAATTTGACCGATTTCTTGCACGACCAGGTTATTCCTTCACTGCAAATTAAGTAATCAACTGCAAATTAAGGAATGATATGATCATAAGGACAAGTTGCAACAAAATAAGAATGGATCGGTTGATCAGAGTTGCAAATTAAGGCAGGTCCAATTAATTTTGTTTCCTCATAATAATAGATCACCCCTGTTATTTCTTCAAGCTCAAGCCTCTAGCTCACATGCCATGCTCGAAAATGTCACGTCCGGCGATGGCCTTTCCGCTTGAAGATTGAGTATGCTTTTTTGGTTTTTGCATGGATGGGTGGCCCGGGCCAGTATCTTTCCTAGGCCTTCTTCTTTTTATACTGTGGTTGATGATTTTTTTAGATATAATTGATGATTTTTATCTGTATTTTTCGAGATAGCGGTGGACGGTGGAGACGTAGACACAGACAACGTATACGGTTTTGGGTTTATGAGGCATTTTAGAGAAGTTACTTTATTTGTTTTGACTTGTAGAGAAGCCAAAACTAAAAGCCACAAAAGATAGACGTGTTCTTTTCAGCTACGGCTAGTGACTTTTGACTGCGATCGATGAATAGTAATAACTGATATAGAGTACAGAGTAAGAGAAACTCACGTGCGGTTTTAACCAATATAAATAAAATCAATGTAGTGTACTATAATTAACTTGTAAACTCCTGTAAAAAATATTTTACTATAAAACAATCAAAATATAAAGCTAAAAAGTATGGGAAAAAAAGAAAAAAAACAGGGCCCTAATTGGAATCGAGCGCAAACGTTGCATCCATCTACATCGAGGCAAGGATCGAAGTAGTACAAAGTCTTGATGACTTTTCTCGATGGAGTACATGATTCCTTTTATGATCTGTTGCGTTTTGCGTAATGCATGAATACGGAACTAGTAAAAGGTCTCTGCGGCTTTTGTAAAGCGCATTTTCAATTATTGTGGATGGGAGTCCTTTTGTTTGCACTAATTGATAATCTTGAATGTCATGTAACCAAGAACTCTGTGTGAATATAGCATCCTAGGGATTTCTAGTTTTCCCTGTGAATTATGATACCGTACCTATGTGCTCCAATCTAAATTTGAAGATGCCTAGTTGTCACAGAGACAGCAAATCACCTCGCAAAAAAAGAACAAATAAAATAGAGACAATAAATCTCCATCATCGAGAACTCCAACTCTCACATGTCTAAAGAACCATAACCAGTTTTCGTAATTCTCATTTTCCATGAATGCAATGGACAACGGTAATATTTGATTGTTGTCGTCAATGCCCATGACCGTCAGGATCTGGCCCTTGTATTTACCCGTCAGAAAGGTCCCGTCAACTAAGATCACATGCAGCATGTACCTGAATACCTCGATGCACGCATCGAATGTTAAGAAGACCGTCTGCAACACCACATAACCTGGCGGCCTTGCAGAATGCTTGTCCTTCATAGCGATATAGGTGCCCGGGGTTCCTGTCCTGCAACACCTGAAGCATACAAGGAAGATTGTCGTATGTCGCCTTGAAAGACCCAAACTATTTTTCCAACGCTTTCTGCTTCACACGCACGTCTTTCGAGGCATCATGATATGTTGTGTAATTTTTCACAGTTATTTTATACCTCTAAAAATTCTTAGAGCAACGCATAATTAACCGGACGATTAAGCAGTTATGTACCGCTCCAAGAATTTTTAGAGCAGGAAAATAGTCTTGAAAAATTATGAAATGTTTGTTGCAGATTTCTAATGCAGCATGCTACATTGTGTGTTTTTACGTAATTTTTTGTACTACTTTGCTACCTCTAAAAATTATTTGAGCCACGTGCAATTAAATAGGGGATTAACCGGACGATTAAGCCGTCTGCTTGCAGGATGGCAGGCTGGGTGGTAGGCCCACGTGTCAACAAGCTGACGTTGCCGTCCGGCCACCGGACGGCTAAAGCGTCATTTTTGTCAATACGGTCTGCGTACTGTTATTTTTGTAAATATAAATACAAACAGTACCATATATGCCAAATACTCAGACTAACAAGACGCCTTACTTCTTATATGCATGCCTACGAATTGATTATATTTTTACTGGTTTAACAATAAGTTATATGAGCTTTGTTTCTCCTTTTTTATAATATAAACATTTACGCTCTATTCGTATTGGATTCTAAAAGTCATTTTCTACGATAAATGACTTTTCTACAATACCTAGCTTTCAAACGGAGTAGCTTTTCAAGACAAGCTCTACTAGTCGATTGTAGTACACACTATAGTAACATCATTTATATCGGCCAAAATCACACGCATGTATCTCTCTCCCTGTATGGCTTTTCTAAAGCTGTTACTTTTTATAAGCTAAACCTAAAAGTCGTCAGTCAAAATCAAAAGTCATTAGCCAAAGTTAATATAAATGGGTCCTATCTTTCACTATTTCTTTTTTTTCAAAAAAAGGGTATATAAAAACAAACTCGCGCGGCAATTCTTCCTTCTCTAGAGCATGGGCAATCAAGAAGGTATGTTGACGCTGGTGGGAACCACGAGCATGCTACCATGCGTACCCCACAATATGGATATAGTCAAAACAGCATAATGCACCCATATGCATGACCATAGCCATGCCGTTACCCTTGTCCCACACGGTACCATGCACGAACTTATCTCGCACCATCTCAATTTACACGTGTGAAAATGAGGATATTGGACTCGATAAAAGGAATCATAATTTTGATTGACCAGTCAGCCATGCAAATGATGCAAGGGGTCTTAGGGCACTCCTAATGCAGAAACTATGAAGTAGTTTCTATACTTGCCAATTAATGTAGACATTACCCATGTAAACTATACTTCCAATGGATAGTTTCTACAAATAAAATTTTCATCCAATCATCTATCTTCTCTCTCCTATCATCTACCTATCACAGCTTTTTCTATCTTGGTTCTCGTGTAGACATGGTTTCTATATAAGGGCAGTCCCAATGGAAGAAACTGACACGATTTCCATAACACAAGAAATCATCTATAGAAACTATCTTCCACAGTGGAGGTGTCTTCGAGTAATAATTATTTTCTCTTTCTCTCTCCCAACTCTATCTTCTTCCTCCAATGAGAGTGTGCCACGAGCCCCCTAGAAACTGGTGGTTTCTTCCCAATGGCGATTTCATAGTTTCTTGGTGCATTGGGTGGAGTGAAGACCTGATTTCTTCATGAGGAAACCGTTTCTAGGATTTGTGCTCTCTTTCATCATTAATTACGTTGCCATGTCAGCATTTTGCCTACGTGGCAAGTCATTTAATGAGGATAGAAACCATCATCAATACACCATTGGGACTGCCCTAAGAAACCATTTCCTTATCTCTCATCCTTAACTCCAATGACACATCAGCATTTTGCTTACTTGACACCTTATTTAATGCCATAGAAATTATCCATAGTTTCTGCATTGGGAGTACTCTTATAATGTTAGAGCGGGGGCAGTGCAATGGGTACATCAGAGCCCGACAGGAACCTTTCCAAACGTACAACTAGTCTGATCATTACCAAATACCGTTGACAACGCCTCGGCCGGCCACTTCTGCACTTCTGATATCCATTGAGGGCTTGTTTGGAGCGCCAAAAACTCATCGATAATTGTCCAATTTCCATATAAATTTTGATATTTTCTCTACTGGGGGGGGGGGGCAAAATGAAGAAGAGGAGACACATCATGCGTCCTGTTTTTTTTTTCAGCTTTTTGTTTTTAAATTTTCTATAGTAATTATCTTTTAAACGGAGTGTTTTTAAAGATAGGATTTAATAGTTAATCGTAGTACATACTGTACTGATTTCATTTATATCGGCAAAAATCATTCCTAAGTTTTCGTTACTCTGTAATCTTTCACATAAACAGCCTAAAAATTATAAGTCGCAATTAAAAATTGTAAGCCTTAACAAAAAGGGCAGACGCATGCTTTGAAACCATCTGACGAAGCTTCTGCTGCCATAGACCCAAGGTGGACACGAAGCTCCTACCGTTTCACGAGGGATTTTCATTTTCAGGCATCGGATTCTGATCGGACGGTCCACGAGGACGTGCAGCGCAGGCCCCGGCGCGCAGCCAGAGCGCGCGGCCGGACGCCGCGGAGTGGAGACCAGCGAAGGCACAGCTGGAAAGCCCAGCTGCGCGCGCACGGATTACACTGCACAACGGGGGGTTTCAGCCGTGGACCCCGCCACGCGCGTCCTTGTTGTGCACGAGCTGATGTCAAGCGCGGCCTAATCTGCGCGCCAATCGCTCTCCCCCAGTAAATATCAACGCAACGCATGCACGCCACCCGGCCAAGATACCGGCCTCTCCTTTTCGACTTCTACTTTTGAATTTTTTACGATAACTAATTTTAAACAGTCTTTTTTAAAAAAATCAATAAATATATTGTAATAGACATTATAGTGATTTTATTTATATCGATTAAAACTGCACATAAGTTTTTTTACTCCATACTCTTTTTCACGAAAAGCTAAAAGCCACCAGTCACAACCAAAATCTACCAGCCGCAACTCAAAAGAACAGTCCCGATCCGACAACTACTTGCATACATAACACCGGCCTTAACTTCCTCATATTTGTTGCTATGTACAGCATATATCATGTTCTTTTAGGCTACGATCGATGGCTTTTGTTGCGTTTTTCGTGACCACAGTGGATGGTGGAGACAGTTGCGGACGTCACGTACAGTTTTGGGCTCACGAAGTCATTTGAAAAATCCATTTCAAAATACCGTTCTATTTATTTTGACTTTCAGATAAACCAAAAAGGCAAAAACCAAAACACCAAACCAAAGGCCAAAAGACCAAGTCAACACGGACATAGTGTAACACAATGACACAGATGTTAGCATGCACTAGGTGGGTGGGTTCTTTTGGGCTGTAGCTCATGGCTTAAATTTTTGAATTCTGACTGTTCATGAGAGACAGTACGCAGAGTAAAATAGTCGTATGCGATTTTGACTGGTACATCTGAATTCAATATATTTTTATTACAATCTTTCTGTTAACTTTGCATTGAAAAAATATGTTAAAAGTTAATTATTGTAATATAAGTCATAAATTATAAATTGTAAGCGAGTCTTTTCTGCTGCCTTTTGTAACAGTAAGCATCGTTTCAATTTCGGTGTACTGTTGTCTAACCAGAGAGTACATGAGCTTAACTGCAAGTGGAAGACTAGCTAGCAATAGCATGTGTTTGTTTGACAATCACTGGCTCCATCTATAATCTGGTACGTACTACAGTTTCAGTCTCGATCTCAATTCTCAATGTACTACCGATCTCTGACCAGATGAACATGAGATCCATCTCTACTTATGCCCCTGCTGCTACTGATTTTTATTTAGAAAAATAAAAAACTAACAAAAATATTCAGTTTTTTGAAATGGTTTCTCTACTGCTCTCACTGCCCAATTTTTTAATGTTTGTTCATTCTTTTAAAAATCACTTTTATAATTATTACTATTTATTTTCAGTTAAAAGTTATAATTAAAAATCATCAATAAAAGTTAATAATAACGACTTCTAAATCGATAAAAAAAACAAAAGATAGTGTCATCGAACCCCTTCTGGAGGATAACCCCGAGCCACCAAAACTGAAAGCAGTAAAACTGCAGGCAAGGAAGGCAAGCGAGTATCATTGAACCCCCTTCTGGAAGATGACCCCGAGCCACCAAGACTGAGAGCAATAAAGCTGCAGGCAAGGAAGGCAGGCGACGCAGAGCCGTCCAATGAACCTGTGCGTCAGCCAGGACAAAGATGTTCAGTTCAGCAAGAGGCTTCAGGCTGAAGAAAGAACCAGAGACATCGCGAAGATTACCATCCGCCGCTGCCTCGTAAGCTCGCTTGTCCCATCGAGAAATTTTATCGCGTAACCGTTACACAGATTGGCTTCTATGAGGACCTGACAATAGATTGACACATTAGATACACTGTTGAGCACTGTCGCAAACAGTGTTAGCATTAAAAAAGAGTGAAAACTCAAAGAAACTGCTGCAGAGTTCTTCTATGTGCTACAGTGCACACTATATACAGTGTTATTCACAAGCCGGTCTACGTAACGTCTGCGTAACGGTTACATAATAAAATTTCTGGTCTGCTTAGGCTCACCACTCATCAGTGTATCGTCTCCTCCACTTGTCTGCATCGCTTCACAATTGGCATGGCGCTGAGTAGTACTGTCATTTTTATTTTTTTGTTTTTGGATTTTTTTTCTTTTTGGCTATGACTAGAGTAAGCATATGTAAAAACAAATCGAATGTCAATAAACTATTTAGAAAATGTGATAGAAAATACGTTCTATTTATTTATTTAGGAAAAACTATGAATCATGAATTATAAGTAGAAAAGAATTGAGTTTGGCCGAGATAGCGTCCGAATTCAGGAAATTTCTTGGAACATCACCTTGCCGTTTTAATGCCCTGCTTGTTTCGGTTTCAATTTCTGGCTTCTGACTTCTAGTTCACTATTCTTTAATTTCATCTTTTCTGCCTTTCTGGTTTTTGTTTGTTTTTTCTGTATTTATTTGCATTGTCCGTGATAGACTATTCTATTTTAATTTTTTAAAAATTTAATTACAATAAAAAACCATTAGCAATTACAGTATAAAATAAATTAACTATAGTATAACATAAGCCATAAACTAAAAAAATCTAAACGAGCGGCCTTAAATTCCATGATCGAGTGAAAGGAGAAGCAAGCCCGTTTACATCATGTCGCGTGTCGTACTGCTTGCGTTAAACCGGGCGCGTTAGGTACGGCCATGTCATTAAGGGAATCGCATCGTGTTCCTTACTACTGCTCGCTTCTCATAGAATGGGTACCACACCCCCAGAGACGAGATTATTGGTACCACACAGCTAAGAATTATAAGATGGATGTATAAGAATGAGGGCTTGTTCTTTTCGATCGAAGCTAGCGGCTTTTTGATTTTTGCTACAGTATTTAACTTTTAAACAGTGTATTTTTCTCAAGATGAGGTCTACAAGTTAATTATAGTACACGTTAAAAGCCTAACATTTGTATTAACCAAAATAGCAAGCGAGTATCTCTCTGTAATATCTGTCGTAAACAGTTAAAATTCAAAAATTTCAGCCAAAAGGCATAAGCCGCAGCCACGCTAAACAGGCCCTGAATTCCTATTCAAACGATGAGCATTTTTTACATACAACCACTGCTGACAGAAAGATTAAGCTCTTCAGCAAGTTTCGAACTCGAGACATCAATTTGAACTGGTATTATGTTAAATTTCACACACGACTCGCTCATGAAATATTTTCATTTGTTAGGGAAACAACACGAGAAATCCCACTGACAATGTTGCATGGATCAGCATCTGAATAATCAGTCACGGTAATTTTGTACTGGTTGACTTGAAACTTTAGAGAGCAGACATCCTGTCACTAATATTTTTACCTGACAAAATTTTTCCGTGCTTGAAAAGTAGTGAAAACAAATAGGTTAGGTCAAAGGAAGTGAGACCAACAAAAATAGAAAATAGCACAATAGCACGTCATGCATATTAACAAGCAGAGAAAAAGGTGAGAAGAGGGCACTGTAAATGTTCCCTTTTCGGTAAGAAATGTGTAGAGACTTCAGACTAGAGAGGAAAAAAGGGGTTAATGGAACAATGCCACAAAACAGTCACCACCACTCCCAAATTCCCCCTCTGGTATGGTAGAGGCGTAGAGCCCATCTCTGAGCCCCTGCCTCGTCGGCCCTGAGCTCTCTGCCTCTCCCTCCCTCCTCTCTCTGCCTGCCTGGTTGCTTCGCTTTATTTTTCCCTCTTCGTCTCTCTTGCGCAGTTGTTTGTGTAGTGCAGAAGATACCCTGATATATTTGTTCATCGAGTCTGCCTGCGAGATTTGGCAGGCAAAGAAGGGGGAACAAAGCGAAAAAGCGCATCTTTTTTGTAGTCTTTTCGGTTCAGTTTCTTGGTTGCTTCTTTTGGATCCTGGAGAGGAGCCCACCGTTTCCACCAAAACCCAATCTTTTGTGTGTTCTCCGCGCTTGAGATCGATAGGTTTCCAGATCTAAGGCCCCCCTTTGGTGGTAAGATCGCAGGAATCTGGGAACGCCAACTCCACGGGAAGCTATCCAAGAAAAGGTGAGTTCTTTTTTTGCGTTTTCTCCGTCGTATCCCAATGCAAGTAGAGCATGGTGATCTTGGCGATCTCTCTCCCTTCGATCGTGCAGCTCCTGTTCTAGATGCTCGGTTCTTGATCTTGGTATTTGTCTTGCTTGATTCCGATTGCAGATTTCGCGAAGAAACGAAAGGAAAAGAAGATACTGGAAGGGAAGGTAAAGAAATGGCCTTTGTGAGGAAGTGGGCGATGGGGAGGTGCCGGAGATGAGGGATGCTATCGGCTGTGATGGAATACTTGAGATCTTGCTGGGGCCCGGCGTCGTCGCCGGCCGGGCGCCCCCGCAAGGGATTGGATGCGGCCGGACGGCAGGACGGGCTCCTGTGGTACAAGGACGCGGGGCAGCTCGTCGATGGTGAGTTCTCGATGGCCGTAGTCCAGGCCAATAACCTGCTGGAGGACCACAGCCAGGTGGAATCCGGGCCGCTGAGCACCACGGAGCCCGACCTGCAGGGCACCTTCATCGGCGTCTATGATGGGCATGGTGGCCCGGAGACGGCACGTTACATCAATGACAACCTCTTCAACCATCTTAGGGGCAAGACCTCAACTACTGCTGAATTTTCATGTTTTAGATCAAATGCCAATATAGCTATGCTATCTGATTATAGTTGATTCGTCCAATTGTTATGATCTGCAAGTGTATATGAGCTGATTCTGATTGCCGTCAAGTAAAAATGTTTGCCATTTAAGTAGATCTCTATTGTGACCTTGCATTGCAATATTGCATGGGCGTGGTTCTACGTGTAGTACTACGAAAAAAGCGGGCACAAATTTAAATGCATTTATGTTTAGACCAGGGGGCCAAGATTACCCTAGTTTCAATCCATACTTAATTTATTTGGAATAGAATGGAAGCACAGTGTTGCATGTAACAGTGCGACAACTGAAAATCTGCAAGAAATTATTGATGACTGTAAAAGTTAGCATCTTATACTCACTTCTTCTGATTGTATTGTGATTTGTTTTAATTACTTGCCAATTTTCATATGTTCCCATGCATGATGAACTTCCTATTTCAGGATTTGCATCTGAGCAAAAGTGCATGTCAGTGGATGTGATTCGGAGGGCTTTCCGAGCGACTGAGGAGGGATTTTTTTCTCTAGTTAGTAGTCAATGGTTGTTGAGTCCTCAATTAGCGGCGGTAGGTTCTTGCTGTCTAGTTGGTGTGATTTGCGCCGGAACTCTCTATGTTGCAAACCTTGGGGATTCCCGTGCTGTTCTTGGGAGGCTTATCAAGGGAACTGGAGAGGTTCTTGCAATGCAGCTCTCAGCGGAACACAATGCATCGTATGAGGAGGTTAGGCGAGAGGTGCAGGCATTGCATCCCGATGATCCCCAAATTGTGGTCCTAAAGCACAATGTTTGGCGTGTGAAGGGTATTATCCAGGTAAATATCCGGAATTCTGAATTGTAAGGGCTTCTTTTTGGCTGCGGTTTATGACTTTTGAACTGTTTGTGAGAGAGAGTACGGAGTAAGAAACTTACATGCGGTTTTGGTTGATATAAATGAAGTCGTTACAGTATATATTACAATCAACTTATAGACTATCATGAAAAGACATTCCGTTTGAAAGCTAGTTACTGTAGAAAAGCCGAAAAACAGTTTTTATAAGCTGAAAAGAAGAGGCCCTTATAATTTGCATAAGATCAAGTTGCTAGTTCATTTTGAATCATCTATCTAATCATTTTGTACATTCTTGAAACATGTGGCTTAACCTCTTGTTATAATCACAATTGCACTTTTCATGCTGTGGTTAGGTGATTTTGTAGTATTGTAGTTGCATTTTCTTGTGTGTTTGGTATTAGGTAATTTCTCATTTATCACAGCTAAATTTAGGTGTATTAATGATTATTGCTTTCATGTTTCAATAGTCACGAATCAAGCTTTTCCTGTCTCAACAATCTATACGAATGCAATGATATGACAGTGTTGTTATGAATTAAGACAACACAATGCAAATCTGTTGAATGTATTTTCTTAATTGCAATCTCCCCAAATGAACTCATTATTCGTGTTGTGTCTTAAACAGATGTAGGCGTGCTAGTCATGATATGAACATATGCATTTCTTAGACGAATCACGTTTCGTATGCTATTTGTCTCTTGCATAGCATTAATGATTAGTTTTTTTGTTGCAAATGCCATACCAATTGCTTCTGGCGCTTAGTGCATATAAGAGATTTCTGCCATGCCATGTTGCTTTGTTGAACTGCATTGCTTCCATCCCACATTTCACATGTTATGATGTGTTGCAGATAACAAGGTCCATTGGAGATGTATATCTGAAGAGACCAGAGTTCAACAGAGAACCTTTGCATAGCAAGTTTCGGCTTCAAGAAACTTTCAGGAGACCACTTCTTAGTTCTGAGCCAGCAATTACTGTACACCAAATACAGTCAACTGATCAGTTCATCATTTTTGCATCTGATGGACTCTGGGAGCATATTAGTAATCAGAAAGCAGTTGACCTGGTTCAGACTAATCCTCGCAATGTATGTGTTCTTATTTTAATTTCTGTAACTTGGTTCTTTGAAGGCTAACTGCTAGTTCATGTTATTGTCTGCCCAATCAAAAGTGTGTGTGTGCCTATATATATATATATATATATATATATATATATATATATATATATATATATATATATATATATATATATATATATATATATATATATATATATATATATATATATATATATATATATATATATATATATATATATATATAGACACACACACACACGCACACACATATACACATACATATATATACATATACATACATACATAATGTATGTGCGTGCGTGCATGTACGTACGTGCGTGCATGCATGTATGTACATATATACATACATGTATGTATGTGTATGTATGTATGTATGTATGTATGTGTGTGTGTGTATATATATATGTATATGTATATGTATATATGCTTTTGCAGTAATTTCATCATACTTTGACTGATGTTTCTGTCAAGGTACACGATGTGCTTTTTTAAGAAAATAGGGAGCACTATATTAATATATTTAAACATCTTTAGAACTTGTTCAAAGTTTCTTTAAGCTGTAACAAATGTTCTGTAAGAAAATAGTAGATATATGTTATCATATGAAGGCACCTTAGATTGTTTAATGCCACAAGGGTGGCAGTTGAATTAAATGTCTCCCAACTTCTCAAGTTCGTAGCAGTTCCTCGGTCTGTTAAGCATTCAAATTTGTATGGACCTGCTATTTTGAGTATGGCTAATTGTTATATGTAGCTAAATGTAGTTTGAGACAACTGCATTGTGGTTTAGTCCCAACAAGTTTGTATTTTCTCCCAATCTTGGATTAGGTTATGTCCCGGATAATCTGGCAGGTTCCTTTATGCGGTAAACCCTTTTCATTTCACTTCATTTGAATCCTTAGTCCTTGAATTGAAGCTTACATGTGTAACTTTAATTGTTTCCAGTTCGGCTATGCCTGGTTGCTCACTTAGTGAGGAGATTTTCAATAGTAGTTATCATATGTAAATCTCATTAATATGGCAAAATTGGCTACAGGACATCGAACTTTTGTGGCATTGCTTTAGGACATCGGTTTTTTGTGCCTTTGCGTAAACAACTAAACATATTGTAAAATCATGGGTCTTTGCCATAAGATATTATCGTCATTAAAAAATATATTTGGCTAATAGAGGAGAAAGAAGGTGCGTGGAAAGTCTATTTTGCCCCTATCAATTGGGGAGAGAATCTGAAATATAACCAAATTGCCCCTTTCGTGAGATCAGAGTGAAGAAGAGAAGGGGAAAATTTGGCCATATTTCATATTTGCTGTCCTTGACTGACAAGGGCAAAATAGACTTTCGCCCACCTTCTCTCCTGTTTAAGCCAAATATATTATTTTAATAGCTGGATTGTCTTGTGGCAAATAGCCACGATTTTGCAGTGTGTTTGCGCAAAGGCACAAAAAAACGGTGTCCTGGAGCAAATGCCACAAAAGTTTAGTGTCATGTAGCCAATTTCGCCTAATAACATCTGCATTCTACATGGAAAGCAATAGGAACAAGCTATTTTCTTTTTGACTGGTTTGTTTATATTCACACCTTCCAAACTATCATGCCTTTCTTTTTGACTGGTTTGTTTATATTCACACCTTCCAAACTATCATGCCTCATAATGGTCACTATGGATCCACCTCACAATGGTCATGTTTTTTTGAGCTTATTTTTCCAAACAAACCCGGGTAGTACAACCCAGCTTCATTAATTAAAATCTTATACTATATCTTCTACATTTTTGTGCTTCTTTATTCATCTTACTGAACAACATCATTTGCTTATTTTCTTAATGCTCCTGTAATTTCTATGTATCAGGGGATTGCTCAAAGACTAGTTAAGGCTGCAATGCAGGAGGCAGCAAAGAAGAGGGAGATGAGGTATTCAGACCTCAAGAAAATTGATCGTGGGGTGAGGCGGCACTTCCATGATGATATAACCATCGTCGTGGTATTTTTCGATTCAAATGCCATAACCACTGCTAACTGGAGCAGACCCTCAGTTTCTCTTCGAGGCGGTGGTGTTACTCTCCCTGCAAATTCTCTTGCTCCATTCGCAGTTCCTTAGGAGCTAAGCAGCTCTTTCTGAAACCGAACTAGAGTTAAAGAAGGCAAGAAAAGAAGATTGTGTATTTCTTCCGTGTTGTCCTTGCAAAACCTTTTAGATTCAGCTTGGTGACTAGTGTACTGATAGCAAGGTATAAGATTAGATTATTTGTAGTTTTTTTTTCTCTTTTCGTTCATGGGATATCAGATGGTTGTACATTCTCCGGATCATCTTGTGATAATAGTTCATCACCCCTTCTTTTGTTAGCTCCTTCAGAGTGCTCTGTCATCTCAATGCTGCCACCTTGGATATGTAGCAGGTTGCTTTCATGACGCTTTCCAAGCATCATGATTGATTAGATATGGCCCATGGATGATGCAATGCCTAATCTGTTGAGCTCAGATTAACATGTTCTCGAAATCATTCTATTGACATGATGAAAGTAACAGATGTCACACAGATTATGGACGTCTTGAAAGGCTCCTGTCAGGAGTCTGACGAAGGGTAGGACAAACACATACATGAAACCTGAAACCTCCCGGCTAAATGTTACGAGCATTGCGACCTTGTCAGATGCAATCCATCCGATTGCCCAAAACTCTTGTGGATAAGTTGGGAGAACATTTCTTCCATGAGAAGTTAAAAGGTGAACATTTGGGTCTCCCTGTTTGATCATTTCTAACTCCTCTCTTTCCACGTTTTTTTTCGGGTATCATCTTCTTATCACATGGAGGAGTGAAGGAAGCAGCATACAGTTTGTGATTTGTCAAATAAAAATGCATGACTGCATCACGCCACAAAAAATTGACTGCTCCAAAAGAGGAAGTCAAATCTGCTTAGGGCATCTGTAGTGTATGAAAAGAGGAGGTCTTAAGCCACCTTAAGGTCAACCTTATACATTACAGGGGTGACCTTAAGCAGACCCTAAGCAAAAAAAGCTTAAGGCTGGTCCTCAAGCTAAAGACCTGGCCATAAGCATTAAAATACAATTTTTCTTTATCTGCCATGTGGGACCGTCTTAAGGCCTCTTGGGTTATATACACTATGGAGTTGGTCTTAAGGTTTAGATGGGACCCACCTTAAGATCTTTTAGGTTATATACACTACAGATGCCCTTACAACTCTATTTGGTCCTTGTGCTGGATCGTATAATAGCAGAAATGATATCATCAAGATTTTGTGGCAATGATTTTCCCTTGTCAGCAACAGCTACTGATACGGGTTAACTAGGTTAAGGCCCTGTTTAGATCAGTTTCATATTCTTAAAAACCAGCTATTACTTCTAGTTTTTAAAAGCTGGTTTCTAAGCAAAAACTGATGGGGTGTTTGGATCCCCTAGTTTTTAAAAGCTGATTTCATTTATGATTGGTGCAAATAGACTATTATACCCTTACATTTATGATTGGAAGCGTCTGCGCGTGGTCTTTAATGAGGGTAAATGGGTATTTGTGCAAAAAAAACTGGCAAAAGCTGGGTATCAATAGCTTCTTGTTTTTTAAGAATCTGGGTTGGTAGATTTTAAAAACTGCTCCAAAAACTGGTCTGTTTGGATCCCACCCAGTTTCTAAAAGCCAGATTCTTAAAATCTGGGTGGATCCAAACAGGCCCTAACTAGTCGACGCGTGTGATGCCCTGCCTTCCACGGTACCAAAAAGTAGCAGCAGGTGATATCTTTTTTAATTGCACAATAAAACAGTAGGAATTATGGAATAGAGGATGCATGTGCAGGCAATCAAGAAACTCTAATTCTGCAGCGACCGATACTCTCCTTAAGCAATCAATCAACAGCAGCAATTTGACTTGGATAATCTCACGGATCAAGTAGACGTAATTCAAGCGGCAAGTATATCCTCTAATTCAACTGGGAAGTAGCAGCAACAATCACAGATCGGTTTCCATCTAGACCAGGAGATCAGATGCAAACTGTGAGAAAATAATGCCTCCAACCCGTGTCCTAGCAAGAACACGACCAGTAGGAAGGAATCAACCAAGATTCAATGCGCACTCAAGCCCCAAATGCCCTGATCACGCAGCAAGATGAAGCCCTAGCCACCTCGTCAAGAACTCAGGATAAACAGATTGGTCGCGATCTCGGCTTTTCTAGAGTTTTACTCGATGGTAAAATAATGTAATGTTCTGATCTGCCTTACACGGCTCTAGGGCTGCCCTTTTACATGGCCTAACACACGCACAAACTAGATTAATTAGAGACCCATATTAGGACTCAACCTGGACTGGACATCAAGTGGACTGAACAAAATTAATTACTAACCCAACAAGTAGCTAACTAAGATACAAAGCGATTCAATTCGGAATTCGGCCTCCTGGCCTGTATTTGGTACACGTGTTAGTTGAGTGTACCAATGGTTCCCTTTCCATGTATTGGTGTGAGAATATCTCCGAACTAAATATAAACAACAGTTGGAGTAGGATCCAACTCCATGTTGTAGCTCCGAGCAACTTTTCTCGTGCGCTGTGAGGCATGGCATACAAGCTTTTGCAGCGTCGTCATTTCCCATGCCGTCCTCCCAAACCTCCCTCTTGGCACTAAGAGCAAGTTCAATAATGGAGCAAGTGTTTGACTATAAATCAAATTATAAGAGCCAAGTTATACAACAATTTATCTTCTATTTGTCTACAAAAGGTTTTTTATTATTATATGGTACCATGTCTCACATTCTCTTTCCTATTCCTCCTCACATACATTTGTTATCTTGGCCCACCACTGCATAGGCTCCCGTGCCCAGCTTGTTGCTTGTATGAGAGCCAAGCTCTCATCTCTCTCATCTCCTCCACATCAGCAAAAATACTGATTAGCTTGGCTATAAGACCATTATTGTACTTGCTCTAACAAATATTTTTCCAACTAGAAAAGAATTATCACCAATGGAAGCTTTTAAGGTTTGCAGGGCCGCATCAGCTACATTTGTTAATATTGAAGAGAAAGCAGCTGATGTAACATCGTTTCAGTATGCAGCCAATGGAAAATAACAGCATATTTATCTTATTTACTACTCATGATACATAAATATACCAGTCATATGGTTCTCCTCTGTCCTTCAAATGTTTGCTCCTTGCCGTAAGACATTATAAGCGAAAGTGCATGTCACCTTAACAATGACAAGGCTCTCCATGACTTGCCTTCACTTTCTGTTCAAGGACCGAGCAACTTCTTCCACCAGGCGTACCCTAATAAGATGATGAAGATTACGAAGCAGCCCGATGAGGTACCCCCAACAAACGGCCAAAAGAGGCTGCCATCAGTAATGTTGTACAGATTGCACGGGATGTTCATTGCAAAAGCCCCGGCTATGAAGGTGTTGACAGCTATGCCAAAGGATGCAATGGTCAGTGTAAGCTGAAGCTGAATGAGTTCATTACGCTGGTTGTCAAGTTGAATGTTGACATAGTCTTCTGTGTCATCAATATACTCTCGAACCTGTTTAATTTTCCAAAGGAAAAAATCAATTCCACAGCAAGATGGAGCATCTGATATTTTTCTACCTCGAATATTAACTGAGCTCTAGGTTTTGCAGAAAAAAAGGCCATTTTATCTTTGCAATTAAACTCTCTCTAATAATGACATAACAGCTACACTCTGTATGGTAAGTCAGTACCAAATAAGAACAAAATCAACAATTAAGGCAAGCCATAGTGTTAAATAGCTCAGGAGAACAGCAACGATGCTATTTCAATATGGTAATAGGTAAAAGGACTAACCGACAAAATTCTGTTGCGAATTCCATCCAGCTGCATGAAGTAGGCCTCAAGCAACATTTCTAGGTCTTCAACGTCATTATCCAAATGCATACTGGTAGCAATGCTCACGCTACGCCGAAAACTAGAGTTCAGCCTGGGCAGACTTGCTCCTGCAGGAACAATGCTATTGGAAGCAGCAGATGCCATTAAAGCCTCAACCTGTTGGTTTTGTACTTGCTTCCTTGTTAGATACAGATGTGCCATGTCTTCATTATCATCTAGAAGATGTTCTATTTCATCTCTGACCTAAAAATGATACGGCAGCAAAAATAAATAGCTTCAAAAGAAGAACCTAGTTTAGAGCAGCATATGGGTTTTCATAAGGTTCTCAAAAGCACAAGCTTAAGTAGAATGAAAGAAAACTAAAATTCAACGCCAAGAACAAAAAATGATCACTTAATTATGATCTTTTTTTCTATATGTCTTTGCAACTATCCAATCAGAATTAGAATTACTCAAATGCGTCTTTTGCTAATCCAAAGCAGATACACTGCAACATTTGGTTCTTTATATACTTGCACCAAGACGGTTCTAAGTACATCAAATAGTTGCTCCTTCATGTGCATAGGGCCAGGTAAGAACAAACATGAAAAACAATAACTCTAGCAGGACCAGATGGTGACTTGGTGCACAACCAATCACATCCTATATCCCCATGTGCGAAAAGATGCCGTTTATGCCAGCCCGGTTTCAACAAACTTCTTAGGTGTAGGGGGATTTTGCCTATCCAAAAATTGTCCAAGGTTCTATAAATCTTACTCGATCCTTCCCAAGATGAACACTAATGAGGGTTTAGATCCCGAGTAGACACAATACATCTACACCCAGCCTCGGAAAAGTCCTTCTTAGGACTTATTCTACGCTTAGTTTTGTGATTAAAACTTCAGTTATATCTCAATTGCTGCTAATAAGAAATAGACTGTTGAAATTCAAGGGTCAGAAAAGAACAGCAATGACATAATATCAATACAACTTTTGATCTATAAATTAATCTGCAAAAGATAACAGACAGTAAGGTAGAGATTAAGGTTTAAATTTTAGATAGACTAAGGAATTAGACAAGCATATGTATCACTGTAACGATACCTTCTGCACCCGGGCAAGCAAACGGGTAAGATCACTCTTGAGGCTTCGCACACGCTCGAGGTTCCTCGTGCTCACATTCTTGGTCAGCTCATCGAGTACAGGAGTAGCATGCCTCTCAAGATCAGCCACACTTGAGTCCAGCGATGAGCACACAGCCTCGAGTGCAACCTCCAGCACCTGGAACTCGAATGGCAGCTCGTGCTCTGCCCCAGTCGCCTCATTAAGACAGGGCACCTGATCTCTAGGCGAGCCATCCTGCTTTTCCCCATGGCCATCACCACCATGTTCGCCGTTCCCACGCACCAGACTCCTCAGGGGCAGATGGTGCCTCAATCGGTCAACGAAAGGGAGCACCTCGTGCGCGAGAGGGTCCAATAGGAGGACCTCCTCGGCCGTAACGATCGCCCTGATGAATTCTAGGTTGATCAACATCGCCTTCTCCCTAGCTGCACAATAAATCTTTGTATATTATTATACCAAAGCATTGGGTTTTCTTGTTTTCTCAACACCAACAGCGACCCTAATGGCGGTCGATATTAATGGGCGAGCGCTCACCGAGGATGTTGGAGGAGTGGGAGAAGACGGGGCCGAGGATGCGGAGGTCGCGCGGGGGCACGCCGGCGAGGCGGATTATGGAGGCCTTGTCGAGCTCCAGGATCTCAGAGGCGCCCCACCGGTCCAGACGCATCCACAGGCGCGCGCCGGCCTTCTTCTTGCCGACCTTTCCGGACACGCCGTCCGCGGCAGAGGCGACGGCGAGGGAAGGCGGAGACGGGGTGGGCTGCGTCGCGGCCGGCGGCGGGGCGGCCGGAGAGGTGGGGGAGGGGGGAGTCCTCGCGCGGGGCTTGGGGATGGAAGGGAGGCGGCGCGCGGAGCGGGTGCGCTTGGAGGAGGACGAGGAGGAGGCGGTGGAGGCGAAGAAGGGCAGCTTCCTGCCGCCCGATCGCCTCCCCATGGCGGCTTGGGGCAGAGCGCGGCGCGGCAGGCGGCGTCGAGCGAGGTCGTCGCGTGGCGTGGTGCGGCACGGGAGAGACGCGTATAGGTTCCGCTCTGCCTCCAATCTGCTGCTTACTGGGCTGGGCTGCACCCGAACCGGTGCGGGATTCGCGTCCGGCCCAACTACCCCGCTTTCCTCGAGTCTCGGCTAGGCCGGCGGTGCTGTGCACAGGCTATGCCAGTCCAGGTTAGTCGGCTCCGGTTTATAGCTTTTTGACTGTTTATAAAAAAGAGTATAAAGTAATAAAAATTTATGTATAATTTTAATCGATATAAATGAAGTTGCTACAGTGTCCACTGTAATTAACTTATAAACTCACTTTAAAAGATGCTCCATTTGAAAACTAGTTATTATAGAAAGCAAAAAGTAGCCACCATCAACACGTGACCATGCATCATTCGCGTTATTTTAGTGCAAGCCAGCAGCATCGTGCAGGGGCGGGGGGGGGGGGGCTCGAGCCCCCCTACCGCTACCGGACCCTTTGAGCCCCCCCTAAATTTTTAGCCATGGATGTATAATGTAGAAGGGGCTGAGGTCGAGCTGAAGGTACTTCAGCCCCTCCAAAAAAAATTTCCTGGATCCGCCACTGGCATCATGTACTGTACTATGCACACGTTGAGGAGCCTGGAAGTTGGAATAGCTTGCTCTTCCGTGTGTGATACTGATCCGGAGGAATTGAATGAAGGTTCCTTTATTTGTGCATACATACATCCAGGTCGTCCCCGCGAGGGTATCCCGGCAGCGTCATGCCCCGTAGTTGCTGGGCCGAACAACAAGAGGACCGGCGACAAGCCAGTGGGGCAACGACGCGCCAAAATCCACATAGGCAGAGAAAACTATAAACTATAAAGAGAAGTTTGTGCATCCCTATACGACTTCTTCGGTTTCTTCCCGGTGAGTGTACCTCGTGTTTTTTTGGCACTTGTTCACATTGGGTGACTGTAACAGCTGTTTATTTTAGATTTTAGAGTGAAAAAATATTATTATTAAATTAAATTAAATTGGTTTAAAATAAAAATAAGAGTTTAGGTTGTTTGAATTTTGATTTACCCTGAATTTCTGTTTTGAAAAGGCTGAATTTGAAAAGTAATTTAAATAAAAACATATAATATTATTAAACATTGGCTGAAGTGGAACAAAATTTAACAAGCAAAAGTATATTTTTGTTCAGTTTTCAGCTGTTGTTTCAATTCATTTAAGTAAATTAGATTTAAAATTTTGAGCATGAGTACCTTTTATGTTTTTAATTACAATTTCACTCTGTTAAAAAAAGATACAGCCTACAAATCCTGAATGCATGACTACGATTGTATTAAACAGCTTAGACAAATCCAAACAATAATGTGCATGTTTTTTTTCAGGAAATAATGTGCATGTTTATTACTATATATGGTAGAAATTGAGAGCTATGAAGAGAAATAGATTGCTTAGTTGTAGTTCTATCCGATTCATTACTTCGCTGCAATCTCTCACTCGTAGACTCATAGTAAGTGTACCAGTGGGCCATGTAAAAGTCATTAAGTTGCTTGATTCGTACCTTAGGGGTGGGAAGTTACTTGTCTGGTTCTTAGAGGGTGTTTGGGACTGCTCCACAAACTCTGCTCCACAAACTCCACCGTGGAGTAGCTCCACAAAAAACTGGAGTTTGTGAAGTACCTCTTTAGGTGCTCTCACAACTCCACCTTTTTTCCTCGAACAGGGTGCGTGGAGCTGAAACCGTTTGGCTAAAAAATGTGGAGCGGAGCTGAAAAACGTGGAGCGGAGCAGTCCCAAACACCCCCTTAATCTTGGATGTCTATAAACAAAAGAAACTGTGGATGAAGTATGCAACATGTATTTGGCCATGTCAAGATTGTCTCAACTCATGCCATGAGCTTGGAATATTTTGAGCTTGCAATGCATAATATATAGGCTTTATTTTGTTCTTTTTTAACTTTAAAAAAAATGATAAAGAATGCATTGTTTTACTTCTTCCCTTTAGGTGAAAAGAAAATGCTATTTTCACTATATATGGTCGGTTTTGAATCCCATGTCATAAAAATATGATATCAAGAGCATTAATTGCCAAATTTCACCTATTGGATCAAAACCTGCCAATATCATCCATGTTTTCCTTATCTGCTAGGCTGCTCCTTTGTTTGTCAACATCTAAGCTAGAAGATACCACAGTTTGTCCAATTTTATGGCGGATAGTCCTTGTTTTGTTTTATACTTTTATATAGCTGTTATTGCAGTGACCAGCAATGCAGTTGTTATTGCAGTGACCAGTGATGCTGCCCGTGACTGCTCCAATGCATTTGTGTAGTGTAACTTTTACATGGCATAACATATTTATCTTGTCATTTTGCAGCTTTGATTTCCCATTCAGCCTGACAAAGTATATCCCGTTCTATGGAGGAGCAGAATACCGTGATTATTATCACTACTAGAAAAGGAAGCGCGCTTCGCGGCGCCCTACAACGTTGTTGAAGTGAGATCATAAAATAATAGTACAAAGTGCATGTAGAGGAACTGAGATACCAAAGAAAAATTCAAATGAACTCTAAAATTCATGATTTCGACTATGAATACAATTTGATTCCGGCTCCGACTCTGATTACGACTCGACTTCGACTTTCGACTACAGTTACAAACTGACTTCAATCACGACCAAACTTCGCACATGACTTCTAAACAAGATTATTTACAACAATTACTACACTAAACTACAACCGAAGCAAAATCAAGTGGTATTGATTGCAGCCCACCGCACACGAGGATGGGGGTGTTGGAATCCATTCAATATCATGGAAACCACATGCTCCAAATTTAGATAGCATAACCTGCCAGAAATAACCGGCAACTAATTAGATAGCATTTTTCTGGTTTAATGCTGGCTAAAAGCTCTTGTACACGTGGCAACTAAGTATTTGTAATCACTAGTACACAAGGAATCAACGGAAAAGTATGTCATTCATTATGTCATTGTCCCATTTACTATTGCCTAATTCAACATGTTACTTCATGGATATTTTTCTTTTACCTATTCAACACAGCAACATTAAATATAACACCAGCTTCTCAACAAGTTTTTGTAGTAAATTTATTGCATACATAGTCGAGATGCCAGTATAATTATCAAGTTACCGAGTTAAACGTGAACTGATTGCTATCCCTAATGCAGGACCTAATTTAATGATCTGTGATGTAGAAACTGCACAAAGAAAGCGCAATTGACATAAAGTAAAATGAACAAACCAAAGAAGAAAATGAATTTAATGACCAATTCGCAAGCAAGATTGATGAGGAACTAAAGGGGAATGCAAACATATAAGTCAATCCGGGACATGACGACAGCCCAGCGGCTTCCTGCTGTGGCCATAGCAGTGACATAGAAGCCCTCCTTCCACTTTTTGTTTATCCATTTGAAGGGAAATGAATCGCTTACTTTGTAGGATTGTTGCGCATACTGTGTTCCTGGAAAACTGCTAGTCAGTTCTTATCCATACACACGAACAGCCAATATTCCAAAAATCCAAGTGTTTCCACTTTGAACAGCCTCCAACCAAAACCTGTACAAGTTTCTAGTAGATCTCGCTAGATATAGCTTATTGAGGCTGAAAGCTGAATATAGTTGTAGCTATTTCTAAATGCCTCGATGCATCAATATTAACACATCTCAGTCCATCCAGCGTTATTTTGGGCAGAAAGGAAACATGTTAAACAGGGTATATCTGTCCAAATGTGCGTGTAGATATTCCAGCAATCTCTTAACATATAGCTTGTTAGGGCCAAAAGCTTCATTTTGTAGGGAAAATTTCAACTACCATGTCACATGATCAATGTTCACTATTTCAGGCTATTTAGACCATTTCCGGGCAAAAGCATAGGTGGGGAATTTTTTAGAAAAAACATGTATTTTGGAGGAGATTTCTGATATGAATCTTGGCACGAGGTCATAACAGGATGGTCTGGGCACCGAGCATGCAAGTGTTGTTCAGGAGTCCAGGCATTAAGTTGAAACAATAAGATTACCTCTCGACATGATCACCAAAGAGCTTCCATTATTCGCTCCAGCCAACGCCGTAATATAGTAATTTCTCTCCCACTGCTCCATTATCCATTCCTAACACAGCACAAGCAAGTTAAAAGCTATAACAAGTTAACAACAGAAAACAATACCATGCAAATGAAATTTGAAATATCATTGAGAATGCCTGATTAGTAAAGTTTTGCTACCCAACCATAAACAGAGAAAAGTACATTCTGGAAATTATGATGACTTGAATAATTGCTTACCTTGTGAAGAAAGTAATGAGAAAGTTCGTATACTTGAGAAGTAAAACCGGTGCCAGCATCCATGATTAAAGCCCACAGATTTGAGCAAGAGGAAACTGAACTTATAAACAAACCATCTTCATTTCCTTTTTGGATATGTTGTGCTAATCTATTATCTGCTACATTGTAGTGGTACCTGAAAAATACATGTAGTAAGACAACGGAAAATTCTATTTATTACCATAAAGCAGATAACTGTGCCATGCAGACCTCTGCTTCATAGGCCGCCGGGCATTGTAGACACTAATCCACTGGGTCGCTGGCATCCCCATTCTAATCTTCTTCTTAGGTTGCTCATCATCTCCCTCCACTATGAGGCGGCCTCTCTTCTGACCAACCTGATATATAAGCTGGCAGTAATCCAAGCATTAGGCAGCTAATTTACTATTACATATATTGGAAAAAGAGGTGAATTATAATATGACATGGACAAATTGGAAGTATGGGACCCACTACTGAACTTTTGCCAGTTCACTATTTTTCCACTGCATAACACATTCTTATTGAATATGCCACTGCCTCTACTATAGAAGACAAATGCCTTTATGTGGTCTAAAATGGCACAACAATATAATTTTAGTCCCATCCCATGTGGGCATATTCAATATTTAGCGTTTTATAGAATATAAAATAAGAAATAGGCAAAAAAATCAATGGCTGGTCAAAAATTGAGCTGTTTTGTAGTGACATATAACGAACTGCCCCCATATAAAATCTCAAAGTTACCCCAATATAGTGAACAACCAACTGGAACTATTGAGATAATAATATTTCTAACACAAGTAACACAAGTGATGGCTCTCAGGCCCAACAATGGAATCTTAAATTACTTAGTGATTTTTATCAGAAGACATGGCCACAAGTCCTTAAAATTAATGAAAATGGAAGAAAAAAATAAAAGGCCACAAAGGAATACTGTACCTTCTGAGCACCATCAGTGTTTATTGGTCTGATGTCTGGATTTGGACCAACAATGCCATCAAAAAGAGTATGTCATCAAAGCTAATAGATAGATTATCCATACAGCTACATAATCCATAGCTACAGATAAGTATTTCACCTTGCCACATTTCAGAAGTAAATCTGACTGATGGAGGGCTGTTCGGATAATTTTGTGGGAAGCTCATTATTGCGTTGAAGTAACCTCCATCAACAGGATTTGTTGCGCAGAGAGATACCAGGATTTGTCCGGGGACAAACCGGCACCATCTCGCGTAGGTAGATGTTCATCATCCGGCAAATTAAAAACTTACCTTCTTACCTTGAAGCCATATCAGAATTTACTCCTCCATAATGCCTGAGCAAAGCCACCAGCTATGCATGACTAACAGAGGACACGAGTCCACCATGCATACATAGCTAGCAAGGGACCAAGCCACGTCTCACCTTGCTGCCACAAGGCAGCAAAAGACCAAGTCCTTGGCCATACCACAAAAGAGAGTGCCATAGTAAAGGAAGCACTGCCAGAACCACACTCACTGCATTCCACCACCCATAACCAACAAGCTCTCAATACTCACTGCCCAAGCCACTGCACAGCCGCTGCCCAAAAGAGGAGACAAACAGAGGCAGTGCAACAGCAGCACAAAGCACCAATATCTTCAATCAATCCCATGCTACCACTTTACTGCCCAAGCAAATGCACACCCCAATTTAAACCCTAGCACCCAGACGGAGGCCAGGGAACCAACACGACCAGAAGGACAACACCAAGTACACCTGCCAGGAGATACCCAGGAGCCAGCCACACCACCAAGTGCAAGGGCAAGACAGCCAAGAGAGCACGACCACCCCATCCCTTTGAGCCAACGGCAAGTAAGGTGAGTCCTTGAAAAACCCTTGCCCCTTAGATAAGCAAGTAACTACCATCTAGTTAGCCAGTAGAGTGCAAGCAGAAATACCATTCACCACACCAGGTTAACCGAATTAGGTTGGCCATCCAGTGCACCCCTCAGGCATTGGAATCGGCATAAACCATGCATGTCCAAGGCCACAAGAGACCACGGTTGCTCACCCCAAAACCCGCAGCACAGAGGCTTTAGCGGCCGTCCATGAGCCCCTGGACATCGACAATTGCTCGCCCGGCACAATGTCCACGCCCAGCCCCCACATGGTTGCACACCGAAAGCCAAACACCCCTACTAATAATCATCCTAGCATGCATATTCTACACTAATCACCGGGAGCACATAAGAGTAGGGAGTAGGGATGGAGGAGAAAAACCCGGTTAGGCTGAAGTAACGCATGGCGTCGGTGGTTCATGGCCACCGTGGCGCACGAGACCGACGAGTAGCAGACGGGGCACGGACCAACAAAGGCCAAAGCAGCGCTGTGCGCCGGCAGCGTGCCGCTGCCATGGCGCACCGCCGCAAAGAGGGGAGGCAGCAAGCCGTAGGGCGTCGGTGAAGCCCGGTTTCACCGAGACACATGCCCACCGTGGTAGATCCGGAGACGGCGGCTCAAGGTGTAGCGCCGGCCGGCCGAGAATCCGCATGCACCTCCGATTCACCGCAAATACTCCACCAAAAACAAAATAGAAAAAGGGGGAAACACCAGATCCAAGCCCTAAAAGCTCACCACACCATATCCATGGAGCTAGCACCTCAATCCACCAAAGGGACCGGCCGATTTTTAGATCGGCGGTGGGGAACCGGGAGGAGGAGGAACAGGAGCAGGTCGGCCCACGCGTTCTCCGGGAGGAGCAGCGTGGCGAGCTCGGATATGGCGTCGCAGACCTTCTTCGTGATGGGCTTGGGGGGATCGGACTGGAGCGCGGAGAGGAGGTGGCCGGGGTCGGGGGCGCCGCCGCCATGCCGGAGGAGGCCGGGGTCGGGGGCACCGCCGCGGAGGAGGCCGGGGTCGTGGAGAGGAGCAACCTGTAGGGGTCGTGGGGGTGACATCCGCGAGCATCCCATCCCGCGGCGGCGGCGGGGGATGGGGAGGCGGCGAGGGAGAGGGGGAGGAGGGGTTGGGGGGAGGCGGTGGGGGAGCGGGGAAGGAGGGGAGACCGGGGGAGGAGGGGACGACGGGGGAGGGGGGAGGAGGAGGGAGCACGGGGTGGCGGGGGAGGGGGAGGAGGGGCGGCGGGGGAGGGGGGAGAAGCGGGGGAGATCTGGAGGGAGAGAGAGAGACGGAGGAAGGCGGGGTTCGGGCGGGCGCCAGCGCGAGAGGGAGCAGGGGCTCGGGGCGACGTGGATACCACGGGAAGCGCCCACGCCGTCCAAAACTCTCTCGTGCGAGCAAAGGGCAGCAGGTTTTAAGTTCTCCCGATGTTGGAGGCCAAAGCCAAAGCAATTTTGCTTCCGTTTTCACGTATTGTGATTATCTATATGGGACCGACAGAGTAAGTTTCTCCATTTACATAAAGGAACTATTCAGAACCCCAGTAAGCATAAGATTTCTAATGTTGAGTTCTTTGCTCCTCCAGGGTTACAGATTCCATAAGGCATACCAAGCAAAGGTAGTATTTTTAACTGTTTCTATCTCCTTCCGTCATTCTATGCTACCTAAGAAATACTAATGCAGAGGATCTTCAATTTGCAAAATTAGAGGATCTCCCATTTGCAAAACTACTATCTGCCAAATGGGCTATTAAGGTGACTGAGTAGCTGACTTTTCTTTTCTTTTCTTTTCTTGTTCCCCCTGGATAAAATAGTTGAAGGACCTGGGGCAAAACAACAGCGAGAAAAGTGACGGTAATGGATTCAGCTATGCAAAGTTGGGTTAGGCTGCCCTAAACTAACTGTCAATCCTGAGTGTCTCCCTGATCGATCTTGTTCGTTATGGCAACTGTGCAATGTGTAGTGTTCTGATTTCTGTAACAGTCTGCTGCTGACCTGCTGTGCCTTTTGTTTTCCAGTGTTCGTGAACATAGTTTCGAAACTTGTTACGTTGACCAATAACATTTTTCAGACAGCCTTTAATTGAGTTCGCTCTCTGCTTGATTCATCAAAGCCAATTGCTGTCTATGGGTTGGTTTTTGATAAAAATGTGTCACGGTAGCCTTTATCCTGGTGATTTCACGGAAAATTTGTCGACTTATAATGCGGCAATGTCTCACTTGACGTATCATTGCAAGTCAGCCAAACGGTTCTAGACAGGAAACATGTCGTGTATTCGATATTCTAGAGTTCATAAACTCTATAAGATACATTCTTGTCAATTCCAGTGTACGATCCCCGCCCAGAAATGTAGTAAACAAAAGGGAGTCAGCAGAAGCATACGGTTAGCATTCGCGTCGTTCTGAACCCATTGTCAATTCCTGTGCTACAAGTTCAGAAACGCGTAGCATAAAAAGCCTATGCAAGCTCTTCCCGAAGTACGTTTACAGAAAAAAAAACCACAACAGAACAAATTCCGGGTTTCCGGCTCAGTTAACTCGGGAGCTCCAGTTACAAGAACAAGATTATAATCTTGGGGGCATAACGCAATCTGATGTATCAAATGTGAACATAATTGTCTAAACAAATGTGAAATAAGATTATAAACTTAAAACAGTGCCGAACTTGAAATATATAAGTATTAAGATAAATTCATCTAGAAGTATTAAGATAAATTCACCTCAACAGAACATCCCAGTTAAACAGCTGACCCCACAATTACAACTAAACTGACAAGTTATGGAAACTGGAGTACTTGGAATCCATTAACGTTCAGAAACAAAAGGCACATGACATAGCTATTCATAACGCAGAGGGTCGCAAGGAACAGTCATCTGAAAGAACCCTTGGAAGACATTCAGTAACGGCGAGGGGGAAACCGGTCCATGAGCCTCCCAGATGGGCACTCGTAAGCCATGTGGCCACGGCCACCACAGTTGTGGCAGATCATGAAGGCACCAGCCATGCAATCACGGCTCATATGGCCAACTTGGTTGCAGGCCCGGCAGACCACATCACTGTAGCCACCACGGAAGGGTGCACCGCCGCCACGGAAGGGAGGAGGCCCACCCCTCTCATTGATTGCATCAGATTTGGGGCACTGGCGGGCTAGATGCCCCTCAACATTGCACAGGTTGCAAACAGGCTCATTGGTGCAGTTACGGGCAAGATGGCCACTCTTCCTACAGTTGTTGCAGGCCTTCTCGTTGGTGCATTCCGCAGCAATGTGCCCTGGTTTGTAGCAGTTGCTGCAGAGCCTCATTTCTCCAGGCAGCATTGGCGGAGTAGCGCAGTCCTTTGCAATGTGGCCTGACTTGCCACAGTTATGGCATATCCCTTCGTTCGGGCAGCTGTTAGCCATGTGGCCAGGCTCTTTGCAGTTCCAGCAGAGACCTTTGGAAGAACACTCAGCTGCAATATGCCTGACAACGTAAAAATATTAGAATGAATAATGTTAGCTCAAAAGAAAGAAGGTGAAGAATGTAGCCTTTCCTGTTCACATGGAACTATAACTTGTGACTTATCTACAACTTAAGCTTCAAGATATCATCTTCAGATGCTTATGATTTCTGGATGGCTTAAGCTTCAAGGTTCATTGTTTATGAACCATCTTCTGATGATATATTTCTATCGTGGAACAAATTATAAAGATGAATGAAATCCCTATATAAGTCTCAGACGCTAAGACAATAGTATGAGATGCCTACAAATGGCTTAAGTGAACCATGTTTTCATTCTTGGAAACAAATTCTCAAATAATTGCCAATTGATACCGATGCTTAAGTCTCATCCAACATGACAAGAATGCAGGTACCTCAGAATGTTTGTAATGTAGCATGCACACAGAGTTCCAGATACAGTATTGTGCAAAACAGCAGGGCCATAATGTTAAAAGCACGGAAAGCACTATTGAGCAAAGATGCAACAAATAGTTACTGAATAATGGAAGATCCTAACATGAGCTAACATACAAGACTATGAAATCTGAGCAAGCAGAATAACAAATAGTCCTTACCCTGGAAGCCCACAGGTATGGCAGACAGACACATTTGGACAATCTCTAGCAAAATGCCCTGGACGCTTACAATTGTTGCACAAATCAGTGGCAAACCTGCAGGGAAAAAACGAAATAACTTGAGGGTACATAGCCTCTGGAAGTGTCTTAATAACGATATAATGCAGTTCAACAGAAAATGTTTACTAATTGCGCACTTCTGGTCATGAATCATGACCAAACGTGCATAGAGAGCTTTTTTTCTGAAAACCATAAAACAACATGAATTCATTCAACATTTTCCACATCCAAACCATCACTGGACACGATGAACACCCATCATGTTCCTTACTGTTTTACTACAGATGAGCAGATACAGTAACTGTAGTCATGAGTCGTGACCTTAGATCAACAGTCTCTATGGATGCGATTATGATGGGAGAAATAAAGAAACTATTTACATCAAAATGAAAGGAACTGTTATGGTTGTCCTACCACCATGGAAACCAGAATTACGTGCAATACCCCTTCAGGCAGCATTTTGGCCGATATATATGATTAGGAGAGGAAGCAGTATCGTTAGGATATTCATCTTGTTTATTTTGAATAATTCAGCTCAAACCTGCTTGGACCACGGCGGCTGTCCCTCCGGTATGGCGCATCACGGTATGAGGTGCGTTCAGTACGCATCTTGCGGTCCTTCGGCGGCGGGCTTCGGCTGCTCATCGTCAACTCCTTCCTTCCAAATCTCCAAGCTCACACCAAACTGCAACACCTCACCACAAAACCTCCACCTCCGAGACTCCCACGACAGCCACAAACCCTCTCTTCTTCCTTCCTTCCTTCCTGTCCACAACAAAACCACAGACCGAAATCCAGCCCCATGAGTCCATCAACAACCACCATCCTTACTGAGCACGCGCTTGAATTCCAACAGTAGGTCACATGACTTTTCGAATGCCCTACTTTCCGCCAACCTTGATTACTACGTACAAGCACGATCTAGCCATCTGCCATATATGTTTCTTCCCAGTTCCCACAAAAGATTTTCCTTTTCCCCCAACACTATCGCGGTACCGCCCAATCAACACAACCACTTAGCTTCTTACCACGTGATTCTACAACCATCCTACAAGGCTACAACCACAGCAACACAATGGGTTCTTGAAAGATTAATGCTTCGACTATTCTACACTCGGTGCTCCTATTTTACGAGCGTCAGCGAAAGAACCCCAAGGACAGGTGACCAGATCGGTAACAGCAAACAGATTTGCATCTAATCCAAAAGCGTACGCGTACACTAATGGCACGAAATCTCGTGGAAAGATTTGGTTTTTGTTCACACAACAGCGCAAATTAGGGGCAGGCGAAATCAATTAAGGCCAGGGCTTACCGAGAGGACGGATCTCCGGCAGGAGGGAGGAGGAGGATGAGGAGACGAGGTCGGGTACAGCAACGAGGGTGCTCCGGTGGAGGTCGCCGGAGGAGAGCGGCGGCGGCGGCGACGACGGGGGCCACTCGGGAGGTGGGATTGGATTGGTCCGAGCCCAAACGCGACCTGGTCCAGAAGAGGACGCAAATCCTGAATTAGTGCTGTCCAGTGAGCCGTTTTGTACTGTACGACACGTTTAAGCGTGATAAATAAATAAATCGTGTTATACTGGCCCATGGAGTAAGGTCTAAGCCTGGGCATAGCTTATGATCGTGCCGTAACAGTACTGGCACAGTTAGATTTTAATGGACTAAAAGAAAAATATCAGAAAAATATAGAAAAGTAAGAAAATATTATATAAAATTGTAGAAAATTATAAAACAAATTATAGAAAATTGTACACATTGTTAATCATTAAGATAATTATTTGTAATGATATAATGAGTTTTATTAACATGTTAAATTACATAACATGGCTGCTTCATTAAAAACTTTACCAAGTAAAAACTTAACTTGAGAAAATCTTGTTAAAGAAAAAAAGAGTACAACCTATAAAACTCACTAGTGACTACGTCTGAATAAAAAATTGAAAATCTAATTCATTGCTATCTAGATACAAATTCTCAAAAGATTCATCTAAGTTTATATTCTCTACAGTATGTTGGAGTCTTAATTCAGCTTGTTCTCAATTTTTGTCGGTCAGAAGGATTTCAACCATCTCGTTCGAGAGACTTGTTCGTCACTCCTTAATTATTCTTCTAGATATACTGAAGGCTGACTCCGAGGAGACCACAGAGATAGGAATAGTTAACACATCCAGTGCTAATATGGATAGCACTGGATATGTTACTTTTTGGGTTTGCCACCACGAGAGAATGTGTTAACTCTTGCTCGAAATTGACGTTGTCACTGTTGAGATAGCTTGATAGGTCTCCAATGCTTTATCGCATTCCTCCACTTGACTGATGTGTACCTGCATGAGGATCTCTAGAGGAAGAGCAAAAAATCATGCCCTATTGCATAGTCTCCACAGAGGTGCTAGGGTAGGGCTGGCAAAAAAGCTCGGGCTCGTGAGCCAGCTCGGGCTCAGCTCGGGCTCGTGAAGGCTTGGCTCGGCTCGTGGATGAAACGAGCCGAACCGAGCCAGCAAAAAAGCTCGAATTTTAAACGAGCCGAGCCCGAGCCAGCTCGCGAGCCAGCTCGCGAGCCAACTAATGGCTCGGCCCAACTGCCAATGGCGGATGGCCCGATGGGCCCCGATGCCTCCTCATCCTCCCGGCCTCCCGGCCTCCCCACCTTTTCTTCTTTTCTCACCCGACGCGGCGACGCCCACTCAGCTGGCTCTCTCTCTGACTCTCTATCTCCCTCTCTCTCTCGCTCTCTCTCGATCTCCCCGCTCTCTCCTCACGCGCCCGGCGCCTCCCCTCGGCTCCTCCTCTACGCCGCCGGCCCGCCGCCTCTACCTCCGTGCGGCTCCTTCCGCTCGCGCCCCTGCGGCCCTGCCTCCTCGCGCTGCCGCTCTGCTCCTCCAGCGGCTCCGCCGCCCACTCGTGCCTCCCCTCCGACGCCTCCTCTGGCCCGGCCCGCCGGCCGTTCCCGCCGGGATGTCCAGCGCCCGCGCCGCCTGGGGATCTCCAGCCAGATCTGGCCAGATCCGCGCTGCTCCTCGCCGAGCTTTGCCGCCCGAGCCAGATCTGGCCAGATCCGCGCCGCTCCTCGGCTCCTCCTCTACGCCGCCGGCCCGCCGCCTCTACCTCCGTGCGGCTCCTTCCGCTCGCGCCCCTGCGGCCCTGCCTCCTCGCGCCGCCGCTCTGCTCCTCCAGCGGCTCCGCCGCCCACTCGTGCCTCCCCTCCGACGCCTCCTCTGGCCCGGCCCGCCGGCTGTTCCCGCCGGGATGTCCAGCGCCCGCGCCGCCTGGGGATCTCCAGCCAGATCTGGCCAGATCCGCGCCGCTCCTCGCCGAGCTTTGCCGCCCGAGCCAGATCTGGCCAGATCCGCGCCGCTCCTCGCCGAGCTTTGCCGCCCGACGGCCCGAACCGTCCTCTCCTCGCCGGCGCCGCTCGGCTCCGCCCCTGCGCCAGTGGTAGCGCGCCGCCGCCGCCGCCTCCATCTACGGTCTACGGTCTTCTTGATGCATGTGGTGTTTTTTGGATTTGTATGTATGTGAAAGTGAAACTATCAGTATTGGTTTGTACAATACGTGTATATGGCAGTTTATGCATTGTTGGCTCGCGAGCCATCGCGAGCTGGCTCGAGCCGCATCACGAGCCGAGCCGAGCCCACAAAAAAGCTTGATATCCTAACCAAGCCGAGCCGAACCGAGCCTCCATTTCACCGAGCTTTCACGAGCCGAGCCGGTTGCCACCCCTATGCTAGGGGCTACCAGGGGTCTTTCCAAACGCACGAATCCAAACTTATTTTCGTATTTCTCGTATACCTTATATAATTTATCCTTAATTACTCTATAGTATGTACAATAATATAAACCAGTAGCATCACTTAAAAAGTTGTAATGCATTTGTAAATCCTTGAAGCTTGGCCCTAAGATTTAAAATAAAGACGAATGCATATAAAATAGGAATTTTCCTCCAATATTTTAAAAACTTAGTTTTCATGGCAACTACAGCATCCCGTAGTATAGGATTATTTTCAAAAGCCTTCAGGTGAGTGGCAATTTCAAGAATGTTATGAACAATTACAGGAGAGGTAAGGTAGTATGCTCCAGAAAGACAAAGTGTAGCTTTATGAAAAAGTTCTAAAAAGAAAATATTTTTTCACCAACAACCCAATCGACCTTAGTAAGTTCGGGGTCTCTATCTTGAGTTCTACCAGAGGAGCTACGATATTGATGAACTTGGGTGTGAAGCAAATCAGATAATATGCTCTTATATGGCAATATGTGTTTAAGTATAAGGTACGTAGAGTTACATCTAACAGACATGTCTAAATTTTCTAGGACGGACGTTCGTTGCTACACAAAAGCTCTTATATGCAGCTATTCATTGGTTAAAACAATTAATATATGAAATTGCATCTCTAAAAGAAACAAGTCAAGCATTTAATCTTTTTAAACCATATTTAACAAGAAGATTAATAATATGGTTAGCACAACGTTGATGCCGTAAGAAATATTGTGTATACGTATTGAATAAAGGAGTAAGAATTTTCATAGCCTTAGTGTTTACAGCAGCATTATCTAAAGTTATAGAAAAAATCAATCTGTGAGATCAAAATCTTCTACAACTTTAATAATGCATTCCACAATATTTTCAGCAGTATGTGCAACATTAATTAATTTAAATCCTATAATTTACTCTTGAGCTAACGATCGAGGCCGCCGTGTACCTCCCATCAAAGAATCTGCACTAGGAGTCTTTGATTCAATCGGTGTTGGCTTCTATTGCATTTTTTTCATTTTAAGCAAAATTAATGCTTCCCAAAACCCCCGTGAGCATCCATGTGGAGGATGTTGCTATGTGCTACTTGTTATACTTAACTTTGATTTGGGATCTAGTTGAAGAGAAGATGGAGAGTAGCGTTATTGTTGTAGTGGTTGATGTATGCGACACCAGAGAAGAAGGGTTTGGTTGATGGAGATGGTGGCTTCCAGTGGCGGTGCTAGTAAACAGAGAGGAGGGGATCTGGTGGATGGACATGATGGCTTCTTAGGGAGGCGCTAGTGGATGGAGGTGTTGCTTGGCTATGGCGACGGATCTAGGGGAATAGAGGGAGGCATAGGGCGACGGTGAGATGGGTGAGGAGGGGCGCTGGATGATTGCAACGGCGAGGTAGAGTTAAGCGGTTTAGGCGTCTGACAAGATCAGGCCTAGCCTAGCTATCACCCGAGCTAAGAAAGTAGGCAAGAGAGAAAAGTTAGGACCATGGATAAGGAAGGAAAAAAAGATGTTTTGATCATTTTAAATTCTATCCCAATCCATTCCATACCTATTATCCATACAAAGAATAGGATAAAACCCCCATATCCCTTGAAGTGAAAAGTAGATACGAATTATCCGTATTATTCGATTACCATATTCGATAGGATACGAATATGATATAGATTTTTTCATCTGATTAACAATTTTTATCATATTCGTATTTAAATTCGCATAAAAATATGGAAGTGAATATGGTATAAACTTTTACTATATGAAATGTTATTTTATCCGAACTATTCGTATCTGTAATCGTATTCGATGAAACAATATACATATTTTATTACAATACAAATAATTAGTTGGACAAATTCTTTAATTGAACGTGAATTTGTACTTCTTTAGATGAAGTAAATGAATTAGAATGATTAGACGTGATTGTAAGAGGATAAACATGTCATTAATGTCTTCGTACTACCAAGTTATAAAGATATTTGGATCCGATCGAATTAATTAGATATTCAATTCGAATTAATATTCGTTACATATTGGATTTATATTCGAGAATATTCAAATTTATATTCATATTTTTTATAAAATATAAATATAAATATAATTAAAAATACTACTCGATTCGTATTTGATTTTTCACCCCTACGCAACCCAGTCCAAAAACACAGCTCCGTATATCCAGCTCATATCCCAATTAATCCCATACCCATTTATCCAAACACCTCCCCACTTATTACACATCCCCTCGAAGCCCATAGACACGACCAGGGCAACCACCTCGTCCCCCCTCTCCCCCCCGCGATCCAGCCAACCGGGCCAGGCCACCGACGACGCGCGCAAACCCTAACCCCGCGTGGATCTGGGAGCTGCCGCTGGAGCTCCCTCCCATGGTCCCCCGCGCCGAGGGGGCCTCCGGCCGGCGGCGTTGCTGAGATGCGGAGCGACGCGCCGCCGCCCACGACGCCCTCAGCCTCCTCCTCCTCCTCCCCCCTCTTCGGCGGTGGCGGCGGTGAGTTCTTCGAGTCAGCGCCCGGGCCCCTCGTCTTCCTGCCCCTGCTCCTGATCCAGGGCGGCGGCATGGACCTCTCCCGCGTCGGCGAGAAGCTGCTCAGCTCCGTCCGCTCCGCGCGCTCCCTCGGCCTCCTCCCCCCGACCCCCTCCCCGTCCTCTTCCCGCCCCGAGGTTCCTTATCACTCCCTCCCTCCCTCCCTTTGTCGCTCGCTTTCGTGTACTGTCTCGGATCCGAGCGATGGCGATTGCTTATGTTTGTGCTGCATTGTTGTAGGTTCCAGCTCGAGCTGCGGCTGCGGCTGCGGCCGCGCGTGCGATCGCCGGGTTGCCACCGCACGAGAGGATCAGCCTGCCGTCGAATTCGGAGGACCTGGTCTCGATCTACGGGAGCAACCCACAGGGGCAGGCCGTGGACGAGCTTGACGATGTGTTCTATGAGGAGGTAGGTGCTGCATTTTCGTAGATGTGGGTGCCCTCAACAACGCGCCAATGGGGCTTGATGTGTTAAAGCTTGAATTGTCTGCAGGAGTTCGATCCGATAAAGCACATTCTGGAAAATATACCAGATGAAGGTGGTGATTCGACCTATTTCGATAAGCAGGTTAGTGGGGCAGTTTATCCTCACCTCTCCTTCATGTCTAAAACATTATTAATGGAACGCATGATAATAAAACCTGTGTAGACCATGCATGTGAGTGGTGTTTGCATGCATGCTTGGATGCGGTTGCGTTAATGGCAATTTTGGAAACAATTGTTTCAATGAATGAAAATTATGCCCTTTGTAGAAGAAACCGAGCCCCCTTTGTTGTTTCCAAACATTCTAGTTGTCCATGAATGTATTTGCCAATGAAAGGCCCGTTCCACCTGTATGAATGTGCGCTTTTGTAACAAAATTAAGGCGTTCTGTTTTTTAATGCACTTCCCTTTTTTGCAGTCTACTTTGAGATTAGCGCAGCTTGACAAGATTGCAGAACGATTGTCGCATCATGTTATGGGTCACCATGAAGAAATGGGTATGTCTCCCATAGTATAGTAGAGGTTCATTTATTGGTTCCTACTTCTCCGCATATGATAGGATAGATTTCAATTGCATTCTTCTACTTTTTTGTTTTCAACTGATACTTTTCATGGATGTTCATCCCCTTTGACATGCTCAGGTTTTTAAGTCTCTTTAGTTATGAAATATTTGAGATATCTATTATAAGTATTTTCTCAATTATGCTACCAAAAATGTCATCTTTGCTGACTTCATTTTAAGGAAATATCAGATTACTGATAATAAGTTTTGGCCAGTGAAGGGGATGCAGTTAGTGATGGAGTTAGAACAAGACTTAAAGGTCGCGAATGTAATCTGCATGGTATTATGTCATGAAACTTTGTCCTTGCAAACATTGTTTTGCCCCTTTGGATATCTGGCCCTTATGATTTAATCAATATTCAGAATGGACGGAGGCATATATCCTCGTCAAAGAATGAGGTGTCAAGGGATCTGGTTGTCAACGTAAAATCAAAGAAGAAACAAGCTTTGCTGGTAGGTGCATGCTCTTATCTCATGTTTATTTGCTACATTGACTGGATAAGCTTGGTGAATGTTCCCAGCTCTTCTATATAAATCACTGAACTACCATTCTGTTATGAAGTGAGGTTCTTAATCTGGTTAGCTCTTTCTAGGTCAGCCTTCCCCTGTCAATGTCTTAAGGATGGAATTATTAATGCCTTGATAAATTCAAATTCTCCTTGTTTCACTACAACTAGCTCTAGGTACGTAGAATTGAAGATCAACAAATAAAAAGGTTTAGTTTTTGTGTAATGCAGGATGTTCTTCCTATTCTTACAGAACTTCGTCATGCCCTAGACATGCAGATGGAACTTGAAACTTTTGTTGAGAAAGAAAATTACTTTCAGGTGAGCTAAAATTTGGCCATGAACATTGTTATTTTTCTCTAATTCATTAATTTATTTTTTTTTCTCTAATTCATTAATTTACCTTCTTTACTCAAGGGAGATATTAGCAGCTGTTTTATTTTATAATCTTACTGCAGTAGTTTTCAACCCCATAAATCATCTCTTGGGATATGGGTGTTGCTCCTTCGACCTAAATGACCCCCGTACCTGTGTTTGCTATGTGGTTAATCACCTATATTTTTTTCAGTATTATGGTAGTTTTCTTATGATACCTTTCCGATGTTTGCAGGCATTTCAATTATTGCCCGAGTATTTGCAAATCTTGGAGAATTATTCAGGCCTTTCTGCTGTACAAGAACTGGGACGAGGGATTGAGGTAATTATTTTTTGCTTTGCTCAATTCTCTCAACTAGGCTCCTGTTTTTTAGATGTTTTGTCTCTTTAATTCTAGAAAGTGTAGACTAAGTCTATCTTCATCTCAGAACTTTCTGTTGGTATGTTCAAAGAGTCAAAAATCTTCTGCACCATCAAATTCAATGAAGTTATCTGCATTTCTCGCTTCAATTGATCTGAGTTCATATTTTTATCTTGCTTATGATATTTCTGCTTTGTATACATCCGCAGGCATGGTTAGCGCGGACAATCCAAAAATTGGACACCCATTTACTGGGAGTTTGTCAGACCTTCAATGAAGAAAGATACCTAACTGTGAGTATTTCCGTGGTCATTGTTTTTTATGGGCTCTTGGATTAGCTGAATTATTAATTTGTTTGGCCATCTCAATCGAATTACATTCTTTTAACAATTGCATATGGATGATAGGTGATCGATGCATATGCACTGATGGGTGACATTGGTGGCATGGCTGAAAAGATGCAGAGTTTCTTTTTGCAAGAAGTATTGTCTCAGACACATTTTGTTCTGAAAGACATGTTGGAAGAGGTATTGGATTTGATTTATCGGCATGGTCCTTGTTTTAAGCTATTCTTATGATTTTCAATACCAATCTCTTGATATGTGATATTCTCGATTTTTCTAATTGGAAAGTAATTGCAGGAGGTGGGAAATAATACGCAGAGAAATAGGTCTGTATTCAGCACCTTATCTTGGTTCCTTTGATTGTGTTCAAAGTTTAAACAGAACTTCCAATAATTTGGATCGTATGCGTATGGTTTGCAGGATGTGCTGATGTAGTTACTGCTTTTGTGAGTCATAGGTGAATTTTATCCATGTTGGATCCATAATTTGTTTTTTGTGTGGCAAACTTATAGCTTAACTGGGTTATGTTTCACAATTTACATCTTACACTGGGATTATTTCCTTAAAAAAATTTTGGAGTTAGAAAGGTTTGCATGCCATTGAAGTACTGTACTTTTTGCAAAAAATCATGGTCACTTCTATGCTAGGTGTGTGGCACTGCTGCTGAAACTAGTACTGTCAATATTCCCTAGTAGTTGGATCCCCAGTTCAAGTTGACTTATGTTGAACATTTCTAATCGCCTAAAACAGTACAAGATTTATGTAAATACGAACTATCATTTATGGGGCATTTGACATATAAAACCATCTCATCTTTTTAGAGGGAATATTGTGTGCTAGATGCTTCAATTACAAAACCAAACATTATACAAGTTTCAGTGAGTACTCACTTCACTAATCTTGTTTTCTGCAGATTTACATATAGTGATCTTTGTGTTCAAGTTCCTGAGTCCAAACTTCGCCCCTGCTTGTTAAAAACCCTTGAGAGCTTATTTTCATTGATGTGCTCATATTATGCTATTATGAGCTTTTGCCCAGGAGTAAATGTAAGTTTTATTGGTGTGCTATCACTTTTATTTTTGAAATTTTGATGACATATCTAGATTTACAGTTATGAACTGAGAGACAATCACTTACAAGGCTCAGCACTTCGATGTAAACCATTATGAGAAACTGCAAAGTTTATCTTTCTGCAGCATTGAGTGTATACACCATTCAGTGGTGTAGGAAATCTGAAAGAAATCAATAATAATAGAATCAACCAGACTCTTACAGCCGAGCAAGCTTCTTTATATAAAGATGTCAAATGTTAACAATTTAAACTCTTTCCTATGTATGGAGCTGGTAGTTGGAAGTATTCTTTGTCAGTTGAACCATATATTGAATATGCAATGAAGAATTACCAGTTTTCAGTGTGAAATAAATCCAAGCTAAACAGACCTATCTTACCATAATTTTGTGGATTTGGACCTAAATCTAATGTAATATTTTAGTTAAGTTGTTAACAGTGTCTCATTCGAATATTGGTTTCTGATATAGTTGTTCATGTAGTCTGTGTTTTTCTCTCCAGAATAACACATCTCAGAGTACAAGCGAAGCTTTAGTTGATTCAGGAAGAGGCCATTCAAGTGCAGTAGGCATTCAGGATGGCTTTGCAGCCGAAAAGAGTGACAGAACATCATCTTCTGACGTCAGCAATCCTGATGCTAGCACATCAGGAACGGATTCTCCATTCTATCAGCTGAGGGCAGATGCTACAAAACTTGTTGCACATACATTTGAAAGAGGACGGAGAAATCTCTGGCAACTGGCAACAAGTCGCTTATCTGTTTTACTGTCTTGTTCAGCTGTTTGTTCAACTAGCACATACCAATTTCTGAAGAACTACGAAGATCTTACCATTTTCATTTTGGCTGGTGAAGCATTTTGCGGGTTTGAAGCTAGTGAGTTCCGGCAGAAGTTGAAGACTGTCTGTTTGAACTATGTAGTGACCTTTCACCGACAAAATATATATGTATGTCAAATAACTCCTCTATTTAATTGTTAGATGTATGAGCATCAGTTGTTATGTGAGTTGGATAAAGGATCACATAACAAGATATTTATCCAAACATAGGAACCCTCCAAGTGCTGGCATGTTCTGAATCAGTGTAGCCATAATGACATAATCATAACTTAAAACTGTAGGCAATGCACAAGGAGTGTGTTGTGTTTAGAAATCTTGTTCAGAGTTTTTTTTGGAGCCATTGGTATGTCATGCTTTGTAGTTGTAGGCTGATTTTGATACGAGTTACTTGACTTATTATGTGCAGCAAAGAGTTTGCAGTTGATATGCACCCTAAGTTACTACAAACACATTGTAAACTGGAGGAATTTACATAGCTTTGTTATGTTTCACTACAGTTTCGTGTTTTGTAATAAAGAATAAGAAAGGATAAGTTATCCCTATTTTCTGGTAATGCATGGGTTTCTCTAGTTGGTATTATGCTTTACTCTTGATTTGGCATGGCCAGAGTTGACTTTCGCGTTTAGTTTTTCATTGTGGCGTTTTTAACTATTGCATTTTGCCATTCTAGGCACTTAAGATGGTACTGGAAAAGGAATCTTGGACAATAATGTCTGCTGAAGCTTCGCAGATAATAAGTTTAGCAGGCCTTACTGGTGATGGCGCTGCGCTGATTTCGCCTACCAGTTGTAGTTCCACCTTACCAATACATTGTTACCGTGGAAATTCTACTACGGCTGATATAGGGAAGCAAAAGAATGGATTTGCTTCCTGGCTTAAGATTGTAAACCCATTTTCTTTGAAGTTAGAAAATGGTTCCACTGAATCCCCTAAGTCTAATGTGCTGTTCAACTCAGCAGCTGGCAATAGTTCTGTCCATGGAAATACTAGTCATGGCAATGGAAATAATTCACCTTTTGATGAAGAGAATGAAGACCTTCTAGCTGATTTCATTGATGAAGATAGTCAATTGCCTAGTAGGATATCAAAAACAAAAATTGTGAAAGGCAATTCTCCACATTGGAAAGATGGAGACATTTCATCGCAGACAGGATCATCACTTTCTTTATTAAGGTATCAAATACTTGTGTACCTTAACTTGTGGAATTTTCCTGTAACATAACTGCCTATGCTAAGCTGTCACCGTATCACTGGAATCAGGATGATGGATAAATATGCCAGACTAATGCAAAAGCTGGAAATTGTCAATGTTGAGCTTTTTAAGGTCAGTTATGCCATTCAATGTCAGTAGATTTTCCTTGGTAGTAAACTGCATGCACATAAGTTTGTGGAATATCTTCTGTTCATACTCAATAAGCTTTTTTTTCAGGGTATCTCCCAACTGTTTGGCATCTTTTATCACCACATATATGAGACATTTGGGCACCAGGACAGGAGTCAAAGCGGCAAGCCGTTACCTGATTATCAATCATGTAAGGATTAGGTTTTCTCCCCAAAATTTTTTGCTCATTGTTCTTTGCTATTACTGCATATAAATACATGATTACTGATTTGAAGCTTAAATGTCCTTTCTGATACTTGTGTTGCATTCAGTTCGGCTTAAAGCAGCTTTATCAAAAATAACACAAGACTCTGATCAGTGGATCAAACCACAGAACATTTCGTATTCACCTTCATCATCTATATCAATGAATTCATCTTTCGCTCAAATGGATGTGATGCCTACTGCGCCTCTAAGCTCAATGTTCACCTCCTATGGGTTAAAGGTAGCTGCTGGCTTTTCAAGATGATGCTTATATATTGCTATTCAATCCCATCTCATGTGCAGCCTTAACATATTTTCAGTATTTGGAACTGAGTTGCAATACCCACCATATATCTGATGTTTGTCCTGCCATAGGCAAGTAGACAACAAAAGTGAAATTTGCTTTGCTTATTTGACTTGAACATGCCTCATAAGAATTCAGGTTTGCTAAATCATGCAGTCTTTAGAGTTTGAACATGCTAAATGAAGTTCACTGTAGTTTTTACCATAATATTAGCAACTTATCAACTATTATTTTGTTGGCTTCAGCATGTAAGCTGCTCCAATGGGTGTCTAATTAATAAAACAAAACTCTGGTGGTAGCTACCAGAATGTTAGGCCAATCATTTTGTTGCTTACTGCAAGACAATTGTCCCTATTTTTTTTGGATGTTTTCTGTTTAGTAGTTAATTGCTTCACTGCCCGTTACCACCATACACTACTAGCTTAATACTGATTGTGTGGATGAGGTGAATATTGCATCCAAAGAAGTTGTAATGTTGCAGGCTGTTGGAAAGGCAAAACTTTTGGATGTATTGTGGGAGGGGATGGTGTCTTTAGCCTTTGGAAGCTAGTGGAGCATGGTGGAAAAGGTGGAGGGCAAAAAAGTAATGGGAAAACAAATATTGTCATCAGTTGGTTTTCATGCACAAATTGATCGAGGATTGTGTAACATGAGGGAAAATGGGCTCAAGGGAAAGAATCTAGGTGGAGAACTGGGGGAATTAATGAGTTGTAGCCTTGTAGGCATGAGCTGATTTGGTCTCTGTAGTTTCAGTATGCCTGTTTACCTAAAAAGTGTTATCATGAGTGGGCTAGTGAAAAAACTGACCCATTTTGAAACTTTACCTTTTCTTGCAGGAGAGATGCGCAGCTGCGGAAACAGTATCATTGGTTGCTCGAGTTTTGGACAGATCTAGAGCCCATCTACATTCAGTGTTGTCTCAAAATAACACTTCTGTTGTTGAAGAGTTTTTCGGGACACTGGTAAGTTTCTTGAATTTTGAGAAGTTTTGCAGAACTCGAAGTTGTAGTTGTGTGTGTGCGATCAAGTTCATCTTGTAGTCTGTAGGTTACAAAGATGTAATTGATAACTCTGAAATTTACCCTTTTCCTTGGTTGTGATAGGTGCACTCTGTTCCAGAATTGGCTGGGCACATTCATAGGACAAGTGCACGAATGCTTTTGCATATCAATGGGTATGTTAGATAAAATCTTCATGCGTTTCGCCAATCCCCTTAAATTTTTTGTCGTTATTTCTTTTGGCCAACTATAGCTAGGGCAGGATTTGCATCACCACATATGCTGTTAGAAGTTTAGAACTGTAGTATCTTGCTCAGCTACTGCATTGATGTTTTGAATCACCATTCTCGTATATGCTCAATCAGATCACCCCAAATGTGTTTTTCAGGTATCCAGATAAGATTGCGAATGCCAAATGGGAGGTCAAGGAGCTTGGCATAGAGCACAATGGGTATGCTGCTTCCTTTCAACCCTCCTTTGGTACCCAGTCTTATTCATGTATGCATTAATTTTCCAAGTAATTCAAAACATCTAGATCTAATGTCTGTGTTCTTGATGTCCTTTGGTGCCTTGTTCAATAGTAATCACTAATTTGAGGCCATTTTCCTTGAGCTGTAGACCATCTAGAAAGATATATCATTGTAATTGATGCCTTGATCCATCAATTTGCGTGGGTGTGATGTTGGTGGTTCTCTGTGGCAATATGCTAGTGTTTCCTTTATATATATTGTTAAAATTATTTTTTACTGATAAAATCACACCTTTATTCATATGCTAACAAAATTTGGAATGAAATATCAATTCCTTGTACTATGAAGTTGAATAAATTTCATGCTTTGCTACATCCAAATCTGCAACCCTGTACTTTTGTCTATAATGCAGGCCACGGGGATTAAATGTGCTTGATTCTTAGTATAGGGAATTAGGGACTTGATCGCAAATTTCATAGTCAGAGCAAGGACCACGACTACTAGTATGGTTTTTTAATTGTGATCTGGAAGCGCAACTGATTAGGTTGTTTGTTGTTGGCACCTTTTTATTACAGATATGTTGATTTGTTATTGGGTGAATTCAAACATTACAAGACAAGATTGGACCATGGAGGAATCTCTAAGGTTAGTGTGATTCAATTAACCGAATAATTTCTTCCTTCTTTGTTTCTTTGGTTTCACTTGGTTTATGTATGTGGGTGTTAAGTAGTTTTGGAACTTTAGCTTCTAAATATTTCTTGATAATATACTGACATTAAAGGCAATTAAACTTCTTGTGTGCTTCCCAGCTCCAAGACCTCTTGCTGGAGTATGGCATAGAGAGCATCGCAGAAGTTTTAGTTGAAGGACTCTCTAGAGTGAAACGGTGCACCGATGAAGGGCGTGCTTTGATGTCACTTGACCTTCAGGTTGTGTACCTTTTGATTCTTATCCAGTGGCTTATTTGTGAATTGAAAGGCTTGGAAGAAGACTTAGTGAGAGTTTTCGCTGTTCTTTCAGGTACTAATTAATGGGCTGCAGCACATTGTATCAGCAAATGTTAAGCCAAAGCTGCAAATTGTGGATACTTTCATAAAGGTACGTAGAGCAAATTAATCAAAGCTTCATTTGTATGCTAAGTAATTTAATGACATTACTCCCCCTTATGCCAACCGCGCATAACTTTTTGTGTTCCATTTGGTCTTTTATTAATGGGGTCTTGACAAAGGCCATTGCTGTTAACAATTCTTGTGTCAATCAAACAGGCTTACTATTTACCGGAGACTGAGTATGTTCACTGGGCACGGTCTCATCCAGTAAGAACTCTACGAAACTTCATTCCCTGTATATTCTATGTGCGCATTTTTCACGTTGGAGATACAATTGATTTACTCCGTCTGTTGTTGCTGAACTCTGTAGGAGTACAGCAAAAGTCAGGTGGTCGGGTTGGTTAACCTGGTTGCCACCATGAAAGGATGGAAACGGAAAACGAGGTTGGAAACCATCGAGAAGATTGAGGCAGGACCATAGGCGAAGGTGGTCTGTAATTGTTTTGTTTTTGTTTGCTTCAGCTGCGTATAGAGCTGTGTTTCTCTCTTTACTTATTGATTTTGTCAATTCTCTCGCCTTACTGGCCATTTTGATACTAACCCCATTATCCGTCCTTGGTGTATATTTAAGCGACAACCTTGTATCATATCTAGTGGGGTGAGTAACCAAAAAGCAAAGGAACAGCATGTACACCATACATGGAACATTGGTTCAATAAATATGAATCTTCATTGATAAATGACCCCATTATCATAAGTGCAACGGAGCAAATGTTTTTAAGAGTACTCTTTAAACTTCCTGCAGATGTCTTCAATGGCTGTGCTAATGCGTCATAGATGCATAAGTTGTGGTAGTCATTGCAGCCTTTAATCTTAATAAATGACGCTGTGATAATTTCCTATCAAAACCTTAGGTTTGCGTTTGCACATAGATGGGGTTCTGATATGTTTATCCGTACTGCAATCGAAACTTGAGCATCACACATAACTTAACTTTTATGACGGGTTCTGGTCTGCTCATCCGTATCGCCATTAATTGGCGTCTTCCTCATCCTGCTATAGCTACTGTGCAAAGAAAAGGCAGCACGGCTGCGCTACAGTGTTCCATAGGCAAATTAGCCAATAGCCTGGGGCTCCATCAGTTTCTCCATACAAATGTGGCTCCATTTAGAACACTAATTTTTTTTATTTAGGTGGGAATTAAATTGTTTCCTGCAAAAAATTTACATTCCAAAGTGAGCATAATTGCATAAAGCAGGAAGAATGAGCGGATGACTGTCACGGAATCGAGTTTGCGACGTCTGGAGATTATCCAGAATAGTTGAGCTTCCCGTGTGCTCTTGCTGTGTCTGCGACTGGACCAAGGTTCCAAAAACCGGAACCAGAATAAATCCCGATCGGCGGCCGGTAACGGTAACCGGACGGTTACCGGAAAAACCGGTCACAATTTGAAAATCAAAATTTGAATTTTGAGATATTTTGAAACCGGTAACCGGAAAAACTGGCCGGTAACCGGAAAACCGGAAAAAAACCGGTCATAATTCGAAAAATAAAAAATTCATACCGGCCGGTTTTTTTTACCGGTCTCTACCGGTAAAACCGGTAACCGCCGGGAATTTGAACCATGGACTGGACTATTCCTGCGCAGAACTGCCCGTGATGTTCGTGGACTCCCCCACACATTTAGGGCTTGCTTGGTTGGCAGCTCAATGCCTGAAAAAAAAGTAGCGTCTGGAGAGAGCCTAATATCCTAATAATGTTTGCCTGATAAGGTAAAGCTGAGGATGTAGTATTTAGTTGAAAGACTTGAGATCTGGTCCCGCTTATTTCAGTTTCAGCTTTTGGCTTCTAGCTTATTTTTCACTATTTATAAATTTCGTTTTTTCTGAACTTTTTGCATTTTTGCCGGTTCTTTTTCCCGTATTCGTTTGCGTTGTCCGTGTTGAGTTAGCATATTTTTTCTATTTTTAAATTTTGTTAGATTTAATTAAATCAAATTAGCCATCTTCAGCTATAGTAAAATTTTAGTCGCTATAATGTAATTTTAGTTGTAACGCACAGCTACATTACATCGAGTTACATGGGAGGCTGATAACCAGGCACTCGTTTTTGGTGCCTGGGAGCGAGCCAGGTCGACAACCAAACAGCGTCCCAGCGAGCTCCTGGCTGCGTCCGCGCACAGCCCCAGGGCGCGAACCAAAATTATTGCGCCTCACAACTGCGGACAGGCTCTTGCAGAATTGCAGGGGCGCCAAGGCTGCAGACACTTCGGTAAAAGTCAGTAACACATTACTAGTTTTACTATTACTAGTCCTTGCAGCTTGGCTTTCTGCACTTGCTCACATTCCTGAATGATTCCCCTCCCCTGCATGCTGAGCCGAGAGATGACTGATCAAACTGAAATCATCTAGCTAGCTTACCGCTGAGCACGACAGCGAGGGCTCGTCTAGGACCCATAAATTTCACGGAAATTTTATAGAAAATAATTTAATTTTTGTAGGACTCAAGAAAGATTCTCACATTCTAAATAGGATATAATCCGTTTAGAATTTTAAAGGAAAGAAAGGCAAACATAAATAGACACAGAGCTTGTATTGGTAAGAACCAAGAAGACTGATACACAGACAGATACAGCATCAAGATTCTCATTACACAGGCTGGACTGCGTGGAAGCAAGTTTATGCTGCCTATTAATTACACACCTTAAACACAATATCACAGACATTGATAGTACATTACAAGTAAACAAGCAAGAAGTAGCTAGCTAGGTACCACGAACTATAGGAAACTATAACAAGGTAGTAGTGGTACAAGTACACGGGTAAAAACATGGTACTCCTAAATCCGTGTTTTTGGGTTCATATTTACAGAAATAACGCTCATTGCACGAAAATAGCAAAAATGGTGCTATCACCGTACGACAGCCGTACGGTGGAGCCCTAGAGGGCGACACGTCAGGGCGTCGCACGGCCGCAGTGCGACCAACGCCTATCGCATGGCCACCATGTGGCCAAGGTGGGTGCCACACGCCATCGTGCGGCAGCCCATTAGCCCTAATGCACACTAATTAATCCTCTATCGCATGGTGGCCGTGCGGTGGAGGTTGGCTTTGTATTAGGTTGTACCCCCTCCAGAAGGCAGGTTTCTGCTGCGAGCTGTACACCTGTGAGTCAAATTTTGTCCAAGTAATATTTAGAGTTCTTATGACTTCTTCTGTAACGTCAATCCTTCCAAAAATGCAGACAATCGAGGATAGGTCAGCATGCTACGGACTGTTAAGTAGTGCAACACGAGTGGACAACGACATGGATGAACAGGGCACACTTGGAGGTCGTACAGGAGCAACGCCTGTATGACGTTCGGACGTACGATAGATACCTAGACTGGTACATACTATGGTCACGTGGCAGACTCATCCTTCCTCCACCAAAGTGCCCATAGCAAGTGATGCACCACGATAGCCTACACCACTCGTTCGATCATCACAGCACTTTGCGGCGTCACAACACTATAAGACACTTGCAACCTCTTATCGTTTCATTGATGAAATGTGTACTACACATTATTAAACCTGTTTCATATGTCACTTCAGTTAGAGCGGGCGCAGCGCATCACAAGCACGTCTAAAACTACCATCCGCAGCCTAGACATACCATCAGCCCTACAGAAAACTTTTAAGTATATTATATCGAAAGCCAAGAAAATAATAAACAATCTGAGTTGCAGCCATTTGACGAACCACACTATGTGCATCTGGCACCCAATGGGGGCACCGTGCTCACCTACTAGGTCATCGTAACCTAGCGAGTCCAGCCGGTGTCGTAGTGCTACCTGTCGGTCATCCGCAAGCCAGCCAGGCAAGGAAGGAAGTCACGTACAAATCTATATTTTATTTTCTTGTAATGCCTTACGTTTCGCTAACATCATAGTATTCTCCCACCGTAGGTCTGTCATCGGGATGCATCACTTGCACCCTCTACACAGACTAGCGCTCCCCCTCGGTCATCTGCAGTTCTACATTGCATATCTGGGAGGTACGACATTCGTAGTCCATGTCCAGAATGCTCATTTGCTATATCTAACAATTTCTACAAGTGCTAATGGGCTGCAACACGGTGGTCGTGCGGTAGGCACTGGCTGCACGCGGCCGTGTGGCGCCCTGACGTGTCGTCCTCTAGGGTTCCGCCGCACGACCACTGTATGGTGGAAGCACCATTTTTTCCATTTCCGCGTGACCGGCGCTATTTCTATAAATATTAATAAAAAAACAGCCAGTTTAGCCAAAAACACCCTAAATCCTACCAACTCCTCATAACCGAACTATTCACTATGTGGTATTATTGTAGCCATATTTTTTTTTCAACTTTAGCCTCAGAACACCCATTTTTATAAAATAGCTCCCTCCCTAAGCTCGGATGGCGCGGCAGGTTAGGCAAGCGTGGTAGGAGGGCGGGCCCACAGTGCTACTGAGTCGCCTCTGCTCGGTAGGTGCTGCCAAGCTGCACCAGCTCAGCAACAGGCCAGGCAGGCAAGCATGGGCAAGGGACCGTGTAACATCCCAAATAGGGAATTACTGTAATTGCGAAAAGTGTAAAATCTTTTAATCGTTTTCTTGGGTATTTCAAAAATCTTTGGTGTTACTCGATTCTCTCAAATTGGTTTTTCTTGCCAAAAGCATAATTAATAAAATTCGAAATCTTGGGATCAAGAACCAAGTTTGAAAATCAAACGGTGAAAATCCAAATCTTCTTGGAAGACTTAATTCCAAGTTTGAATCAAAATCTAGAGATCCAAAACCAAGTACAGAAATTTAAAACCAATATAAAATCCTCCCCTCCAACTTACATATCCGGAAATTCAAATCCTAAGAATTGAAAAGAATTATTTCCCCGAAACCTGATAAATTTTAAAGTTAAATTGTAAACCCCAGAATTTGAACCAAGAGTTCAAATTAAAGACTTAAATACAAATCTAAATCTGAAAAATTAAAAATTCAGAAGATCTTAAAATCCCCAACATCTTTCTTGGGCCCGGGCCATTTTCTTTCCTTTCCCCGGCCCATTTCTTTTTCTTCCGCTCGGCCCGCTTCTTTCTTTTCTCCTGGCCATTGGCCCACCCGGTGCTATGGCTTCTTCTTCCTCCCCCTGTCTTCATCCGCCTCCTTCCCCCCTGTTCATGGCGTCGCCCCAGGTCGACGGCCCAGCCGAGCCCGCTCCGCTCCCGGGTTGCCGCTCCTTCTTTCCTCTGGCCCGACCGCAGCCTCCTCCTTCTTCCTTCTTCTCCCCCCATCCTCCTCCCTCTCCTTCCGTCGCGCCAAGCCGGCCCACCGCCTCGCGCCACCGCTCTTCTCGCTGGTCAGCCCACCAGCTACAGCCGCCGGTCACCTCGCCTCCGTACGTGCCTTCACGCCCCTACCACCGGCCTACCCCGGGCGCCATACCCCTACACCATGTCGCTGGACGCGCGCCCATGCCGTCGTACTCCTTGCCATGCCGCTGCCCATGCCAGCAGTACTCCCCCAAACGTGCGCACCAGTGGAATGATTGCTCCCCTCCCTCGCGTATAAGTAGCCCTGAGCTCGCCCCATTTCCTTCCGCTCCCTTCTTCCTCCCTCAATCCGAGCTCAGCTCGTGTGCGCCGCCGCCCACCACCTCATCCCGGCCACCTCCGACGAGCATTCCACAATTCACTCGCGTCACGGTGCGTCCCCTTGTGCCCACTGCCTCCCCGCTCCACGAATCGGAAAATCGACGCCCTAGCACGCCGCGCCAGCTCCTTCCCCCTTTCCGGCCGGCCACCACCATTTTCACCGCCGCCTCCTTGTCGGTCGACCCCAGGCTGATTTCTCGCGCCGTGAGCTTCACCTCAGCGCCCCAAGGCTTCCCCAACCGCCGGCCGGAGCTCTACCCTGCCAGAGCGATCCCGCCACGGTCACCTTCACCGCGTCGCCGCCCGTGTGCGCCACCAGCCTTCCTCGGCCTCTCTCCGGCTCCATCAAACCTTTGGGTGAGTTCCCCGTGCCTCACTCCTGCTTACGCGCACCTCCATTCTTTCCCCCTCTCCTCCGGCCGTCGGCGCCCATTTCCTCCTCACCGCCGGCCGCCTAAGGCCGTCGCCCACCCGCCTTGGAGCCACCTCGGCCGAAGCTGCCGCCTCCACGAGCTTCGTTGACGCCGGGGCAACCGCTTTTCCCGGTCGCCGTCTCCTCCCCGGCCTCTCCCCGCCGGCGACACCGCCACCCATCCCCAGCGCCTCCCTCCTCTGCTTCGGCTCCTTTTCCCCTGTGCTGCTCTGGCCTCAGCCGACAGCCCCTTTGTCCCCCTCTCTTCTGACATGTGGGCCCAACCAAGGGAGTGAGCTGAATTCTTGTGCAAGAGATGAATACTGACTTGTGACTCCCCTTTTAGGCTAAACACTGAAACCTTGTGTAAATAAATGTCCATGCATATATCAAAATAATATGTGGGTAATAATAAGGGTGAGAAATTTACTAATAATTTCATAATGAAAATACTGATGCAATTAAATTAAAACTTAACCTGAGCTAACTATATTTCCAATTGAGATTAATATACTAATCCTCATGTAAAACTAAGATAAGTTTATGCATGATCTATTTCCAGACAGCAAATAATGGACTTGAATTCAATAGATATGGACTAATTAAAAGTTTCTCTTTTATAAACCAAGAATACCAAAAAGTCTGATCATGAATAATTACAGATGCGTATTTGAAGCTTTATAAAGATAATCTCAATACTCATGAATTTGGCGGCAAATAAATCAAACATTGTTATCACATTCTATTAAATGCTCGAGTGATCTAAGTGGTATCTTCCATTTCTCAATCAAAGCTATTAGTGCAAACTAAATAAATCAACTTAGCAAGATTTTGCCACATAAAATATTGATCGTAAAATTTGCTCATCTTTAAAGTTATGTCATCTCTCTTATTAGTGCTTAACATAATCATTAGCAAGCCACATAAAATAGCAAGTGTGGTTTACTCATCTCTAAAATCATGGAAGCCATCTTCTCAAAAGTGCTTAAAAATAATTGTAGTGAAGACTTTAACATTATCTTAAAATACTGAGATTAAGATGATAAATAAAATACGATTAAGAAAGTCCTAAACAAGAAAGAGCAATCCTTAGTCTTTGTCTTGCACCCAAATCCCCAATCATTATCTCGGGATTTAACTTTAATGATCGCAATTAAATAATAATAAAAGAAATAGCTTTATTAAGAAGATCCCTATAAAGCAATAGCATCTCTTTTAGTAAAGCACAACCGTTGGCCATTTCTAATAATTTTGTTAATGAAGCAGAATAATTAACTTTGCTCATAATAACGATTGGACTGAAATGGCCAACCCCATCATTCAATTAAGTCGTTAGCATAATGGTTTGTTAAGTTGGCTATTGCAATCTCAACTAAGTTTTGCCACATAAAATATCAAAGTTGCACCGCCTATTTAATTATACTCACTTTACGTATCCGTGTCCTACAATCATAAAATCATGTTTCTCTTTACTACCATTGATACTCTCTTTTATCTGTCTCTAAGTCCTGCCCGACCCATGGAACTTCCTTGATAAATGTAAATCGATTAAAAGAAAGTCATCAAATAAAAGATTGAGCCTTGCCTTTCCCAAATCGGCTAAGTCTGGCCACTTCCTTTTCCAAAGTGGAGAATTCCTGTAATTACTTCTTTTTCATTTTGATCCTCGTCATCCTAAAATTTTCCCTCACGGTAAAGCTACTTAGATAATTCATTCTCCTGCCCAATTCATCTACCCCTGTGTTTACCACCCATTAATCCGAATCATCCTTCTATTCTCAAATCATAATAAATGTATAATTTAAATTAAATCTGGCATTTAAAGTGTTTGGATTTATTTGGCCTTTCTTTTCTTTGCCGCGTATTAGAATCGGAAGACTCGACGAGGCGACGGATTCGAACAGGATCGAGACTTGGGTGAACGCGAAGATCAGCAAATTATAAGCACTGACTGAGTAGGCTTTGACTTAGATCAATCAAGGCCATGGTACACCAAGCAAGGCAAGTCATCACTTTGATCATATTGATCCTACATTTTATGCAGAATTATGTTCCCTTAAACTATCAACTTGCATGCCTAATTGATTATGCAGATATGTGTTAAAGCTTAAGGTAGCTACATGCCCACTTGATGTTGTATTAAATTTATTATGCCATCCTTTGATACTTGAATCACCTGATCCTTGTCACCATAGATATTAATGATAACTTTACTAGCTATAAGTCATATTAAATGCCATGCTAGTCTTGTCAAGTCCAGGGCACTAGTTGCCCTGATCATCAATTTTTAAAACATAAGAATTTGTTTTGGGACAGTCATGGGATGTACGTGGCCGAGTATTTTGCTACAACTGTTTTATGCGTCTCAAAACCCTAAAAATCTGCTTTACCTGTCTGGGCGATTGGTGAGAGTGGATGGTGCTGATGTCGCACGAGAACCCGTGGTTTGTGGTAAGAACCGCCCGGAAAAATTAAGGACTGAATCTTGTGATGACCTCCTGGTGTAAAACAGTACAAACACAAGTCTATATGGGTACGACCTAGCTGATTAACTTGCAAAGGTTTAGTTTAGATATCATCACGGAAGATGGGTGCCAGAGCACTGGTTTACTCATACGGCGCAAGAGGGGGCTTCTGACTGTGGTGGATGTAGCCCTTCAGCGGTGAAACCTCAACGGGGTGGTATCTAGCTAAATCGGAGTAAGGTAAAGGCTTTGTGACAAACCATCTGGGTCTCATGCCTAAGGAAGCATGTTGGCCATTAAGATGACTTATCTCTTGTGGTGAAAGTGTACAACCTCTGCAGAGTGTAAACTATTCGAATAGCCGTGCCCACGGTTAAGGGCGGACATGGGAACTTACTCGAGTTAGTTCTATTTCCAAAAATATTTGTGGATGAGATAAAAACCTATCAGAGAGATATACTCTGACTTTGAACTTTTCCTGGAGAGATGTACCCCAGCGGCGAAAACTAGCATTGGTGGAGGTAGCCATGCACTTTAAAAGGTGGATGTAACCTACACTACAAGTATTATTGCATTCTCACAATCAATTTCATAAAACATGTTTCAGTTAAAATTGCTACGTCTCAGGAGATTTTTCTTACTTATTGTAATTCCAAAATCATGCTTTTAGCAAATAAAAGAAACTCAAGCCTCCCTTGACAGCTTTGCATCTAATTAATACTGCATCCTATGTGGTGGCTTGCTGAGTATCATCGTACTCATTCTGGCTTAACTGCCATCATTCAGTCAGAAAGGAAATAGAGTCAAGGCCTGCGATGCCTAAAAAGGGTCGACAGAGCTGGAAGACGATGAGGCCATGGACTAGGTCGCGAACCCCAGTTGGCTGCCTGTGGGCAAGTCCTGCGGGTCCCACCTGTGTGAAGTTTCCGCTGCTGCATGTTATCGTTTTCGGCCTAACCGGCCCATGAGTAAGTATTACTGTAATAATTACGCTTTCACATGATATGTGTTTGATATACAGTTTTGTATCTGTGAGCACTATCTACTGATCCAGGGAATAGTGCGATGGAATCACAGAGGATCTGGGTTTATTAACTCGAGGTCCAACAGACCGGGGGTAGGGGTGGCAAAAAACACGTTAGTGGGCTCATTGGCTTGGTTTAAAATTGCTTCAATTATACCCGTTGATTTGGATTTTGCTCTAGCTTGGCTCGGCTAATTAGTTCACTTCTAAAAATACTTCTAAAAATTTGGTTTATGCATTATTGGTCTGTTTGAAGAATAATCTTGGTACAAAATACTTCTTTTTGTGTAGAAATGGCAGTTGTTTCTGTGGACAGTGTGAAGCAAGCCATTCTGCAGGGTGATGTGTGTCTGCAAGCATTCTCAAACTGAAGCTCCATCTGAAGAGGCTGTGGGATAAACTGGACAAATAGAAGAGAGGGCTTCCTTGGAGTTTTCAGTATCGTTTTATTGCTACATGAGAAGTCTAGTGTTGCATCTGCTAAACTAGTGTCCCTATTTTTTTTCCTCAAAAATACAGATGAATTACGTTTCATTCATTAAGAAGAAGAGCAGTACAACGATGCCCGAAAGACAAAATAAAGGCCCAAAGAAGGACCAGTTACAAGGAACACGATTCCGACCAGCCTGTCAGGACAAACGTCCGTGGCTAACACACCCCGACAACGAGCGGACTACCACTACCGATGGACTAACACCGGCCAACGCACACGCGAAAAGACGAAGAGGCTGGGGTCGGGTAGCCCAATCCAGAGCCTCCAATGAGGGAACGATGCCGAAGGCGTTGCCGTCGTCCGATCTGATAAGAACTGGACCTAAGGTTTCACCTTAGCGCACCATAGCTTGTAGCTGCGACCTCGATGCCTTCAACGAAATTCATGCAGTTTCTCCTAGCGAAACTCCGGCGCTCGCCCTCTTCCTCGTGGTCACCCGCGCCAGTGGCTGCCTGACCCGCGGCCTTTGTGTCCAAGCCGGAGGCAGCGGTCACCCAAGCCAGCACCTCTCCGTCGAGCTGCAACTGAGGGGCCCGCTGCTGACGCCTGCGCCCGCCCGATCCATGCGCCATGGCTGCTCGCGTGCAAAGAAGAAGAGATTGTGCGCTCACAGGGGCGGCAATAGTGGCGGTGTAGGAGTCGGTGATGTACAGAGGCCGGAGGGGATCACGGATCCATCCTGGAGACGACCAGATCTGACCTCTTACGGCTCCCCCGCGTGTGGTTTGGAGACAGGCAGATCTGGCGACAGCAGTAGCGTGGGAGTAGGCGACCTACAGAGGTAGGAGGGGTGGGGGGCTTGCATGTGCCGAATCCTATGCCCACCCGCACGCGAAGAAGGAGAGATGCATGCTTGCATGGTGTGGTGACAGCGGCGGCGCGGGAATCGGCGACGTATAGAGGCCGGAGGTGTGGGTCGACGATGTAGACGGATCTGGCCTGGAGATAGCCAAATCCGATCACCTCTGGCTGCTGTGCTTCACGACACCACGCTTGACGCGATTCAGGAATTGCCGCTGCACTCAACGTAGAACTGGAGCGGAGCTGCAGCTGAGAGGCCCATCGTCGTTGTCGCACCGGCGGCGGCGACAACAAGGGAGGGATGTCGGCGGGGAGGGACTTTGGCGGCACAGGTTGGATCTCCCCTTGAGCCGCCTGTGGAAGTGGCTCAGGAGACCCATGGTCCAATATTCTTATGGATACCTACAGTGAAATAACTTATTTTATGGGTTTTTTATATGTTCTGCTTGAAACGCATAACTCGACAACTATACTCATAGAAGAGCAACTTATATGTGTCATCATCACGTATATCAAATTGCTAGCTGTAAATATATCTGAGTTATATGATATGAACAAAAACTGCTCATGTAGCAGAGCATCCAGACTAAAGAAACTTTCTGTGATCGTTTTGGCTTCAGCTTTTAGCTTCCGGTTTATTTTTCACTATTCATAAATTTCGTCTTTTCTGAACTTTTCGCTTTTTGTTGAGCTTTTTTGCCGGTTCTTTTTTCCCGTATTTGTTTGTATTATACGTAATGGGCTAACATATTTTTTATATTTTTTAATCACCACCTTAACGTGTTGCCAATGGAGTAAAGGTCAATATACGCAGCGGCAACACAATTGCCAATATGTGAGATGCTTCTATAGTTTAATTTCTACACGTTTTGAAACTTTTCCTTCGCCCCGTATTTGTATACGTTTGAAGTGCTTCCTTTTGTTGGATCTTCTGCAGGTTCGCAGATATGGGCGTCAGATTGTGGATCCTCCTCGGCTTGCTGATTCTTTCGGTTCTTGTAAATTAGTTAATATACTTTTTATGTTTCCCGTTCGCAAGTGTATATGTCGACCGGGAAGCCAGTCAGCAACATGCCCAAGCAGTGGGCTATGATTGCTGAATAATAGTGTATTATATAAGAAAGATGAATCAACAAAAGATACTATGGGTGCCTTTGGTTGAGCTTTTGGGAGCTGCTTTTGCTTCCAAAAAGCCAAAAGCCAACCAAAGGGGTGGAAACCAGAAGCTGCTTTTTCAGAAGCAGCTACTTTTGGGTAGTATAGTTTTGAAAGTACCTTGGACCCTGCTTTTGGCTTTTGACTTTCTGCTTTTTGAAATGGTGAAAATAGACCCTATAACACACCCTATAACATTTGGACCATCATGTGACTTACGAAATTATGATATAATAAAATATAAAGTATGTTAAAATATGTAAAAATAAAAAATAGTAATGATAGAAGTAACGTATAGAAATTGAGAGTTCGTGTTGACTTCCGCTTATCAACAGGCCAAGCATGCGGAGCTACAGTACAGCGGAGAAGGCCGATATTTAGTCTACACGGCGCATCTACGGGTGGGTCGAGTCGTGGCCCATCAGCCCAAGGCATAGTCTTCCGACGTAGGTATCTTTTCTGCATCGGACCGTAAACGTTCCGCGAAGCCCAATATAGGCCGAAAAGTATTTACATAACCTAAGCCTATAACAGGGCCAGTGTAAGGCCGAAAGTTGCCACATAATCTACTTAAAAAGCCTAAAAAGGCCGTTTAACTGATGTAATTCCTCATGTACGATTCCGGGACCATAAAAACTTAGGGCCTCTTAAACGGGCCATTAAGGGCCCATGAACGGCCGAAATAAGCTAAGTTTCAAAAACAAGTCCAAAAACAGTCCATAGACAACAGCAGGTTTCAAAACCCAAAATTGGCAAGTGCTATAAGCTAAGTTTGAAAATATGTTATCGCTCCCTTCACCGTGGTGCGCTCTCTCATCTGTAGAGATCGCTTTTCTCGTAACCATGGTGTCGCCCCCTGTCCCTCCCCCTCTCCCGGTCTCTACTCCGGCTTCGGCGACGCTCCCTTGCATTACCATCTCTATCTCTGTTCCTGCTCTCTCTCTCGTCGTAGTCCCTACCCCTATCTCGGCTCCTCTCCCTACCTTCTCTTTCAGTGGCACCTACAACAACGATGAACAGCAGTCATGGTTTGGCACTGACAAAGGAAATGCTCCTGCAACAACTTTAGCTCCATTTTCCATTGTGGTGCATTACATAAATATCCATGTAATAGCCCATTTTGAAACTTTTTGCATGATAATTATATCTTACTAAGCACAGAAAATACTTTTATATTACGAAACAGTTATATCTTACTAAGTACAGAAAATACTTTATAGATGATGATCCCAACAAAGCCCTAATGAACAAATGACGATTAAAATAGAATACAGGGAACAATACCACGTTGCTCCACCTCACATCCAGCATCTCCAGAACGACGGAGACTCTGTGCATGTTCAGTTCGCTGTGTTTTAGCACGAAATTTCTTCTTGAGGTTGCCAAATTCATCATACATCTCTCCATCATCCTATAAAATGAATAAAATTTAGACACTGAAACTCACGGTTGTGATACACATACAAAAATATACAAGGGAACAACCTACCTCCTCAGCCTCTCTGCGGCGCCTTTTAGTTTCTTCCAGTTCTTCTTCATCAAGCTCTTTATACCCACCACCCCGGCCACCTCTGCAGAGGAAATAATTGGGGGGGGGGGGGGAAACGTCAAGGCTCATATACAGAGCTTGTATGCAGAAGGAACTACAAAGCTGCTTGATATGTGACCATAAAATACCACTCTGTTGTGGTGTGTCAAATCTGGTGGCAAATTTTGGCATAAGTGTGCAGGACTCAAAACTACCCACACACTATGATGGCCACAGATTCAGTCATAACCAAAAGAATGGCCAAAGCATTGTGGCATACAACACTTCTGTGCGCAGTTTTGTTCATAAACCAATGAGACCACAAAAGGCCAAAACTGGTTATAAGAGCAGCATGTCATAATACTTCCTAATGTTCAGTTTGTGGAAAAAAATATATAGCTGCCACTAACTGGTTCCAAGGCAAATTTATAAGGCCTTGTTCAAAACGGTTTTTGGCTTCTGGCTTCCAGAAGCCGTTTTGAATGTGTTGGCTTCTTAACGCGGCTTTTTTTTCTTTTGCATTGTCAATGGAGATAACGGTTTTTCCATTTTCCCCTCATTTTTCATCATTTTCCTTTAATTGAATACCTTAGGTAAAAACTAACAGCCGCTACAGTGCCCATTTTAGACAGAAGCTAACAGTCGCAGCCAAAAGCCATCAGCAAAAGCTGTTTTGAACGGTTAGTAGCAAATTTAGTGCCAAGTTTATTAAGGCAGTAAGGCGAGGTAAGGCGACCCACCCCCCTCACAAGTTTTAAGCGGTAAGGCATGAGGCGAGGCGACGCCTTACACACATCATAAGGCGAAGAAAACAGAGTTCTGGAGGACTAAATCAAAAGAAATCTAAAGAGGTGAAGGACCTAGAATGACCTAATTGTAATTTCGTAGACCGCTGGGGACTAAAGTGTAAAAAAACCAAAACTCACCCGTCCATTTAACCTAACCCTAGCCGGCCGCCCTAGCCCCCAGATCGAGTCACAGGTCACAACCAGATTTCCATCTCCTCTCTTCGCCGGCTTCTCCTCTCTCTCTTTCTTCGCCGGCGTCTCCTCTCTCTCTCTTTCTTCGCCGGTAGCCACTCCGGCACTCCGCTCCACCTCTCCCCTGCTGCCGCACTGCTGTCTCCAGGCCACCACACCTGCGCCGCCTTCCCCTATCGCGACGCCACCGCTCGCCACCGGCAGCTGGAGACGGCGGCGCGGGCGCAGCGGGCGCCTTAGTCACGAGCGGCAAGGCGGGGGCGACGCCTTGCCACGCCGGACCGCCTTACCGCTTAGTCGCCTAAACGACGCCTTAATAAGCCTGTTTAGTGCCAAGTTTTAGCACAAAAACAAGTACCAGTTGCCACAAAAAGTTGTAGGCAAAAACCTGGGTACAACTGCACAGCTGAGTGTATACCATTTTAGTCATAAACCAAAAGGCGTCTTTAATACTTCTTATAATAACCAAATACAGCTATTCTTTACATGAATTGACAGTACAGCTCACAACACATTAGGTAGGGTTATTTCACTTGAGTAAGAATGAACTTTTCAAATTTAACTAGCATGGTAATGATTAATAAACAGGACGGGCAAATGGTGTGTGTATATTACCTCACACCACCTTCATTGTGACCAGGCTTGGTGGTGTTACATATATTACATTTCATTCGCTTAGCCCAGTTTACATTGCCGCACCTGAAACACACATGAATTTTTTTGTGTCAGATCGAGGTTCTATGATATGGTCAAAACAATATGCACTTCTATTGCATGCCTAAAAAAAACTTAGATCAGGTGTTGATCAAAATTACAGTGAGATCAACACCAAAGTTGGTTTCCATTCATCCATCCATCCTATTTCCATACCCAGTTTAGTACATATCAAGAAATCCAAAGTAACAAGATTCCAACATTCCAAATCATTTTTCCAACCACCAAATTGTAAGATGGCCAGACATATCAAACTTTCTAAAAGTCCAAGATCCAGAAACCCCCAAGTTTCACACCAGAATATAAAATCAGTCTTGTTTGGGTGGGCCAGGAGATGGGCAGGATCCATCTCATTGCCAGACCACCCAAGCACAGGGAAAATGTAACCGCCAATAACCGGCCTTACCGGTGGGTCCCGATAAAATCTTAAACCAGCCACTTTCGTGTAAATTTGATTTTTAATGGGTTAAAAACCATGGAAATCCTTAATGTAAGCACAAGCAACAGCTAGCCCAGTGGTAAGTCTTGTGGTTTGCATTCCCTCGGTCCAAGGATCGATCCTAGCTCCATATCCACATTTTTTCCTATTTCTGCCTCACATGCAGGTCCCACAGCTTCAAACATGGAAAGAAATAACCTGCAATGTTGGGAGTCTACACATGACCCCCTGCACGGTGCATGTGGGTTCTTGCCACTAGGCTAGTTGCACTCCTTTGACTATATCATTGTTGAGGTTTCTTTTATCCTTAACTTTTAATGTTTAAAATTTAAATTTGATTCAAAAAATTTCGGGCGGTAACTGAACCAGTACCAAAATTCTAAAACGGTAGATTTTTTCCCCTGCCCGAGCATGGCCAAGGTTTCAAAATTGCTGCAGGAACAGTACATAACAGTAGAGTTTGAGATTTGAAGTAGGCACGTAACCATCGAAAGCACTACCCAAAAGAACTCATGGAGGAACATCAACCACACAAAAATACAAATGAAAGGAAAAGGTGAACAAATGAGGAAAATCACAGAAATGAAATAGTGTTCTTACATTGGACATGGCCAATCATTTGGTCCAAACAGCCCAGGAGGACCACCAACAGTGTGGTTGGTTCCTCTTGCGTCAGTGCTACCACGGCCTCTACCCCTACCACCACTGCCAGCACCTGTTCCACTAGCACCAGCAGGGCGAGCGGCTCCACATCGGTTACAAACACCACGGAAGGCGAAATTTACATTGCCACAACTGGGAGAAGAAATGGAATAAAATAGAATAGATTACATAGTGAAAACCATTTTAGTCAACAAGACAAAGATAGTGGTAGAAAACTTGCTCACCAATGATAACAGTAACAGACCTTGTATTTGGACACAGCCAATCCCCGTCTTGCTGCCAAGCTTTTCCTGGACCATCACTGTGTCCTCTACCCCTGCCGGCCCCATTATCCAAGTCATCTTGCACACCAAGGTCAGCAGCCATGCTCATATTCACAGAGTAATCAAACGTATCTTTGCTTTTGGACTCAGCTATGTGAACTTGAATGGTGCTTCCATGAAAATCTTTGTTATTGAACCATTCCACAGCAGCTGAAGCAGCATGTGGGTCCTCATAGGTGACTGTTGCATCACCCTTTGGTTCATTGGTAATTTTGTCTCTGTATAGCCAAATTTTTGGACGTCCAGTCCTTTTGTCCTTCTATTGAGATTAAATAACAGAAAGTTACAAATCCATGATGAAACTGAGCAAAAGGTATAAAAGATCTTGGAGAATTTGAAAGCAGTTGCAAAATGTTACCAGTAATACCCCATACCTTTAGCAATCCTATGGTGCCGAAGTACTCAGCCAACATGGCCTCATCAGTTCCAGGAGGCAGATTGCATACATAAACAGAGCCATTCATAGGTCCTCCTCTTGACATATACCCAGCCATCTGTTAGAAACAGCCCATCGCACAAGATTACCATTATTTCAAATTGTATTGCTTCCAAAACCACCAAGGAAATTCAAATAGACATTATTACAATAAGTACAGAAAATGGCATTAGCCAAACGAAAAAAAGGAACAATAAGAGAAGCAGCACAAAGAGAAGACGACTGAAAAATGCCATAGGCATTAATGAACCATAACGAAAAAGCAAGGCACAAAAACTCATTTAGGTCCAAATGAACAGCCCTAGTTGTAGTCCAAAGTTGTGCAACCTTCATTTATTTTCAGCTTGAGCTTTGGGGCTAATTTGGCATGCAATAAGGAATGTACTAAGGCACTTTTTACTCAACTATCAACTCAGGACTCAGCTTGATTTGTCATGTTATAGCCCGTACACCTGTAGTAGGGTATAACTTACACTAAGAACACCAATCAATGTGGATCTCAGAAAAAGCTACTCAAAACAAGTTAACAAGTATGGCATCATTAACACTGTAAAAAACAAAAGGAGGAATGAAATGGAATCTCATGTTAGTAGAAAACCTAAATAAACATGACACAGCAAACTCAGCAGAATTTGGTACTGCAGGCGTTAGACAGTGGTTGTCACTAAACAACATGAATATTAGGCCACAGGATGCCTGCTATTTCTGAGAAATACTAGCAAAAGAGCAAACTAAATATCCATGTAGCATCGTAGGCGTGTAACAAGTGAGTAAACTGACCGTAAAATCAATATAATTCTATGGACTTTATTTAATATCTTACTTTTGTGCTTAGTAATTTTCTCGGATGTTGAGAACAGAGGAATACGCCTTCTGTTTCCCAAGACATCGCAGGCTTAATATACATATGTATGCACGCAATGATACAGAGTACATTAAACAGATAATTGATTTTATGCCATTGAATAGTGTCCACTTCTACAAAATGCCACTGAATTACATCAAAATTCAATTATATACTACTGCCGTAAGTTGACCATTAGGGGAGACCGTTATCTTCTAAAAAAAGACCAAAATTCCCCTCCAAAACACCGAAGACCTAATTTATTTAAAATAGCAAACAACCTCCAAAAATTATGAAAATTCATAGGGGAGTTGTTCAATATGTCAGTGAACTAGGAAAAATATTTCAAGGCACTGTTGCAAGAAAATTTTCAGATTTTTAATTTAAATGCCAATAAAAGCTACTATTTACAAGCAGAGACTAAATGAGGTCTGAAAATTCTGAAAAAAAAAATTCTCACATGCTCCTAAGATGTCACGTAGCTTCCAAAAATTACTATTTTGCATTTTCTACAGTAAATTTGTCCCGATTTACAAAATAGCTCAAATAGGCTGATTTTGGATTTGAATTTCAAAAATGGATCAAATGGAAGGGTCAGTTCATGAAATTTTATATTTGAGTTGTACACTACCCCAATGATCCACAAAAAAAATCAGCATTTTTTGGCTAAGCCAATTTGCCGTATATTCAATTTTTATCATAGGGGCAGATTTTCAACTGAGGGCAAAATCATCTTTTTCCAGGGGCAAACGGAGGCTAACTGATGGCAATGGCATATAATTGAATTTCAGTGCAATTCAATGACTATAATAGAGAATGTTTTTGAGTGGCATTTTGTAGAAGCAGACGCTATTCAGTGGCATAGAATCAATTATCTCTAGATTAAATGCTGACAGACTTGGCAACAGTTATACAGCAATAATCACAATAACTCCAAACACAGTTCTCAAGTTCCCATCTAACAATCTTCTAGTCAGCATTACACTGATAACCAGTCCTGACCACCCAATGTAAGTTGTATCATATTCTTAGTTGGTAAGTATTCCAAATAGCAGCTGCAACAGCCGCATACAAGCCTGTTAAATTGATCAAGGTAGCCCAACTGTTCTGCATGTCAAGGACACTAAGCCACTAACCCACGGACGCTTAAAAGTGGGGCAACCACTCGTTAACCACTATTCTAGGACATTTGATTAATTCGAGTCAGATAGCAGGTCAAGTAGGCAAAGAAGTACAACGTCACATATGCTGCTTTGAACAAAAATCCCTCCACCCAGATAAATAAATAAAAACTAGATACACAATGCACCAAAAAACCATAAATTATAAATGCATAAAATGGTACAACTGAAATGGATCGTGCATAACTAGTTGAATTAGATCACCAAGTCCCACGAATCCCATCAACTAAGAGAACCAGAGGAACCTTGACACGCCAAATACAACCCAAGTAAGACATACCAAATTCCTACACGCACTTGACGAAACCAATTCAGGCAGCAATTAATGTAGGTAATGTGTCAGGGCAGCAAGGCACCACATGCGTTAAGTCCCAATCCCTCCCTCCTAAAAACTAGGGAGACGGAATAACAAAATCCTAAGAGCATCTCCAGCAGGAGCCCTCAAATCAAGGCCCTTATTTTTGATTTGAGAGCTCTCCTAACATTTGAGAGCTTGATTTTTTTGCATCTACTCCAGCAGCAGCTCTCAAATCAGGGCCCTCAAATTCATCCTAATAGACACTGCCATGTGGGACCCATTCATCATCCTAAACCAAAATTTGAGTGCTGAAGACAAAAACACAAGCAGGGCTCCTACTCAGGCCCTCAAAAGTAGGGGCCTCCTCCAGGGTCCCCAGGAATAAGGGCTTGATGGGTGAATTTGAGGGCCTCCTACTTTTGAGGGCCTGAGTAGGGGCCCTGAACCTGTGTTTTTGTTCTCAGCCCTCAAATTTTGGTTTAGGGACTTGTTTGAGGGCTCTGCTGGAGTTGCTCTAAGTACCGCATCTGCAGCAGACGGCGTAAATCATACATGAAACCACTAGAGTTTAACGAAATCCACAGCATTACAACAACAAAACCCTAGAAACTCCATGAACTCGAGCCCGAGGAACCCGAGCACATCAATATCTAACTCAAAACGGCGCAACCCTCACAGATCACGAACACCAATGTCAAAATCCTCGCCAAAGCATCGCCCCCAGACCCTAACGTCGCACCCCGGAGGTTACCGAAACCCTAACACGCCAAATCCAAGCAACACCGCACAGATCGGAGCAAAACCTAACCAAAACCGCAGCGCTACAACAACAGAACCGTAAAAAACCCACGAAATCCCATAAGCCGAGGAACACGGGCACTTCAAATCGAGGGCTCCTTACCGACACAAGAAGAGATCATCCGAATCCCGCGCCAGTGCAGTAGAGGGGAGAGGAGGAGGAGGACGATGGCTACGAGAGAAGAATTCGAGGCGGCGCGCTTCGGCTGAAGGGAGCCCGGAGGCGAAGAGGGTTTCGTCGATACGACGGAGCCGCCGCAATGTCTCCGACGCGCCTCTCGCTTCAAGCACCAGGCGAGGGGGATCGATGGGCTGTTTCACATTGATTTCTCATATTTTATGGATCTCTTCTGTCAGTCATTACTATCCATCAAATATTATTTTTTATTTTTATATATTATAACATATTTTTATATGTTATTATATTATAATTTTGTAAGTCGCATAACGATCTAAATATTACAGTGCTTTTCATCGCGTCATCATTTTTACATAATACACTACTATTTATCAGTTATTACTATTTATTAGCCACTACTATATATTAGTCGTAGCTAAAAATCATTAATAAAAATCAATATAAACAGACCATTTGCTTCAATTCCAGCTTTTGAGCTTCCATCTCTGCTTGCTGTTGTTCTACTTTATCCTGGTTTGTAGTAAGTGATCTAGAATCATCCATCTATAGCATGCTTGACTCCTTTCACTTGAGATAAGTCAACTGTGCCTCCAATCCAGATATATCAGGGGTGAAGTCAGGGGGAGACTTAGTAAGGCTCGAGCCTAACCTCACTCACCCCCACCCCCCCCTCCCCCGGCGGCTCCCTCCCGGCCGGCGAGCGGCGAGTCGGCAACAGCAATCACAGTCTCACTCTCACAGAAGCCCAACAAGGCAACAAGCAACAAATAATAAAAAACAGCCCATTTCCCACAAAGAGGCCCAGCAGCCCACGAAAACATAGATTCACTATTCCCAGGCGGGCGGTGGCGGCAGACCCAGAGGACTAGCACAGTCGCACAGATTCACTTCCCACACCGGCACATCCAGTTTTCACTTTCCAGATCTGGCGGCGCCGCGGCGACTCCGAGCATCGAGCGAGGCGAGGAGGAGCGGAGGAGCCGATCTACCGTCTGCCGAGGAGCCGGGACCCGGGGCCGGGAGCGAGGCGAGGGCCGTGAGCGCGAGGCGTCGAGTGGGGAGGAGCGGAGAGCCGAGCTGGCGGAGCTGCCGTCTGCCGAGGCGAGGAGCCGGGAGCGAGGCGAGGACCGCTAGGCGGCGAGCGAGGAGGAGCGGAGAAGCGAGAGAGAGAGAGATGCGCTGAGGCGTTGAGCGGTTGAGGAGCTGCGGCTGTGCTGTGTGCCTGTGCGGCCTGCGGTGCGGCGGGCGAATAAAAGGGGTGCGCCGGTGCGGTGCGGCCTGCGGGGCGGGGCCTGCGGGCAGCCAGGCAGTGAGGGGTGCGGCCGTGCCCGTGCGGGCGGACCGAAGTAAAGGGGCCAAGGTGGGGACCGTGGACTAGTGTCCGGTGGACGGGTGGAGTGGAAATGGACTGTGGATTGCGCTGCTCAGCTGCTGCCAGCTGCCGGTAGTGTCCGGTTGTGGACTGTGGAGTGTCCGGTTGTGTTGATTTCATTTTCCTGCCGCCCAGGGCCAGTACTCCAGTCATCCAGTGTGAACAATTGAACAGACTCAACATTCAAGAGAGAACTGAGGATAGGGCAGCTGAGCTTCACCGCTTCAGGTAATTTTCCTATACTTTTTTTATATCAGTTTAGCATTTTAGAGTTTAGATTTTAGACTACTAATTTATTTATAGTCTTATAGATTTTGCTATAATGGAGAAACAAACTTCTATAAGAGTATAAGACTATATTTATGTCAATTTAGTTTAATCCGACAAATACGTCAACCCCCCTTAATTTTAATCCTGACTTCGCCACTGAGATATATGGACTCTGACAACTATATATTTTCATGTTCGAGCTTTGATATATGCAACTCTAGTTCAACTTTGCAGCTTTCAAGCTCATAAATCTTCGTCTCAAGAACATTATTGGCAGAAACATGGGAATCTACGCTGCTGGTAAGTGGTAAGCACAAGGAAATGTTGTCGCACTTCATCCAAGCATTTTGAAGTGATGCTCCTTTTCTTTAAGAGTTGCTGCCAAACGTTCCTCTAATTGGCTCTTCTCCTGAATTGCAGAAATGAAGCTTTCCATTTCCTTTTTTAGAATGTTGCAATCCCTCAATCTCCTGTTCTTTCAGTAAAACTCTATTCTTGAACACATCAGTCAGTTTCAGTATCAAGTTCTTCACTTCTCAATTGGTAATATCTTGCATTACAACACATCTATGTTACAACGGGGTTCTTTTTGCACTTGTTATTTTTCTAAGTCATTCAAATAAAAAATAAAAAATAAAGTTATATCTTCACAAACAATTAAAAATAAAAATACAAAAAAAAAGTAAAAATAAGAAGTCGTCGTGTCCTGCATGCCTTGCGGCATCTGGAATGACCGACTCTGTCTAGGCTTTTATTCTAGTTCTGTGCCTTATAAAAATCTGCCACGGGGGAGTAGGTGCTGGAGAAAACCACCATCATTAGTGATCGGTCCCATTGACAGGAAATATAGCATGGCCAATTGTTTTAAGGAGAGAAATAGACCCAGTTGAAATGCTTTTCTACTCCAAGTATAATGATATCTTTAGGTAGGTCAACCATGACCTGCCAGCCACACTTTGAGTTGGGCTGGTAGGCCCGCCCGCAAGGCCATGTTGGCGGCCGGGCCCTGCCAAAGACTGGGCCATGTGAGTTGGTATTGTAATTTGTAACGGTTTTACTATTGCATAGACGATTGAAATTTTTTATCTCTTAATCATCTAAAGTTGCACTTTCAATCAACTGAAGTTACAGCTCCTCTTTAAAAAAATCACCTGCAACTTCAGGTGATTCAGAGTGCAACTGAAGTTGCACTCCCAATCACCTGAAGTTACAGCTCCCCCTTCAAAAAATCACCTGCAACTTCAAGTGATTAAGAGTGCAACTTCAGGTAACTGAGAAATAAAAAATTTCAGTCGCATGTGCAATAGTCACTCCCAATTTGTAAAAAATAAACTACCGATCTATTCCCCATTCTACCACCTTCCTCCCCGAGTTCGACTTCCCCACCTGCCTTGTCCGAGACGCCCTCGTTTGCAAGCACCTGGCTCAGTAGCGTCTTCGATCTGGCCTTCCTCTGCCGCTTCTACGTGCTCCACCCGCCTTGCCTCCTCAGTTTCTACCTCTGTTGCGAGTGCTCGGCCTCGGGAGCTTGCCGTCGTAGTCCGCCGTGCCAGCATCGACTTGGACTCCCGCGCCTTGCGTTCGGCAAACATTTGGGACTGCCGCAACGGCCGTTGCCTCGTCTCCTTCGGCCCCAACGCCAGCTCTATGTCTGCAGTGTACAACTCGTTGCACTACCTGGACCAAGACCCTGTGGCCGCCCTCTCGCCTTCGTCGAAGCACCACGACTTGGGCGCAATTGTTCTGTACGCCATGCTCCTCCCCGAGGACGGTGCTGCGGGCAAATGCTATCGCGTGGAGTTCGATTTTGGTAAATGTTAGAGTTAGTAATCTTGTTTAAGTCGTATTCGAGTTGGTTTGTTATGGTCTACCGTACGAGTCAGTTTTTGGTGTTCGAATTGTGTACGAGTTCGAGTCATAGTCGTAGTTGAATCCATCTCAGAGTCGTAGCAAGTCTCCGAGACGTACTCGTAGAATTTGGGTATAAAAGAGCAGAGCAATGTAACAAGAGATACAAGAAGCGATCGGTGTGATCAAATGAGAGAAGAGAAAGATGGTTTTGGCTCTGGGAAAATCAGAGGTGTTCGTGAAGTTGGAGTCGTGGTCGTAAATGACCTACGACCACGACGAGCGGAGGTGTTCGCAGGAACAGAAGATGTGGTCGTAAGCAAGTTACGACCCTGGTCACAGAGCAAAAAACATGGTCATAAAGTTTTATGACCACGGAAGTCGATAGAGCCTTCAACGTAATCGTAAGTGATCATGCAAAAATAGCACACACGTAAGTGCACGGGTTGCCACTGAAATAGCGGCGAATGTTGTGTTCTCCACAGTGACTAGACTGAGACTACCGGTGCTCAGCTAAAAGAAGAAAAATAGGAGAAAACTAGAGAGAATTAGAGAGATTTTGGAAACTTGGAGAAATTTGCTAAATTTGCTTATCTTGTGTTGAAGGGAAGTTTTACAAGTTTTTGCTGAGAGTTTGTTGCTATGGTTTGTCAAATTCTTTTCTCTGCAGCTTTGAAACTTTCTTTCCACAAATTTTGCTTTTCTTTCAAATAGCAACTCATTCAAGAGATTTTGATATGTTCTCAATGTATTCATCAAGGGAAAAATTATTAGACCATGTGGACAGGTCATGAATTTAGTGATGATGAATAATTGACATTTAAGTTGCATTGAAATTTGCATTTGTGAAATTTTTGGTCGATGCTCTTTTGTAAAACTGGGATTGCGGGAATATTCAGGATCAGCGATCTGACCACCTTGTATTGGGTGGTTTGATCGGTAGGTTTCAACCACGGACCATAGTAGGGGGTGTGGATAATGATCGGTAGTCGGTAATCCGATCGGCCTTGTGATGGATCGTCTGATTGACAAGCGTCGACCATGGCAGATCGACCGTGACAAGTCATCCACGACAGAATGACCACAGCATGTTGCCCACAGCTGAACGACCACAGACGACCGGAGCTACAGTGAACTGGTCTAAGCTACAGTGAACTGGTCTGAGCTACGGTGAACTAGTCGAAGCTATAGTGAACCGATCAGAGATATAGTGAACCGGTCATTGGTCGTAATTACAGTACCTGATCAGTGATCGTTGCTACAGTCCTAGGGCGATAGTTGATAGCTACAGTAACCAGTCTATAGGTGATAGCTATATTAACCAGTCGATACTCAAAAGTTACAGTGCCTGTTCGGTGATCGGTAACTGTAGGCTTTGTAATCGGTACTCGTAGACTTTGTGACCTGTTGTCATAGTTGTAGGTTTTGCAATCGATTGTCGTAGACCTTGCAATCGGTAGTCATAGACTTTGTGATTGGTTGCTATAGGCTTCGAGTGCTTTAATTCTTATAATCATCGAGTACCTCGAATACTTGTGTCTGTTGGGCCAGCGGTCTGACCGATTTTACCGGGTGGTCTAAGGTTGATTTTTTGAAAGCGTGGATATTGAGATCATGGATGATCTAGTTCGTGTCTGTTTTAGGTGTCTGTTGAAGACAACATGTACGGGTGGGAGTAGCACGATTGTTTCACGTGCAACAGTAATTCACATATCATCTATAGTTGACATATTTAACATTGAATAGTCTGAGTACTTTTTTGGTAATTAGCTAATTTATACATCTGATGCGCCTAATCTCAAGTGTATCAACTATTGTCGTTTGGTTGAGATTTAAATAGAGGAATTGCTTCGCAAGACCAACGGTAAATATTAGAGTTGGTATCATCATAGAGTAGGTGATAATATTTTGGACTCGGAGGATGGACTGAGGTGTTACTGGTGGTGCACACGGGCCGGAAGGAGTGTGGTCTGAATGAATGCATAAGTGTTCTTCCATTAATGATTGTATGGCCTCCCATCTTCCCTGCATTGGACGGCGATGGCTCGTCGTCAGGTGCCGCGGGCCTGGCGTAGAGGCTCGCAAGGCTCTCCGGTGACAGGCTTTGCATCTAAGCAACAATCAGTCTCTTGTGCCAGCACTGCACCATCTGTACTTCGTTTCAGCAAATTAATGTGTTGTTTCCTGTCATGACAAGAGTCACATGAATGATGAACCTGCAGTTACTGTGTGCGTTAAGGAGAGAGCTTGCATGAGTATTTGGTATGCTAGTACCATGTAGTGAACTCTACTTGTTGAAGTGGTTGATGTTTCATGTGTTTAATGTGGATATTTGAGGAAGTTTATAAGCAATAATGTATGTCTAACAGTTGCTCTAGAGTTGGGGGCACAAAGAAATTCTGGACTCTGGTGATGCGAAAAGATCACAAGAACAATGACCAAGTAATCCATCAATGAATGTAAGTATACTAGCCACGTAGGCGTGGCGCCACGCCACGCCAGCCACCGTGTGGACCGAAGTAAAAGAGACGACAATTCGCAGGGAGTTTCGAAAAAAAATCGAGGGCACGTGCGTAATTTCAGAAAAATAAAAGGACTTTTCCGTAAAAAACCGAGGACCTGCAAGGACCTGGACGTAAGTAAATAAGGACCTGTACGTAATTTTGGAAACCCGCGGGTCGCCATCCAAAATTTTTTTTGGAAAAAACTGGGCGCAGGGACCTTTTCGCGAGGAAAAAGGACCTTTACGTAATTTCGAAAAAAGTGAAGGGATTTGCCTCCCCCGGCCGTACCAAAAACCGGGGGACACCCGTCGGCCGGCCGCGCATGGGGAGGCGACGTGGAGGGGGTGCGAGCGCCGGAACCCCCCACCTTTAATACCGGGGATTATATGTACGCGTAAGAACAGTAGTCTAGAAGAGTATTGAGATGATCTGTGTACTAGTACTACCCAACCTTTAATTTTTCTCACACATAATTCACAAAAAATGAGCTACGCTTAAACAGCTGAGTTGACCCTGCGTATAAGATAGGGCAGGGTGATCCGTGTGGTCATATATGAACCCAATGGTTTTACGCTAACCAGTAGAATTAAACACTAGTAATAATCGTTTAAAAATGTGTTCCTTTTCTTTTGGGCCTAGCAGGGCTTCCGAGTTGCTGACAATGGTCACTGTTTAACTTCATCGCTGAGACCAGAGAACGACGAGTCTTTTAATCTTTTGGTGCACAGCTTCCAGTAAAGTTCAGTGCACGTCATCCAGTTCTACACTTGTTTGCAACTACTCAGTTCTGCACTTGCTTGGAATTTCTCAGTTCTCGCATGATGGTGGTCTCCGAGATCTGGTAACCTCTGGCATGTACTACACGTCTTCCTGTCAATCAGACAAAGTGTGTCGTTCCTTGCACACAATACTGATTGATAGTAGTCATATATTGAAGCAGACTAGCATAGAATTAGCAATGATTTCCAGAATGGAAAGAAGGTTTTCTACCACAAGGTTGTATTCTACGTGTTCATCTATTTAATCAAAGCAGAATAAGTTTTTTACTTCTCCTTGATATCTAAAATGAAATGAGGATTTTGAACCACAAAATTTCACGATCTCATTCTATCAACAATACTTGAAACAGGGTTTATGATTTTGGCACCTGTGCTGTGGGTCTCATGATTATGGCCACGCAGTAGTTCCCCATGCACTAGAACCATCGTCCCTTCTTTGCAGTTGCGGTTTTGAGCTCCATTACTAATTGTTCCCGCTGAGCCTCTACTTCCGCATACTGCATGCTCATGTTCAGTAACCGGTCCTTCATATCTTTTAGCTCTGACTCCAGTTGTACTATCTTGTCATCATTATTCTCCTTTCCATCCCTTCTTCCAGATTGCCGCTCTGGTATTGGACTGTACAGGATAATAAAAGAGAGAGAATATGATCCGAAGGTAGCCCGATATCACTAGCCAGGTCAAGATTTTTTTTGGCATGATGTAAACACTGTTATTCAGGGACAACAATACAGGAGTAACGAGACATGAGAATTAGTCAAGTGAAGCATCCGTCCACAGAAAGTAGTGTCTTGACAGAATTGGATGATTTCTGGTAGTCAGCAGTCGGTAATATGATTTCAACACATGCTTTCTGTTATGAATAGCGCTTGTATTCATATGAGGCCAATGGGCCGGTATATATACACAAAGTACAGGTGGCAAATATGCAAAGAACCCCTTATAACAATGGGGAATAACAAACTATACATATATCTCTAACATCCCCCTCAAACTCATGGTGGATCAACAACACTGAGTTTGGAGAGGTAGAAGCTATGCTGTGCTCGAGTCTGGGCCTTCGTGAAGAAATCCGTTATCTGAAGCTCTGAAGGCACATACTGAAGAGTAATCACCTGATCATGCACACAAGACCTCATGAAAGAAGCATCAACACCAATATGCTTGGTGAGCTCATGCTTCACAGGATCACGAGCAATACTGATAGCACCTGTACTGTCTGACAAGAGAGGGGTCGGTGTAGTGACAGAAACACCAAAATCCTCAAGTAACCACCGTAGCCAAGTAATCTCTGCTGTCAAGAGAGCCATAGCTCGCAACTCAGCCTCTGCGCTCGAACGGGACACTGCAGTCTGTTTCTTCGTCTTCCAGGCAATAAGAGAACCACCAAGAAAAACACAGTAAGCAGAGATAGACCGGCGATCAGAGGAATCGCTGGCCCAAGTAGCATCCGAATAGGCCTGAAGCTGTAACGAACTGGAACGCGGAAAGAAGAGACGGCGAGAGATAGTCCCACGAAGGTATCGCAGAACTCGAAGAAGGTGGCTGTAGTGAACCTGAGTGGGAGCTGAAACAAACTGACTCAGAATATGAACTGGATAAGTGATATCCGGACGAGTAACAGCAAGGTAGACAAGACTCCCAACAAGATGACGATAGCGAGTCGGATCAGAAAGAGGCTCGCCATCAGAGAGTCGGAGGTGAACATTGAGCTCCATGGGAGTCTCAACAGTACGCTGATCAGTGAGAGAGGCGCGAGCAAGAAGATCCTGAATATATTTCTCTTGGGACATAAAGAAACCATCTGGAGTGGAAGTAACCTCAATCCCAAGGAAGTAACTAAGAGGACCAAGATCCGACATAAGGAACTGCTTACTAAGACGAGCCTTGACAAAGACAATGTACTCAGAATCATCCCCCGTAATGATCATATCATCAACATACAGGAGAAGAAGAGTCCGACCATGAGACGAAGTGTGGACAAAGAGCGCAGGATCATGATCACTAGCTGAAAAACCAGCAGCAGTGACCACAGAGGAGAAGCGCTCAAACCAAGCACGAGGGGCTTGCTTAAGGCCATAGAGAGAGCGACGAAGGCGACAGACCATGCCCTCAGGAACAGAATACCCAGGTGGCGGATGCATGTAGACCTCCTCGCGCAACTCGCCATTAAGAAAGGTGTTCTTGACATCAAGCTGAGAAACAGACCAGTGGCGAACAGACGCCACCGAAAGAAGAGTGCGAACAGTGGTCATGTGGGCCACAGGAGCAAAAGTCTCGTCGTAGTCAACACCATGCTCCTGCTGGAAGCCACGAGCAACAAGACGCGCCTTATAGCGCTCAAGAGAGTCATCAGAGCGAGTCTTAATCTTATAGACCCACTTACATGTGATGGGATGAGAATGAGATGGAAAAGGAACAAGATCCCAAGTATCAGTACGCTCGAGGGCAGCAATCTCCTCGGCCATGGCAAGCTGCCACTCAGGGTGAGTGACAGCATCCCGGTAGGAGACAGGCTCACGAGTAGCTACGCCAGCAAAAGCAAAACGGGCAGGAGGCCGAATCGACTGGCGATCGCGGAGAGCGTAGCGAGGAGAAGATGACCCATCAGGGGAAGATGGAGCATCAGAAGAAGATGGAACAGCAGGAGAAGATGGCTTATCTGGAAGATCCTCAATACGAGGTCGACGAGTGTAGAAGATAAGGGGAGAAGGTACTGTAGTGGGAGGAGCCGGCGGAGTCGTAGGAGACGACACAGGCGGCGACAACGGCGGAGAGGCCACAGGGGGAATATGTGGAGACTCAGTGGGACAGGTGGACGAGGGCAAAACAGATATAGGTGTATCTGGAAAGGTCAAGAAAGACAGAGACTCCACAGAGGAAGCCGAAGTAGAAGCAGGACGTGGGTAGAATGGACGAGACTCGTCGAAAGTCACATCCCGAGAGACCCGTATCCGACGACCAACAGGATCCCAGCACCGATAGCCCTTGTGCTCGGCACTGTATCCCAGAAAGACACACTCAACAGACTGAGCGGTCAGTTTGGTGCGTTCTCGAGGGGCGAGGAGAACGTAGCAAACGCAGCCAAACAGATGAAGGGCAGAGTAGTCAGGAAGACGACCACAGAGACGCTCAACAGGGATCGCTCCCTTAAGAGCAGAAGAGGGCTGGATGTTGACGAGATAGGTGGCAGTGGAAACAGCCTCGGCCCAAAAGTGAGGTGGAATAGAGGCGGCGATCATCAGAGCACGAGCAGTCTCAAGGAGGTGACGATGCTTGCGCTCAGCGACACCATTCTGAGCATGAGCACTAGGACAAGAGAACTGAGCGAGAGTGCCCTGCTCAGCAAGGAAGCCGCGCAGGTGACGAGAGAGGTATTCGCCAGCAGAATCAGCGCGAAAGACACGAATAGGAGTGGAGAACTGTGTGTGAATCATAGTGGCAAATTGTTTATAGATAGACAAGACCTCACTACGAGAAGACATGAAATATATCCAAGTGTGGCGAGAAAAATCATCTATAAAAATGATATAATACCGATGACCCCCTTTCGAAACGAAGGGAGCCGGACCCCAAACATCTGAATGAACAAGATCAAAAGGGCGCTGAGACACAGACTCACTATGAGGATAAGGAAGCTGGATCTGTTTACCTAACTTACAGCCCTGACAATCTAAAGACACGTCTCCTGAGACAGACCCCAGAAGACCACGACGAACTAAGGACGACAGACGGGATCCACACAGATGGCCAAGACGGTGATGTCACTGCTGGAAAGACCCGGTAGACGAAGTGGCAGAAGCGGAGAGACTGGCGGCGATGGTGGCAGCGGAAGGAAGGTGAAGCCAGTCAAGCTCCCAGAGACGCTGTGAGTCACGGCGCCGAGGGCCAGAACCAACCAGAGCTCCCGTGTGGCAGTCCTGAACACAACAAGAGTCAGAGTCGAGAATGACCCGATAACCAAGGTCAGTAATCTGCCCAGCAGAAAGAAGCTGCAAGGTAAGGCGAGGAACATGAGCAACAGAAGGAACATGAAAAGATGAGTTGCTAAGAGATCCTCGACCAGAGACAGAAAGAGATGTACCATCAGCAGTAAGAACACTGACAGGAGAATCAAGAGGTGTAATAGAAGACAGAGTGGAAGGATCAGGAATCATGTGAAAAGATGCTCCAGAATCAAGAATCCACGGGGAGGTACCTGACTGTGTAGGAGGTGGTCTCTCAGTGCCCAAAGAGTCAGTAGCAGAACCTGCAGAACCTGTCGAGGGAGAACCTGAAGCGGCAAGTAGGCGTCGAAGTCTGGCTATCTCCTGCTCGGTAAGAGAAGCTGCTGAAGAAGTCGAGGCAGACGTCGTCGTAGAAGCACTAGTGCCAGTAGAAGAACGGCGTGAAAGATGTCGCTTCTTCTTGTAGCACTGGGACTCAGTGTGGCCATCCTTGTCGCAGTAGGAACAGTGAGGACGGCCACCTCCAGACGGAGGACGACCACCACCACCTGTGGTAGCCGCTGGAGGAGGCAGTGTAGCAGGCGGATGAGCGGCGAGCACAGAGGGGAGTGGCATCAGACCAGCACCACTCAAACGAGTCTCCTCTGCGCGTATCTCGGTAAGAGCCTCCAGGAGAGTGACACGAGGGTGACGTGCAAGGAGCTGGGCACGCCTTTGCTCGAACTCAGGACGAAGGCGAGTAAGGAACTCGTAAACCCGCTGAAACTCCAGGTCAGCACGTACATCCAGGCAGCACGGACAGGTACGACAGCCAGCAGTGCGAAGTGAGTCCAACTGACGCCAAACAGCAGAACTCTGAGCGTAAAAAGCGTCAACAGTAGCATCACCCTGCTGAAGAGAGTGCTCCTGGCGGACCACGGACAGGTACAGGGCATCACCAGAGGGCTCGTAGCGCTGACGAAGATGAGTCCACATCTGGAAAGCCGAAGAGAGTCCCACAACCTCAGAAGAAAACTGAGGCTGGACACTGGCAATGAAGACGGCAGCAGCCCGAGCGTCGTCATCGTACCACTGAGTGTAGACGGTCAGACAATCCTTGTAGGAATCCAGAGCCTCCTGGTAGGCAGAGGCCGCTTTATCAGCAGCTTCATCATCAGCAGCAGCCTTATCGGCTGTCGGGGGCAATGCAACAGGCGTAGGCTCCGTCGGAGGAATAGGGCAAGGCGGGCAGGTGACATCGCCAGAGAGGACGCCCCAGAGACGAAGACCACGCATGTGAATGCGCATGTGAGACACGAAGTCGGTGTAATTAACACCATCAAAGATCACCGGGCAACGAGGGAGGGAAACGGTGCCCATTGGTAGGCGGCGCTGGACGGCGCGGCGACCAAGGCAACGAAGTCTAACAGGCGGCGCTGGACGGCGCGGCGGTTAGAACGACGTTTTTTTTTTTGCTTTTTTTTTCTTCCGGTCGGTTTTACAAACCGACCGAGCCCAACCCTAGAACAGGAGCGGGAGCGGGAGGCAGCCCTGCGGCGGCGGCCCGGCGCGGGAGGCGGCGGCCGGAGCGGAGGCCGCGGAGGCCCGCCTCTCAGCGGCGACCTCGGACGAGCGGCAACGGAGACGGCGGCCCGGCGCGGGAGGCGGCGGCCGGAGCGGAGGCCTGCCTCTCAGCGGCGACCTCGGACGAGCGGCGGCCGCCCTCGGGCGGAATAGCGGCGGGGAGGCGCGGGAGGCGACGGCGGCCCGGCGCGGGCGGAGCGGAGGCGGCGGAAGGCGAGCGGAGGCGCGGGGAGGCCGGCGACGGCGCGCGGAACCCTAGGTAAACCAAAACCCTAGTTTTGGCTCTGATACCATGTTATGAATAGCGCTTGTATTCATATGAGGCCAATGGGCCGGTATATATACACAAAGTACAGGTGGCAAATATGCAAAGAACCCCTTATAACAATGGGGAATAACAAACTATACATATATCTCTAACACTTTCAAGCTCAATCTTCGATTCTCCATCCTGTGATAGCTATGTTCTATCCTGTTTGCTCACAAAAAGCTACTTATACAGGACCAGGCTCATGTAAAGGAGCAGTATGAACTGTGAAGAGAACTAAGCAGCACATATGACAGTGCTTTAGACACAGTACAGACCACATGAGACTAAAAATAGAAGTATTTGTAAACGAATCACCATGAAACGAAAACCAATATAATTGCACACTCTACACTAATGGGCTGATACAGGTTATATACAAGAAGTAGGTGAAGACCTGTTAAATTACGGATGCACACATCAAATGTCTGCTTGTTTCAGAAGAACGCTTCAGTTTTTTGTAGAGCCGTTGCTTTTCACTAGTTAATCCTCTTTGACAACACTGTTTGGTTTATTCTAGCCAAAGATTTAGATTTGGTTTGTGCAACAATGTTGATTAATCTATATTGAGTTAAGAATAAAGAACCTATTTGTCTTGAATAGTCTTTAATTAGTACTTACGACACAGACTATTCAAGGAGAACCTTGCTGCTTTTTTTAATGTTTAACGGAGTGATCTAGATGGGATGCAGTTCTCAGAACGTGGAAGCTTAATCAGGAATTCCATATGCATGGCATAGCAAATGAAATCCAGTGAAGAATATGTTTTGCTAGTAAAAAGTTTGACCAGAGATATGTGATGAATCACTTTACCTCTGAAGCTGTGTCCTATACAATTTATTTTCCTCCAATGCCTCGGCAAGTCTAGTTTCAAGTAATTGGAACTTTGATTGAATGTCTGGATCCTCATTAATTGGAGAACCTCCACTGTCATTAGCGACATCATCATTACCCTAAAACAGTACGGAAATAGTTAAGTGAAAACAGTGTATATGGCTATTACATTTAAATCTAGTTTACCGTGTTTAAAGTTTTAACACAAGTTCTGTACTAAACAAGGTACCTGCGGGTATTAGAAACTTTTCACTATTGAATAATAATTCTAAATGGCTCACCTGTTTTATCACAAGCTTTGCTTGCATGGATGCTTTACTTAGTTTTTCTTCGTCGGCATTGTTCAAAGTATCCTGCATACACAAGACTTTGTCTGTTATCATGGCCTTTTGTGCCTTTAGTTCTTCACATTCTTCAGACAAAGACTGCAGTAGCTCTTCTAATTTTCCTTTTTCAAACTTAGCCTCATCAAGAGAGATTTGTAGTTTGGACACTTCATCTTGGAGGACTGCCATTTTGTGCACCTGAATTTTTAGTCCAGAAATTTCTTCCATCAGTTGCTGTTTCTCATGATCACTGGATTTAAACTTCAATTCTACTTCACCTGACGTTTTCCTTAAGTTTTCTTCACTGGATCTAGCAGCTTCCATCAATCTTCTCATCAACATCTGTTGTCAGCATTTCCTCGTTCTGTTTGGATGCATTAAGTGAATCAACCAGGCCTTTAATCTTGCTTTTAGACTCCTTACGGAGATCTTCCAATTGAGACTCATAATGTCTCATCTGTACATTGACATCTTCAAGGTTAGACTCAAGTTTTGCCTTGTCTGTTCGCAGTATGGAGACCTCACGAATGGTATCCAATGTGGCACTTTCTCTTTTTCTCGAACACGCAGGAGAGCTGCGTATCTTTGTATTAAGAGAAGGAAAGAGCATACATCAGAAACCTTACAGACCTCGTGTGTTGAGGACACTTGTATGGTAAGGCTCATGACCTCCCTCTCAAGATTCTCTATTTGAACAGTCTTTTCTTTCTCAATCTTGTTTAAAAGGAAATGTGTGTGATCTATTCTTTCTTCGTGTTTCTTGTGCTCCTGGAATATAATCTCCAGTTCTGAAAGCAAAGATTGCTCTTTTGAAGTTATGTCTTTCTGAAGTGAAGAAAGTTTTGTCTCTAGGAACTCCACTGTTTTGCAAAAATCCATGGTCTTTCTTTTTGAATGCTCCAATTCCTGCTCTAGCTGTGTAGCGCGGCCATGTAATTCCAGCTTCTGCTTCTTTAGATCAGCTGTCAGAGTCCGAAGAGAATTGCATTCTTCAACAACACTATCAATTGTAGCCTGTAGTTTCGCATTCGACCTTCTTAGAGCCTCTGAATCCTCCTGTACTTCTTTTTTTTTCTCGAACGACGCAGGAGAGCTGCGTGTCATTTCATTAAGAGAGAAAAGTACAAAGAGTACAAAGAGTCGAGTCAACAAAGCCCAACTCAAGAAGGGCCACCTCCCATACACCCCACACACAAAAACCACTAAGATATGACCAGAACAAGACCAAGGATCCCTAGAGCCTAAGCACCTTGGGGCAGCGATCTAATGAGAAGCTCATTGAGTTTAGAAGCACCGGCCATGCACCACGCAGCACATTCCTCTCCCACGGTCTGAAGAAGCAAATTACTATTAGGTGTTGCTCCTTCAAACACGCATAAATTTCGGTGTTTCCAAACCTCCCAGGATACTAAAATGATGAGCGAATTAAAACCTTTGTGAATCTCCTTAGGGACTCTTCTCATAGCCTTCCACCACCAGTTAGAGAAGTGAACATCTGCTGGCAAGGGAGCGACAGCGTCCAGATTCAGACACTGCAGGATCAAGAACCACACTTGCCGGGTAAAGACACATGAGATGAGCAAATGCTGTATAGTCTCTCCAGATTGGTCACAAAAGGGGCAAACATCCGGATGAGGCAATCCACGTTTTGCCAAACGATCTGCAGTCCAAACCCGATTGTTGAAGGCTAACCACATAAAAAACTTGCATCTCAGCGGCGCCCAGCTCTTCCAGATCCTCTTCCATGGGGAGAACTTGATAGTTCCTATAAAGAATGCAGCATAGGCTGATTTGCTACTATAAATGCCTGATTGAGTCAACTTCCAGCAATGCTGATCTTGGACATCAGGGAGAAGAGAAAGATTATCCACCAAGTTCCAGATCATCAAATATTCACAAAGAATCTGTACAGACAAAGCTCCTTTAATATCAGCCACCCACCTTCTGTTTTGAAGTGCTTGAGCAACTGTTCGCTGCTTCAAAACTCTTTTAGGAATCATCTTGAGCAAGTTTGGTGCCAATTCTGCCATGGTCTTGCCATTAAGCCAGCGATCTATCCAGAAATAAGTTGACTCCCCATTTCCCACCAAGGATTCCATAGCCAAAGAAAACATAGCCTGGGCGTTTCCTGGAACTTGGACAGGGAGTCCATTCCAAGGTCTAGCAGGATCTGTTTTCTGGGCCCAAAGCCAACGAATTCTTAAAGCCCAACCAAGAGTTTCAAGATTATGAATACCCAAACCTCCATATTCCAAGGGCTGCTGGACCTTTTTCCAAGACACCAGACAATTTCCACCATTTGCTTGTTCTTGACCTTTCCAAAGAAAACCTCGACGCGTCTTGTCAATTGCTCTAATCACCCACTTTGGGAGATCAAGGGCAATCATAAGATAAATAGGAGTGGCCGTCAAGACCATTCTGACCATAACCAAACGCCCTGCCCTGTTCATGAAGATTTCCGCTCTCTGTACTTCTATTGTTTCTTCCAGTTCTTGAAGAATAGAAACAAGCTCTATATTGGCCTCTTGGGTCTTCTTCAGTTGGGTAGTTAAGTTTGCATTTGATTCTTTCAGAAACTGCACCTCATCTTTTATTTCCTTCTGAAGGTTTATCACATCCCCAGATTTGGGAGTTTGTGCAATAGTTTGTCGTGCAGTTACCTCTTCCAGAGATGATTTCAATTCTTCAATTTCTTGCGTTAAGGAATCCCGTTCAGCATGTGAAGCAGAAAGTTCAAGCGCTAGCTCAGCCTGTTGCCTGGATTTGTCAGCACATTCTTTCTTCAATGACTCTAGATTGATTTTCAACTTGCGAGAATGTCTCTCCCACATTTTTACTTCATCACGTAGCTCCTCAATTGTTTCTTTCGCGGTGTCAAGGGGATCTTTTGATGAATCAGGTGCCCCCGACGATAACTGAGCAAGACGACCTGCAAATGGCTGTGCAGTATTCCCCTGCGGCATGTTTTGACATGAAGTTTGAGAACTGAAAGATGAATTATTTGATCTACAGGTCCCATCACCACGGCCTGCACTAACATGGCTGGCATAAGAACTAGCAGAATCTTGCCTTCCCATGTACAATTCCTCATTTGAGTTGTCCCTAGGAGACAAGCTTATTCTATCTGTGGTACTATCAACAGAATTAGAACTTCGATGAGACACTGATGCTGAGACACTTGCATCCTGAAATTACATACGCAGTCTGCATTTACACATAGTACTCTTAATAGTACACTGAAAAAAGGAGGTTATTTTCCATTGTTGGTTGCTATCCATATTCATCCAATTTATTTACACTAGCTGAATGCACATGCTTTGTTACAGATAAACAAAATCATATTATCCCAGCACGTCGAGTCAATATTGTCGGGATTGGCCTGCCCGGCCCACGCCGTCGGCTCCGCCTCCGCAGTTGGCTGCGTCATGCCTCCTCGCCCTCGACTCTACCACGCACCAAATAGAGGTCTTTTTTAGAGAATTTATAGGGTTGTAGAATTTGTTTTTTTTTGTAGATTGTTTTTTCTGCTTTTGTTAGATATTTTTTTAGTGAGGTGCAAGGGAAGTTAGGAGGGGCTGATGAATTACCACCAACAACTTCCTCTTTTAAATAGTAAAGATATATTCATCAGGCTAGAGTTCTCAAGCAAGACAAATGAGCATCTACCATGTAGATAATATTAGGAAAATACTTGGAAGAGGGGTAACAACCAAAGCCATGGGTACAACTGTTGAGCAATTGACTTGGAAAAAAAACTCCTTTTCCTTTTGCAATCAGAACAGACATTTACCAATTGGGTAGAAAAGGAGCAGAAATAGACACGTCTATTGGATCCATCTTTTCTTTACAGGGGTATGTACTTTTGACGAATAATAACAAAACAGAACAGCCTCTTTTGAACATCAGACAGAATCACGGAAGTGGAAACCATGTATGGGAATTGGGAAAGAGGCTAGGTATCCTCAGAATACGCTTTTTATAAACATCATACATCATATCAATCCAAGTGGCAATTTCAAATGATAGCAGGCATTACCAAATAACTGACTGGCCAAGCCATCAATAAGAGTGTAATGAAAGTGTGATTTGAAAATGGAAGAAGGTTTTAAATGTAACATTTTAACTTGGTCATCCCTATGCACCTTGGGCATCATATGACCTATGGAGAGATTATTTCAAAGATTTCAAGTGGAGGCAGATAAAGCAAAAACAACAACAGATTAGCTACAATAATGCAAGCCAAGGATGAAAAAACCGGAACCGGGGCAAATCCCGGCCGCCGGGCGGTACCGGTAACCGGCCGGTTACCGCCCGGTAACCGGAAATCCCGGTTTCTAACCGGGCAAAATTCAGCAAATGGTTTTTGTGGGCAGGGCGGGAGGCGACCGGTAACCGGACCGGTTACTGGTCGGTTACCGGTTTTACCGGTTAGAAAACCGGAAAAACCGGTGGAATGAAGAGGGTTTGGCTAAATATTTGGATCCAATTTCTCAACCCTAAATTGAAGTATTTTGTTGTCCTAAATTGGAGCTCCACTACATCAAACTAATCCATGGTAAAAAAGCTCCATCAAACTACATGAAACTACCCCAAAAGCTCCCCTTTTGTTGCCCTAAATTGAAGTATTTTGTTGTAACTATGAGGCCAAAAGTAATTGAGATGCTTCGGCATATAACAAAACCTTGTAAATTGACACTCTCAAAGTGCTTTCCAGTACAAAGGGCCCAACATGTTTGCTTCCAATCAACACTAGCTGCCAATCACAATAATTCACCCTTTTTTTACTTCCAACAGCAGCTAATCAACCTAATATATCAAAAACAATACCCAAACTAATATACCCACTGCATTAGCAAGTCAAAAATTCAAATCTTCATTTCAAAAAATTTCGGCCGGTATTTCAAAACCCGGTTGCCACCGGTATTTCCGGTTACCGGCCGGTAACCGCCGGTTTTCCCAACCATGATGCAAGCTCACGTTTTCAGCTAATGTAGCAAAATTGTCACCTATTTCAGCTCAAACCTGTTGCCCATCAATGGACAGAACTGTTCAAACAGGAATATAATATAACTGGGAAGTATTCAATATGTTGAAATTATTTCATTTGCGGCACCTGTCATATATCCGGACCAACTCATGTAAAATATGTGACAGCTTTAGGTCTCCCCAACATAATATTTTAGATGGAAAATTTGCGCATAAATGAGTTTTGAGCAAGGGCACCATACCCTATTTCCAGCTTCATCTTGATGAGCACTACCTAAATGATTTCCTGAAAAAGAATGAGCACTCCTGATCAACATACTGTCAAAGCCATCCGATTTGCCATCCATATCATGATTGGTTAGACTATGTTCATCAAGACGACGAGATAGTTCATTCCATGATTTCATACTACTGCATATAATGCCAAGACAACAAATAGAAAAAACAAGTCCTATGAGCAGCCAAGAAACAAGAAATAGTAAAAGTTAAGGCTACCAAATAAGTGACCACTATAGACTACAACTGTTTGTGACCTGAACATTGCAATAACAGGAATTACAAACATGTCACAGTTAAAATATGGTTCAGTTACCTCGATTTAGACTTTGTGCCAAGATATTGAATCTTAAGCTGCACATAAGAAACAGTGGGGATCATCATAAGAGGGATAAATGGGGAATTTAATTATCTATTTTTTTGTTGAAAATTCTCAAATTAGAAACTAGAGATGGCTCCCTCTAGAAAATCCCTTAAAGCCACCACCCCAGTGAAAGTCAAACTTGTGACTTCTCACATAACAACAAATGGTCTAAATCACTCAGCTACCACATCAACATGACAACATCTCAAAAGCCAAATGATTAAGCGTTGTTTTTCTGTTGAAACAGTGCATGTCATTTACTGGATGAAGAAAAGCGAACTATCTGCAATCTTTATAGAGATAGAATAATTGTACAGAAAATTGATATATGAGTTCATCTGTAATATTAAAATGATAAAATCAAATAGAATAAGGCTTCCTTCGGGGCTGTACAAAGTGTGCACTGCTACTCTCCCCCTAAGTCTTGTGTGTCTCCTTGTGAGAAATCTGAGCCATCCCGATCTTGGAGCAGAGCTCAAGGAACTTGATCCTTCCAAGAGGCTTGGTGAGCAGATCCGCAAGCTGATCCGTGGTGTTGATGTAGCTCGCCTTGATGCTTCCTTCATCCAAACAGCCTCGGATGAAATGGTACTTCACCCGGATGTGCTTGCTCCGTTCATGGAAAACGGGGTTCTTTGCCAGGGCTAGAGCGGACTTGCTGTCCACCCTGAGCTCCACTGCTTCAGTGTCCCTGCCGAGGAGATCACCAAGCAGTCGAGCGAGCCAGAGTGCCTGAGTCGAAGCGGTGGAAGCCGCTATGTACTCGGCCTCACAGCTGGACAGGGCCACCACCTGCTGCTTGACTGACTGCCAGTGAACGAGGCACTTGCCGAGGAAGAAGAGAATCCCGCTTGTGCTCTTGCTGGTGTCGATGTCGCCCGCGTGGTCACTGTCGCTGTACCCGACGAAGTGTGCCGCGCCAGGACACCTCGGGTAATGGAGGCCGTGGTCAAGAGTCCCCGCAACGTAGCGGATGATCCTCTTCACAGCCTACTGGTGCTCCGTCGTCGGTCGTTGCATGAACCGACTAACGTAGCCGACGGAGAATGCCAAGTCCGGTCGTGTGTGGGCGAGGTAGCGAAGGCTCCCCACAAGACGCCGGTACTGCGTAGCGTCCACCTCCTCCGTCGTGCTGTCGCGGCTCAGCTTCAGCCTCTCCTCCATCGGAGTGAGAGCTGGGTTACAGTCGGTGAGCCCAGCTAGCTCAACGACGCGCTTGGCGTAGTCGGTCTGTCGAAGCGTGATCCCGGAATCATCCTGGTGCACCTCGATCCCCAAGTAGAAGGAGAGAGTCCCCAGGTCACTCATCTGGAAAGTGGCCTTCATCTCTTCCTTGAATGCCGCCACCTCCGCATCCTTGGTGCCGGTGATCACCAAGTCGTCGACGTAGACACCCACCAGCAGGGCATTTTCTCCACTGCCCCGCCGGTAGATGGCCGCCTCGTGCGGACTTTGCTCGAAGCCCATCCCTTTCAGCGTGGAATCCAACTTGGCGTTCCACGCCCTCGGTGCCTGTCGCAAGCCATAGAGGGCCTTGCGCAGGCGGAGCACCTTGCTCTCCTTGCCGGGGATCGCAAATCCCGGCGGCTGATGCACGTAGACCTCCTCCTTCAAGTCGCCGTTAAGAAATGCCAACTTGACATCCATGTGATGAACACGCCAGCCTTCCTGGGCAGCTAGCGCAAGGAGGAGTCGCACGGACTCCATCCGTGCCACGGGAGCGAATGCGTCGTCGAAATCGACCCCCTCCTGCTGCACGAAGCCTCGTGCCACCAAGCGAGCCTTGTGCTTGACGATGGCACCGGCTTCATCCCTCTTCAGCTTGAACACCCACTTAAGGGTGATCGCGTGGTGACCACGAGGGAGGTCAGCGAGCTCCCAGGTGCGATTCTTCTCAATCGCATCCATCTCCAACTGCATCGCGGCGCGCCATGCCGCGTCTCTCTCGGCCTCGGCGAAGGAACGAGGCTCGCCGTCGTCTTGTGCGAGGTGCAGCTCTGCCGCGAAGTCGCGCTGCGCCAGTTCAGGGACCGGCTGCTCGCCGAGGAGGTCATCCACGGTACGGTAGCACAGAGACTCGTCGTCGTCGTAGGCGTCGACGCGGTCCTCGTCGTGAGACAGCGGAGTAGCGAACTCCACCATGCGCTGCTCGTCGTGGACCGAAGCTGTTGGGGCCGATCCCGGTGGTGTGGCCGCCGGTGCAGCAGAGTGGTGAGCCGGTGCGGGAGAGCGTGGAGTGGCCGGTGGTGAAGAGTGGGGCGTAGCCGGTGCCGAAGGTGGTGGAGCACTCGCCGGAGCTGGTGGCGAGCAAGGTGTCGAGGTGGACGAGCTCGGTGAAGACGAGCTGCTAGCTCCCCCGGCTCTCTCGAAGTGGACGTAGTCGACAACAAAGTCCCTGAGAGTCGAAGTCGAACCGTCGTCCACCGCCTTGTCCCACGTCCAGCCTCGCCCTTCGTCGAACACAACGTCACGCGAGATGCGGACGCGCTGTGTGACAGGGTCGAGGATGCGGTAGGCCTTCGAGCCCTCCGCGTAGCCGATGAACACTCCCGGAGTGCTCCTGTCGTCGAGCTTACCGATGTGGCCAAGCTCCTTGGCGAACGCGAGGGAGCCGAAGACCCGCAAGTGGGAGACCGCCGGCTTGCGCCCATGCCAAGCCTCGTACGGCGTCCTGCCGTCGAGCGCCTTGGTAGGCGAGCGGTTGAGGATGTAGACGGCCGTCACCACCGCCTCTCCCCAGAAGATAGCCGGCATCCCCCTCTGCTTGAGGAGGGCCCGAGCCATCCCCACAACTGTCTGGTTGCGCCGCTCGACGACGCCGTTCTGCTGCGGGCTGTACGGCGCGGAGTAGTGGCGCTAAATGCCCTCATCAGCACAGTACGACGCGAATTCAGCCGCCGTGAATTCGCCGCCGTTGTCTGTGCGCAGCACGCGCAGCTTGCGGCCGCATTCCGCCTCCGCAGCAGCCTGCGTGCGCCTGATGGCGTCCGCAGCCTCTCCCTTGCTGCCGAGGACCATCACCCACATGTAGCGGGAGAGGTCGTCGACGAGCAGCAGGAAGTAGCGTCGTCCTCCCAGTGTGGCCGGTGTCACTGGGCCACACAAGTCCCCGTGCACGAGCTCGAGCCTCTCCTTGGCTCGGAAACTCGCCCGCTGGGGAAAGGGGAGTCGCCTCTGCTTCGTCAACACGCAGACGTCGCAGAACTGCTCCACATGGTCAAGGCACGGCAGGCCTCGCACCATTTCCGTGGCACTGAGCCGCTTCAGGGCCTCGAAGTGAAGGTGCCCAAAGCGCTCGTGCCACTGCCACGCCTCGTCGTCCCGACGAGCAGCGAGACAGAGGGGTTGTGCCACCTGCACGTGAAGAGTGTAGAGTCGATTTGCGCCTCTGGTTACCTTGGCAAGAAGGCGGCGGCGAGGATCCCAAATCCGCAGCACCCCGTGCTCGATCTCGACACGCGAGCCGTTCTCATCCAGCTGTCCCAAGCTGATGATGGAGTTCCGCAGATCGGGGATGTAGTAGATGCCGGTGAGCAGCCTGTGCTCACCAAACACGGTGGTGAAGATGACGGAGCCGACGCCCTTGATTTCCACGCCGGAGGCGTCCCCAAACTTGACGGAGCCTCGGACGCTAGAGTCAAACTCGGCGAAGAACTCCCGTCGACCGGTCATGTGATGGGTAGCGCCGGTGTCGAGGCACCACCCGTCAGTCTTGTCGTTGCCGGAGCCGTAGCCGAGGAGGGCGTGTGCTTTTGGCTCGTCAAGGTGGAGGAGAGGCACTGCGGCCGGTGCCGCTGGAGGTAGTTCGATGCTCGCATGAGCAATGAACAGAGCCAGCTACTCCTCCTCCGCCTGCGCGACGTGGGCCTGGCCGCGTCGTGGCTGTCGACACTCCTTGGCCCAATGACCAAGCTTGCCGCAGTTGTGGCAAGAGTCGTCTCGTGCCGGCTTTTGCTTGCCAGCGGCGCCGCCCTGGGCGCCTCCACGGTCATCACCCTCGGCACGTCCTCGCGCCCCTGCCTGGGCGTCTTTGCGCGGCTTGCCGCGCTTGCCCCGCTTGCGGCCGCCTGTCGTGGAAGAAGGCTCCCCCTTCTTCCTGTCACCTTGGCCGGCAGCCCACTGCTCCCGAGTGAGGAGGAGCTTCCCGCCAATGGTGACGGGTCCCGAGAGACGCTGTGGCTCATCGCTGTCAACGACTTTGAGGCGACCCAACGCCTCCTCGATTGTCATCGTGGAGAGGTCCAGCAGAGACTCGATCGAGCGAGCCATCTGCTTGTACTTCTCGGGGACGCAGCGGAAGAGCTTCTCCACAGCTCTCTCCTCGCCGTAGGTGTCGTCGCCGAACTGCACCAACTTCTGCAACAGAGTGTTGAGACGGAGAGCAAAGTCATCAACGTCCTCACCTGGCTTGAAGGCCAGTTCTCCCACTCCGTGCGTAGTGCCTGCAATGTAGACTTGCGGGCGCGGTCGCTGCCGATGCGTGCTGCAGCGATGGCGTCCCAAGCCTCTTTGGCAGTCCGCTTGTTGGTAAGCGAGAATTGCATCTCGGGCGGGACTACAGCGATGAGAGCATCCAGCGCCCGTCGATCCTGGTCGTAGTCGACGTCGCCGTACCGGACTGCATCCCACATATGCCGCACCTGAAGCTTTACCCTCATCACCGCAGCCCACTCAACGTAGTTGGTCTTGGTGAGGGTAGGCCACCCGCCGCCGGGGCCGACGTCCCTGACGACAGCCTGGTACTCGTGGTGACCACGGTACCGAACCGGGGAGAGAGAGCCGCGTCGCCTGTGAAAGCCGCGCTCTCCGTCGACCCGTACGCCACCGCCATGCGCGCCTCCTCCAGGAGCGTCACCGGCGCGTGCGCGCCTGTCTGGGCTGCCGCCGCGCTCGTGGGCGTGCGCGGCTGCCCACTGCGCCGCTCGCCCTCGCACTGCCTCCCTCTCCAGCGGCTCAAGATCCGCGTCGGCGCTGTCATCAGCAGAGATGGAGCTGCTGTTGCTGCCGCGCAGAACCTTGACCTCCGCTGCTGCCGCACGCGCTGCATCTGCCGCCGCTTCCACCTCCGCTCTGGCTGCTGCCAGCTCCGCCGCTGCCAGCCTTGACGCCCTTTCTGCCGCCGCAGCGGTTTCCGCCGCCGCTCGCTCGCGCTACTCTGCCGCGGCGAGCTTGGCCGTCTGCTGACGCCGCGTGCTCGAGGCGACCGAGCGCTGAGACTGCCCTGCGGACATGGCGCGCTACTGGGGGGCTGTTGCGTGGAGAGAGGGCTGCTTCTGACGCGCTGCTGCCCGTCTCCGGAGAGGAGAGAGCGGGGACAGCCGGAGCTGCTGCTGCTACCGGCTGGGGCTGCTGCGAGGCCGGAGAAGGAGATGAGCAGGAGATGCTCAGGCTACAGGATAGTATAGCTCTGATACCACTTGTTACTCGCTGGAGTCTTGCTGTTGGTGATAGCAAGATCCTTACTCTCATCGGGAGAGGATGACACTAGAAGTTGGGGCAATTTTCTGGGTTTATTTCTCACACAATGCCATGCCAACCTGAGGGGTTGGGGATACAAATTTATAAGCTGCTAACCAGCCAAGCATATAATAAGATGTTGTCCTAAAGCTAGTCTAAGATGCTAGTCAAAAGCTGTCCTAAAGCTAGTCTAAGATGCTAGTCAAAAGCTGTCCTAAATCTAGTCTAAGATGCTAGTCTAAAGCTGTCCTAAAGCTCAAGATGCTGTTCTTGACACAGAGATGCTGTCCTTGACACAAAGACTTATCCAACAGCTACTAACACTAGGTTACAAGCCAAGGGTGGCAAACCATAAACTACAGATATATTATTCATAAAGCACCAGCATTCTCATAGTTATTATATACAACATGTAAGCAATTGCCCAGTAAATTCACCCGCTGTTGAACATGCACCAATCAACTGGATTAGATGCTAGGTCAACATAACTGTAAAGGTACTTCAGAGAACTATCAATGTAGGCAACTCCATGGTTCAGGTCGAAGTATAACTAGATGGATCAAAAGCATGGTGAAACCAGAGGTTCATGTAAACCATCAGAAATTCTCTAGATGAAAACAAGTACAGCTAATTGAAATATACCTGTAAAACTGTTCCAGAATTGCATCTCTTCAATGGCAAAGAGATAGCAGTGGAGTCCGCTGAACTCAGATAGTTAGTCAGATTTAGGAAGACTTCCCCAAGAATGGCAGTTTTTGTTGATCCCTGTATCAGGAGATGTGTAGCCAGTAACACAAAAATATAGTACAGCAATGGGAATTGGATAGACAACAAATTGAGACGTGTGTGTGTATAAATGATTCCATACTCCTGGGAGAACGTACCCTCACTTCTTATATACCGTTTAAATAATGTTGTTATATTTATTTATCCTTTTGAGTATATTCTAATGATGATTATAAGATAAAAGGTATATAGCAAAAATAAATTACTCTGATGAATTTTTTTCAACCAAATCGCATTTGAGTGTCTTAGAATTAGTATTTAAGTATATCGAAAATGATAAATAAGTATAACACATTAACACGTTCATTTAAGGCATATATACACGTATATACAAACGTATATATGTACGTATATATAAATATATGTATATGTGTATATATGTACGTATATATACATATATATGCACGTATGCATACACGTGTGTGCAGGGGCGGACCCAAAGAGGGGGGAGTGAGGGCCCAGGCCGCCACTCAATTCGCAGGAACCCAGGTATATAGCCCAAGATTTAATGCTAGTGCCCCCACTCAGCCCAACTAAAAGGCCCTCACTCATGCTAAAATTATGAATGAGAACAATTCAGCATACTATGTGTATTGTTGTGCCCCCTCTCGGATTTTGTCCTGGGTCCGCCCCTGCGTGTGTGCGCGCATGTGTGTATATATATATCTGTATATGTATGTATGTACGTACGTGTGTGTGTATGTATGTATATGTGTGTGCGCGCGAGCGCCAATAGCCATACCATGGAAACAATAATCTTATATTGACACTCCTCAAATTCTTTCGACACTTCATCTTGAGAAAACCATATAGTTTGCAGGATGGAGTCGGGCCATTGACAGATTCCATTACGAGCAGCTGTTTTACTGGACTTGGCAATTGTTTTTCCAGTGCCCACTGAGATTATTGAAAGTAGCAGCCTGTCTGATACTACCGGCACCTGTTGAGCAAGCACCAATCAGAGAAATCATCAACAAACATGTGTCGTCCATTTGCACCAGTATGTTCTTTTCTTATCGTATGCTGCATGGCTGTGTGCTTCCATGTCATTCCGAGTACTATTGAAATAGGTACTACTAGATTTCCCCTCCCTCTGTTCAAACTATTGAAAACAAGGACTAAGCAAAAATGGTGTAATCTGAATCCCTCTTCTGTTCAAAGTACTTTAAAACTCACACTCATCCTCATTAGGAATAGCATTGAAGCGCGCCCCTCCTCTTATAAAAAGGAACTCCAACAACCTACAGATGCCTTCCCCATGTTAGACATGATCAAAATTGCTCTTAAATATCTCGAGATTGCAAAGAATGATAATGTACTTAACTCTCAATACATAATCAGATTAAATTCCTTTTAATCCTCCACGACTAGCATTGCCTGCTCTTACCCAATAAAAACGCACTAAACATGGCTAAAGAGGAAAGTTCTTCCATTGCAGGACACTGGAACAGAATAGGAATACACATTTGAGTCGATTCCTAGCAATGCATGTTGAAATCACACTCAATCTCAACGCATTACCGATCAATTGCCCGATCCATCCCACGAGCACAAATTGCAGCACGGGAATTTATTTTATAAAAAAATGCGCTTTTTTCGCGGTCAATTGATTATTCATGCGGAGGCTTCCGGCCTCCCTAACCCAGAGATTGGAAACGCTCAATCTCGCAACGAAATACCACGTCATCAAGCTCGCATTGCGATTCCCGGCTAAAAAAAAATCCCCCGATGCGGCCACTCTAGCAACAGAACCACCAATCACGAATCGCTCAGAACACAATGCGCAATGCGGGGGGAAAAACACAACAAAAAATTAAAAAAAAAAACCTCACCTGAACGGCGCGGAAGTCGGAGAACCTGAACTCCACCCGCTCGCCGAGGCGATCCGACGAGCGGCGCCGATTCAGCTTCAGCATCCCGCCGTCGTCCCGTGCGTCTCAAATGTGTTCGCGCCAAAACGGTGGGCCACCGAATCCCCCCTCGCTGAAACGTCGCCCGGATTGCGCCCTCCTCCCCGCCGCGGCATGGCACGGATCATTGGTTCATCGGCAAATGCCGAAACGAAGAGGAGTTGGGGCGAATGGATTGGGGAATCGAGATTAGGGAATCGTAGGATGCGGTGAAAAGTTCGCGGGAGCTTAACACGGGGGCTTCCTCGTTTCGTTTATTTTTTTTCGATTTTTTAATCGTGTATTAGGCTCTCTTTTTTTGTTGTTGTGTTTATTGTCTGCGTCGTGGTTGATCAGATGGGTTGGCAATTGGAGGCTTTCGGATCATGGGATCCTCGGCCGGCCGTCTAGTTAATTTTGTTGGTAGTTACTTAGTCAGTCCTAAAAAAATTAGAGTGTTCAGTCTTCAAAAAACACTTAAGTACTAAGTACATCCGTTAGAAATTTAGAACATCTTAGTAAAACTTTAGTGATATTTTTTTAAAAGTGTGCTAAAATTTTAAGATTTTAGATCTAAATTCAATGGACCTCACTCCCTTCAATTCTACAAATTCTCTCACCTCACCCCCAAAACCTACCCCGTCACCACCCTACTCATCGCCTCTACAACGTCACCTCCGACGACTGCGAACACTACTGGTATCCATCTCCTCCGCTGTCCCGTCTCCAGCAACTGCATCCACTCCCCAAGCCACACCCCTACCCTCACTGGCGTGCCACCCTCCCTCTGCTATGTTGTCACTAACCTGGCGAGCCTTACCCAACAGTGAAGCCAAGGCCCGATGACCCCAGGGGGCTGTCCCTGGCTCATCGACGAGCATCCCTTAACACCTCAGCAATTCCTAAGACAGCCAGTAGCGGGCGACGAGCCCAACCAGCAGTGATTTCTGGAATAGCGAGCCGTCTACCTGGGCTCCCTTCCTAGGCTGGCTCCGCCCTTAGCCTTACTCGTCACCGCTTCCACCTCCTGAAGCGCCTACCAACGCTGCCTGCCGCCTCCCACAGCCGCATATCCCCGCGCCAACCTAATTCGACTCTACGCCCGAGCGTCATTTCACCCGTCTTCCATCGCCCACTGTCAACTTACCACAACCCTTGGCCTCCCTCTAAATTTGAGATGCTCTAGTGAATCTAACTAGAACCCTAATCCTAACTTACCAAAGCCACCGCCAGAACTCTCGTCGGCGCCAACAAAGAAGGTGGAGTACGAATCTCAAAAGCAATTTTAAACGGAGACAAATTTGAATGCTTAATCCTAAAAAGCACTCGATTCTCGATTCTTGGTTAGCACTTCCGCCAATTTAATTACTTGTCTCAATTTGTTATGCTTACAGCCGAGAGAGTAGGCTTAGGTTTATAAGTTTATTACACACTTTGTACCGAGTCTAACATACGTAGTGGTACTGGTAGTAGATACTACAATATATGACGCGAGAGTGTTAGCACAGCCTTGCATGCGGCAGGCATGTCCCGTGAAATGAAGCGTATTTGCTCATTTTTGGGGGCCAGGGACGCGTATTCGCTTTTGCAGGACGAAAAGTTGGGAGCTGCTTTTCGCATGCGAGCTTAAGCAATAAACACCTAGTATCCAAGTCCGGCCCTTTCACGAGAAAAGATCTAGTGATAAAAGCTACCATGAATATCAACACATGAAACAGGGCTATTCTTTTAGTCTATAGTTTATAGTTTTTAATTAAATATTTTGGCTTTTAGTTATTCATAAGAGTATAGAACGATTTGATCGATTTAGATCAAATCATTACAGTATATAATATAATTAATTTATAAGCTTCATTTTAAAAAGATATTTCGTTTGAAAACTAGTTATTATAAAAAATATAATTTAAAAGATAAAAGCTTTCACTTAAAAGTTAGCTATTATAAAAAAAATTATAATTTAAAAGATAAAAGCTGAAAAGAACATCGATATGATGGAAAAGCCTATATAATCATTGAGTAATTTAATGCAAACACTTTTCTGAATCTCCTTCTTCTGTTCGCCATTAAGCAAGAGCTGCAGTTAGTGTTAAAAACAGTTACAACAGGTGGATCAATGGCATACGAGCGTAGTGATCCAATCCGTTCCGGGTGAATCCATCATCGGGGTTAACTTGGTGGGGTCACGATCGATGGCAACCTTTTCCCCTAACTCTAGGTGACACGCTCACACGCGGTACACCTCGATCGACCTGGTGCGACCAAAAGGAAGCTAGTATCCCTAGCTAAAAGCAACCTATATGGATCACTACATCGCATTAGCAACAACTCCTCCGGTTAAACAAAAAGCCGTTTTAAAATGTGCGGTTAGACTTTAAAATTTTCGCTACCGATATTTTTAAACGTATTTAAATTATATACACGAAAAATCATACATCTAGATTCGTGCTGAAAAGTACCTTCATAATATTATAATTTTATTAAATTTTATAAGTATATTAAATAGCAATTGATGATTAAAGCTGTATTTTGACGATCGTATTGGTATCTAAAAAAGCTTGTTTCTATGATCGAAGCGAGTAAGCGGTAGCAGTAACTAGCGAGTAGCGATTAGGTGGCAATTGAGTAGTTACTAGTTACATCCAACTTGCCATATCGGCAAAGCGCAAGAGAGATCTGAGCCGGATGCATGGCAGCCGAGTGCTTCGTCGGCGGCGTGTCGGGCGTTGGGGCGCAGCCGTGACCGCCGCGCCCGACGAGCTACGTCGCGAGGCCCCAGTGCGCCCGTGCAGTGCATGTGCACCACGGGCTAGGGAACAGATAAAGCACCTGTGACAGAACACTCCTAGCTAGTGCCGTGTGCTTTCCATGTCACATCTATCAATCTAATTCTATCCTATATATCCGGCTAGCCATCTGCACCCATTCGACTCGAGTGCGGTCGATGGCTTCTGATATTTGGTTGGAATAGCTCTGTGGCTTTGGATTAAGACGTTCGACTACAGAAAAATAAAGAGAAAAGAGGGGGGAAACCATTATATATCTATGAAAAATACAAAGACAAAGAAAAAAGTTATGTTAAAAGGTCAATACGTTCAAAATGGTTTCTAACTTCTGGAAGCTAAAATTTAGAAGCCACAAACTATTTAGGCCCTACTCATTTTATGTTCTGCTTCTGGGTTTTAACTTCTTAATTTCGTTTTTTGTTTTTATTTGGGTTTTTTTTTGCTTTTTGTCTTTTTCCCTTATTTCTTTATATTGTTCATGATGATGTAACTTTTTATTATTTTTTATATTTAATTACGTTGAAAAGCTACCAGTAAACATAATATATTTTTAATCGCTATAGTAAAAAAATTATAAGCCTAAACTTTTAAGATCAAATGAGCACTATCTTAGACCTAGGTCTTAATTAACATTGGCCATGTGACTTTGCTTTATCCACTTGCTTCTTCTCTGGACCGTCCATCAACGCATCATGCTTACCCGCTTATGTAAAGTAATTAAACACGGAACGTGCATGCATGATCTGGTCTTGGTTTGAGGAATTAGCTAGGGAGCTAGCCAGAATGCTAGATCGATTCGATGGGGATCAGATAATCGTATTCGTCTCCGATATTGTTGGCGTATCGATCTACAACGTGGTGTTCTCTCTACAAAAAAATATTTCTAGATCTACTTAGTAACAAAGATCGTTATATGTCTGAGGAATACGGAAATACACCGTTGTATTGCATGTACGTGAAGAGATCGATGCAGGCGCGTACATTCAGATATCAGATCTATCATCGTGGAAGCCGTTCTCGTGGTCGCCGTCCATCTTGGGCTGTTGGCCCAGTTTAGTTGTGCCCGGTTGGCGCAACTTGGAGATGGGCCCAATTATCTTTGCTACTCCTATGTTTTTTTTATGTTTTTTTACTTGACGTCTTACGGTCTTCAAAATACGATTTTAATCATTACTTCTTATAACTTTAGATTGAGATATACTAATAAAATTATAATATTATAAAAGTATTTTAAAACAAATCTAATGATATATTTTTGTATAGCCAATTTAGATGGTGTTAAATCTATTGAGAAAGTTTGATGACACAGATTCTAGAAAATCAAGTAAAAAAGAATGGAACAAGTACTTAAACAGGGAGTTAGTGATAGCTATGTATCTGCCTCTTCCAACTCCCACTTCACCTCCCAAAAAACCTCTAACAAGAAAAAAAAATAACAAAGCTCTATTGGGTGCGTGGTAGAGCCAAGGACCCAGAGGCACGATGTGGCCGAGCGCATGGGTGGGTAGGCCGATCTCGACAATATCGGTTCAATGTACTAGAATAATTTGATTTTTTGTCTATATTAAAGTACGGACATTCGTCTAGGGAATAAATCCCCCTCTCTGTAGTCTCTCTCTTGGTGGCCTGGGCATAATTAAGCATCAGCGTAGGCGACAAAAAAATGAAGAAAGTTCGCAGCTTTGAGAAAAATCGATCAAATCTAAATTGACCAACAGCACTGGATCAAACTAGCTAGAAACATGTGATGTCAAACTAGCTAGAAACATAAAATGTTCTTGAAAAGAAGTGTTCTTGGGCTGAAATAGACTACAGTACATTTGTGAGCTTTGCTGTCCCAAGATGCTACAAGAAAACATAGGAATGCTAAGTACCCGTTTGCAACGCAAGAATAATATTCCCAGAGTCCTACGGAAATTGAACTGGTCAGCTATAAAATTCATGCGTTTCCAAAAATATATGCTCTACATCGGTAATCTAAACACTAAAGTAAATCTCACTTCTAGAAAGATTTTGCACCCCAAATCCATAACTCGTGATTTTACGCATGTTCTCCTTAGTTCACACGTACACGCAGCTTGACGACACGGATTCAGGATATGTGGCATCGCCCATTACATCATTCCAAGCCAAGAAACAGTACTGCGCCACATCACACTACGCACTGTCGCAACATATAACAGACAAGATCTCCAGGCTTTCGTACCTGCTTTCTGAAAGTGTCTCCAGATCCTATATAGGGTATGTTTGATATAGCTGTGACTTATAGTTTTTGATTAAAATTTTAGAATTTTAATTGTTTGTGACAGATATTACGGAGAGAGATACTTGCTTGTGATTTTGGTTGATACAGATGTTGGGATTTTAACGTGTACTACAATTAACTTATAGATCCCGTCTTGAGAAAATACTCTATTTGAAAATTAGGTACTGTAGCAAAAGCTAAAAGCCGCTTTTAGAAGCCGTTAAAGAACAGGTCCATAGTTTGCGATATGTTCACTGCATTATGATCAATCCGGTGACCATTCTAGTGCCTCCGCTCAAGGACAACTTGTCGCCCATTATTTCATGCTCAATCGTGAGGAAAAAAAATCGAGTCTTGGAAACATGATGGAAGCTAGAGAGATGACTTGGAGCAGGTCTAACCTCTGGCTGACGGCAATGTATCCTGTCTTGAAAAAAACACAGAGAAGACGAAGTGTTAGTGCTGACACACACTCGAGCATGATGGAACTTAATAGCTAGGTTTGTTAACTACTACTCTGCAGTGCTGTGTGCGCAGGAACCCATTAGCGATCGATCGAGCGAGAACCAGCAGATCGATCATGCTCATGTGGATCGGATCACACAAGGACATAATAGTACACTACTCTTCTTCACCTAGCCCCGTTGTCACATTGCAAATGTCAAATGTATCATGTACGTAGGTTGTACGTAGTGGATCGAAGACTATGTTGGATGATTATTGATCAGTATTTGGAAGAGTATATGTACGTACGTTCTGACGGCCACATATGTTGTTCAGTTGCAAATGTCAAATGTATCATGTAGGTTGTACGTAGTCGAAGATTATGTTGGTTTAGTACTTTTGCATTGTTTGAAGGGATTGTTTTCATGCAAAATAAGATCAAGTTAAAGGACCATTGTTCAGTATGCGGAAGAGTATATGTACGTACGTACGTACGTTCTGACGGCCACATATCCAAAGAGATAACTTAAGCAAGCTATATATGATTGTGGCAATCAAGTCGTGCTATAAGTTAAATCAAATGTTTGCTTTGGATCTATGGCTACCAGAGCATTCTGGATGAAGATGCAACTAGTTTATGCCCCCCACTGACTAGTAAGCGACGAAGCGGTGATGGCTCTGCCTCTCTCTCTCTTATGCTCCCCTTTTATCACCAAAAAAAAGTCCAAAAGGACAAAGCAATAAAGTAAAAAAGAAAGAAAGAAACATAATATAAATAGCTGCAACCGCAAGGCTAGGAACAATTCCTAGAACAAATTGACAAAAGGCGTTAAAGCCTATACCAATAAAAAGCACCGAGTTTTATTCAAATAAACAAACAAACAAAAAGTGTCAATTGGTCCGGATAAGACGTCGAACAAAAGGAGCAACTCTCCCAATTGGGGATGGCACTCACAGCAAGCATGATAATATATCAAGCATGACAAAAATCACAGCACAATATAATACTTTGAAAAGAAGAGGGAAAAAAGAAGGCTACATCTAGAGCTAGCTAGATTTATAACACAGCAACAAGTGCAAGTCAAATGTGTATAAACCGATCCAATCCAAACCAACTTTCTGCAGGACACCACACTAGTTAGTGATCCGAGCGCACGCGCCATGGATATTGTCTCACGAGATGCCGACATCGCACGATACGCTCCGGAAGGACCGCGCAGACGACGGCGACAAGCCGATGACCACCGGCAAGCGGATCGCCTGCGTTCGGTAGTACCTGGACTTGACGCCGCCGACCACCAAGCGGACGCCCGCGTGCATGCGCACGTCCACGCTCACCTCGCCGGCGGCGCTGTCGTGCTCCAGCTCCCGCGCTGCCTGGTCCACGATCGGCGCCGAGCGCGCACGTCCAGCCGCGTCTCGTTCCGGTGCGGCTGGCGAAACGCCGGCGCGACGTCGACCGCCAGCTACGCCGCGGGCTCGCCGTAGAGCACGTCGAACTCGACCCACTCGTAGAGCAAGGACACGCGCCTGTTCGGGTTGTCGGCGGCGAGGGTGAGGTAGAACGTGGCGTTGAGAGCGGCGCCCGGCGGCTGCGTGATGTTGAATTGCCGCACGATGGCACGAGTGACGGTGTACTAGATGGGCTTCGGCCGGACGACGAGGCCGGCGAGGAGGATGGTGACGACCAGCGCGGCGACGAGGCAGCGGAGCACGCCCACCCGGCTGTCGTGGGGCCTGTCGGCGATCCCTCTGCTCGCCGTCGCCGGCATTGTGGTGTTCGCTGTAGCTGTACCATCTGCCTAGAATGACGCAGCTGTTGTTGCGTCGCATGCACCATGGCTGCTTTGTAGACACGGGATCGGAGGAACTGCACGCGTGTAGGCTTTTTTGGCGGGAAAAGAATCAAAGATGAAAAGCACAGGCTGTGCTGCTGGGTGCTTCAAAAGTCGTGCTTCGATGCCTTGCTTTTGGTTTTGGTTTGTGCTTTGACTCAAGCGCGAGCGAGCGTCTGTTTTTTTTTTGCGGTTTAGGACTTTTATTTTTATGATTTTTTGGTTGTTTGTGTAAGAGATTATAGAGTAACAGAAAATCACGTGGGGTTTTATTGATATAAATGAAGTCGATATAGTATGTACTACAATTAATTAGTAGACTCTATTTAAAAAAGATATTTCGTTTAAAAATTTACTGTAGAAAAATCGAAAATCAGCTTTTGAAAGCTGAAAAGCACAGAGCCGGAGTCTACTCATCTCTGCTCACTGAAGGAATTTTCAGCAGGTACACGCGTAGCAATAGGCGAGCAGACCGTACTCTTGTACGCTACAATTCTCCATTGCATGCACACTACTGGATCGTCAGATCAGGGGCGTGCGGCTGTGATCTTACTTCTTCTGGATGCTCCCGTACACACTGCCAAATTGCTCTGCCATTGTTGCAATTCAAGCAAATTAATTACTGCGTTTCATTTGTGAATCTTGGGAGAACGAAGTTAAAATGTTCAGAAAATTCCACGCAAAAAGGTACGGAATATATGGATTACTAGCCTGTGTTATGTCTTAGTTTGTACCTTAAAAAAAGAAGCACGATGAGCATACAAAAAGTAGCGTACTAGCAGGGGTAAAGAGAACGGGCTGCTTCGACAAACTTGTACTATAACTCTGTATATTTTAAGAAATATTAGTACTATTAGTGTTATTTAATCTCTCATCAAATAAAATTACACTGCATATAGCTTATTTATCATCCCTCTCCCTATATTCTGGCTCCGCCCCCTGGTGTATGCAGTGCGTAATGGATAGCATACACGCAAAAAGAAAGCCTACGGTATATAACTATATATAGAAGAGCCATATCGAAAGGTGCAATGTCGCATACATATATATATTTGCATCCATCGTATCATCCTTTTTTTTTTCACTGCTAATGGTGTGGTACGGAGAGACAAAAGTACAAGCCGCACTGTAAACACAGAAGTGACACATGCATATGCACTAAACCAAATTGGCCAACACCGATCCTAGCTTCAGCTAGCTAGATAGCGTGCTTTAGGTCGCGTTCCAAATTACGATAGCCACTGGCTTTCAGAAATTAAAAAACGTTTAAAATATATTGATTTCTTAATATATCTTTCCTCTTTTTCTTTTTTTATATTATCTATGGAAATATAATGGTGTTGTCCATTTTTCGTATTTTTCTTTGGTTTTTTAGTTGAATACCTAACAAAAATTGACAACTGTCACAGGGCAAATTTAGTCAAAAGCTGTGCAAAAAGTGGCAGCTTGCTCGTTAACCTGTTTACTCAGGTTCACAGGAGGATGGTAATAAAGCTCAACACTAATAAAATAGGCTGTCCGTCCAAATGAAAAATCTGCAACAAGGGAGAGCAACTTGAGTCCAAATCAATTGTTCGTTTCACATCACTAGCTCCTCTACAGCACTGCAGTCCTCAGGTAAAATAAAAGTTTTCTCCTACCTTTTGCACTACGTCAATGAGATGATTAAGACTCTACTCATTTTGACTTACACCTCTGATTTTAGGTTTATTTTTTACTATTCTTAAATTTCATCTTTTTCTAATTTTTTAGTTTTTTTGAGCTTTTTGTCGGTTCTTTTTTCCATATTCGTTTGCATTGTCCGTGATTGACTAACCTATTTTTTCTATTTTTAATTTTTTAAAATTTAATTATGTCAAATAAGTCATCATTAGCTACAATGTAATTTCAGTCAGCTACAGTGCACTTTCAACTATAAACCACTTTTTTCAGTTGAAATGAGCGGGCTATAAACCTTGTGTTGCGAAACTTTCTTGCTTAGGAAGTACCAAAGGTTAATCGGATTATAATTCCTTTTTTACCTAAATTGCCAAATTGCTCTGCCATTGTTGCAATTCAAGCAAATTAATTACTGCATTTCATTTGTGAATCTTGGGAGAACGGAGTTAAAAATGTTAAGAAAATTCCACGCAAAAAGGTACGGAATATATGGATTACTAGCCTGTGTTATGTCTTAATTTTGACCTAAAAAAGGCATGATGAGCATACAAAAGTAGCGTACTAGCTGGGGCGAAGTAGAGGCGGCTGCTTTGACAAACTTGCACCACTACTCGGTTGGGTTTAAACTTCTAGCTTTCAGCTTATTTTTTACTATTCATAAATTTTGTCTTTTTCTGAACTTTTGGCTTTTTGTTGAGCTTTTTTGCCGGTTCTTTTTTTCCCCGTATTTGTTTGTATTATACGTAATGGGCTAACATATTTTTTGTATTTTTAAATTTTTTAAATTTAATTATGCTAAATAAGCATCTGTCAGCTACAGTGTTTTTTCAGACAGCTACAGTGTTTTCAGCCATGAGCTTTTAAGCCCAACCGATCACCACCTGATCTCTTATCAAATAAAGGTTCTGTTTCAAACGTCTTGAGCTTTTACTTATGGTTTTTTGTCTTTTTCTAGCTTTTTTGTATTTTCTTTTTTCTCTTATTCCTTTGCATTATCCATAGAGATACAACGGTGTTATCTTTTTTTTTTACTTTTTCAGTTTTTTAATTAAATACTTTATAAAAATTAACAGGTGCTACAGTACAATTTTAACTTTAACCAAAAGCTGTGCAAAAAGTGGCCCAAATGAAAAGTCTGCAACAAGGGAGAGCACCTTGAGTCCACATCAATTGTTCGTTTCACATCACTAGCTCCTCTACAGCACTGCAGTCTTCACGTAAAATAAAAGTTTTCTCCTAACTTTTGCACTACTTCAATGAGATGATTAAACCTTGTGTTGCGAAACTTTCTTGCTTAGGAAGTACCAAAGGTTAATCGGATTATAATTCCTTTTTTTCTTTCTGAAAGACAAGCACAGTACCAAGTGCGTGCACACCCTTAACTGCTTGGTTTCACTGTATGATATATTCAGATTGAAGCAACAATCAAAATAATTAAGAAACTTTTCCAAAAAACAGAAGAAAAACGCCTACATGTTTTGCTCCACATTGTTCGATCCCGATTGTTCATTAATTTACTAATTATGATCCTTGCAACTGTAATACAATTCCGACACATTGCATTTCCATTTAGATTAATCGAAGTGAGTCTAGAATGGGTCAAGGAAGCAAGCCGCGTGAAAACAAAGGGCACGATACTCCAACCTTAGCGAGATCGATGACCAAGCATGCATTAGATTTCGTAATCAAGATTTTGATCGATGTATCCGCTCAGGAAAAACGATTTGATTGATAGCAAAGTAGATTTTTATGAGAAAATTGACATCCATTAGCGGTGCCCACTTCAAACTAATAATAGGACATCCATTAGCGGTGCCCACTTCAAACTAATAATAGGAATTAATTGAATTTACTCTACCAGAATTAGTCCTTCTCTTCCCAATGGCAGGGTGCATGAAATTCTTTTTTTTTTTTAAAAAAAAGGACAGGAACGTTGCCATTCCATTAAATAGAGAGAAGAGAATTACAAAGAAAAAGTATCAACTGCATCTCTGCAAAGGCGAGAGTGCATGATATTCCTGACGGCTTGTCTTCAGCCAACATTACATTTCGGACATCAGGTTCTTCGTTCTTGGCAGGTATTCCCTACGGTTGGCCGCCAGCAATTGGCCTGACGTTTTCTGTTCCTGACTTTTATCAAGTACCAACAGTGACACTCCACTGACTACCATTGGAAAAGATACTGCATTGGATATGAAACAAAACCGAATTTCAAATTAAATTCGAATTTACTTTTGAGTTTGATTTCATTTGGTTCTTCCCCCTTTTACCACCGTTCAAACCTCTCCCTCCCGCCCTGCTTCTACCCTTCTTTCTCTGTGCACAGTGCGGCGAGTAGACATTGTTCATCAACCGAAAATATCGCCGCCACCCTGATCTTTTCGCTGCTGCTCCTTCTCGTTTCTTCCCGCCGCTGCCATGCCTCCGCCAGAGGTTAGAGGTCGTACCTCCTCGCTTATCCCACCTTTGACCTCCTCTTAATTGCCCCTGCCGCGTCAGAGTGGCCGACAGAGCTCACTGCCGCCTCTGCCTTTTCACTCTCTCTGTTCTCTCTCGGCTGACTGCCTCACTCCGCAAACCTCCTTGCCGCCCTGCTAGCTACTGCCAAGCCAGTGTACGACATCCCTGACACCTGACACTCTCCTTAATGTTGCGACCCTCACCTAGCCAAGAGCCGTACCCATCTCACCCTACCACCACCACCGTCCATTTCGCTCTCAGTATCATCATGAAAAGTAATATAGCAATATTGCTTCGTACCATCGTAAAGATTGCAAAGTTGAAAAATATCATCCAATGTGTCACTGATAGGTGGTCTCAAACCCTATATGCCATTCTCACAAGTGATGCAATTTTTCAAATCCGTGATCTTTGCAATAGTACCGAACAAAATAATTCAAAGTAATAACATCATAATCTCATTATATGGTGTTCACAAACACAATAGTATATGATAAAAATAAAAAATTAAAATGAGCAAAGACACGATATTTCGATCAGAGATTAAAAAAGTAGAAAGGAAACATCCATAATTTTTGACTGGAGGCGTGGAGGGACGAGGGAGTAACTGCAAAGTGATCGCTAGCCGGCTAGATATATAACCATCATCCGTTATGTCTTGATAGCACATTAGGCCAAGTACATCAAAAGTGACGCATTTTCCTTTGGTTGTCTTAGCTGTCTATGTCTTCTTCGCGCATTTCGTTTCTGGGATAGCGCGTGCCCCAATGTCCTAATACGTAGTGCGCAATTCTTAATTAGCATTACATTATGTGATTAGCCGTACGATATGACTTTTAGGTGGTGATCAGTTCGGCTGAAAAGCTCATGGCTTATGGCTGAAAACACTGTAGCTGGCTGAAAAAAGCACTGTAGCTGATAGAGACTTATTTAGCATAATTAAAATTAAAAAATATAAAAATATAAAAAATATGTTAGCACATTACGTATAATACAAACAAATACGGGAAAAAAGAACCGGCAGAAAAGCTCAACAAAAAGCCAAAAGTTCAGAAAAAGACGAAACTTATGAATAGTGAAAAATAAGCCAGAAGCCAGAAGTCAGAAGCCGAATCCGAGTTGATCAGGGCTCCGTGGGCCTGTTTTTTCTAGCTTATGCTTTTAGCTTTTATTTATGAGAGAGTACAGGGTAAAAAAAATTTTATAAATATAAATTAAGTTATTATAGTATGTATCACAATAAATTTATAGATTCTGTCTTAAAAATACTCTGTTTGAAAGTTAAAAACTATAAAAAAATCGAAAAGCAATTTATAGAAGCTAAAAAGATGAATCCTGTGTCTATTTAGAGTATACAAGAATTTAATTTCTTGATTCATGTAAGATTTGAACATACTGTTTTCTAAAAAACTTATGTGAAACTCATATGTCCAAAGAAGCGTATATTGATTAGCACGTACGATTGTTGCTATGGTTTTTGATGTGATGTTCGCACCACCCGTTGGACTCTTCTTTCCTATAGCAATTAATTTTTAACCAGATTATCTTTTTATGATAGAATTTATAAGTTAATTATAATATATATTATAACGAATTTATTTATATCGATCAAAACTGTACACGAGTTTATGTTATTTTATACTCTCTCTCATGAACAGACTAAAAATCATAAACTGAATCTAAACAGAACAAGCCAAAATTCTTTATCACGAACTCCACTCGGAAAGTAAGTTAGTACCACGAACAAATGGAGCTCAAATTGTTAATTTTTCAAATTAATTAGTTTGTTTCAAGAGAACTTAAAAAGATTGTCCCCCACGTACAGATTAAAGAGTAACTCCCAAGATGACGGCAGATTTTGGAAGGAAGACAACATTTTTATCTCGAAATATATTAGTCGTTGTGGATTTGTGGGTAGTGCTAGCTGCAAAACTCTATCTTGAGTTGCCTTTAATTTCTACGACCAATTGTACGCTTCATTTCTTACCTGTCTCGTGCGTGACAGCTTAATTATATTGACTCTGAACCCTGAATCAACTTTTGACCACGTGAGGAATTAAGCTCCTGTATACTATCTTGCACGTACGGGGGATTGAACTCGTATTGGATACTCGTACGTAGATTTATACGCATAAGTACGTATGAACTTCGTACGCCTTAATTGTTTAATCAAGTACGTAACCCTAGCAACTAATCATGTCACGACCACTAGTAAAATGTTCAAATAATAAGCTAATTCTCTGTACCTTTTGAACCAATCAATCACTGCACCCAAAAGAAGCGGCTATGCACAGGATGGCCGTGGCCACTTGAACAGCCAATGATTTGTTTGAAACACAGCCAACAGCCAATCAAGCTGCTACGACCTTAATTAATGATATCTTAAGCTTGTCAGATAGATGTCTATGCTTACCAAAAGTAAAGAAAGCACGCACGATCAGCTAGCCCAGCAAGTTGATTAGTGGTGTACTTAACCAATTAACCCCAGCATAATTAATTAAGCCGTAACCTGAAATTAGCACTGAGGAGAGCGAGTATTTTAACACATCGCGAGGACAACTCGAAATATTTTTACAATAAATCATTTTTAATTTTTATATAATCATGTTTTTTCTTTTAAAAAAATAGCCTAAAATCGTTGGGCCACCACGCAACTGAGCCCAACTGCTCAGTGGCCACGCGATTAGCTGACGTGGCAGCCTAGTCGCACAACAAAACCGTGATTGAGGCCTTGTTTGTCACGTGCTCACGTGGGTCAATCGCGGGCCGGTGACGCGATTGATGCCCATGCCGGGCACAACTACTCACCCAAAACACGACTGAGGCCTTAGGCACAGCTGCAGAGTTTATCGTTTATTTTCTGCTAAATAAATATCTTGTCGTACTTCTTTAGGCCATCTATCTATTGAAAAAAGTAGCAATGCTCTTATGGCTACTATGCACAAATGAAGTCAGCGATATTTAAAATGCAACATACAATGTGAAATATGGTTGTATGGCATTCACTTACGCGGTCATCCCACACATGTAGTAATTAAGCCCAAACGGTAGTACTAAGATATATAGATTGAATGATCCGATCGGGTTATCACCGTCGCACTGCCGGCATGGAAACTTTGATGGTATAGGAATACCCTTTCAAGAACTATCAGGGTATGTTCATGCCTTCTTCGTAGCCCATTTTCGCTTCTAGAGCATTTCCCCATAGTCTGACATCCCTAAACTGGGTGGAGTGGCTTCATGTACCTCTATTTTCCTGTATCTCTCTTCTCCCTCCCTTCTCCCTGTTTTCTAATCTAGATTGAATGAAGTTCTTCTTAGCATGTTTTTATCAAAATGAACAATAAACCACATGAGCAAAAGAAACTCACTGAAGAACGAAGAACTCGGGGAAGTCTCCTCCCCCTCCCCTCTACTCTCCCTTTTGTCTCCTCTCCTCTCCTCTCTTCTCTTCTTCTCCCTTTTCTTCTCTTTCCCGGTTGGAATGGTGTCTAGATCAGCAGATCGGGCTTATAACCACCCTCAATCTCTATAGTGCAGAGTAAGACTAAGACAATATTTCTAATGGGCTGAGCACATTATTAATTATTATGATTTATTACTTTATGTATATGCCGTCGAATCTCTATAGTGCAGTGGAGTGTTTCTAAAGTTCAAATTCTATTGCCAGTAATATATATATATATATATATATATATATATATATTAATTATTTGTCGCTCACTCGTCTCGCTAGTTGCTATGTCATTTACAATTTATGTCAATTTGGTAAATATGGTATTTACTGATACTGTACCAAAATAAATTAGGATTTACCGATACCAAATTATATTTTTTAAAAAAACCGTATATCACCGAACTAACAATACCGTATTTACTATATGTACCAAACTATATTTATCCAAAATACCGCAAGACAAGCCCTAGTTTCCCCCATATAGTTGGATGATGTGTCACACATGAGCGTTGCGGTGCCACATTGCGCGATACATTGTACGAATAGTGGTCTTACCATTGGTTTCTATTATAAGTTTTTCTTTTAAAAAAAATTCGGAGGTGCAGCTGCACGCCATGCACCCCAAATCTGGATTGAGATCCTCTGCCTTCAAAGTCACTGACTTTGGGTCACTGACGCGTGGGCCCCACGAGCCATGGGGCCCACACGTCAGTGACCCAAAGTCAGTGACTTTGAAGGCAGAGGATACGCATCCCCCAAATCCGCCCTTGGGACGAGCTAGTGTCATGTGAATTAGCTGGCTAGTGACTAGCTAGTGAGTGCATGCATATGCAGCTAGATCTTTTTGGTCTCAATGTATTTGACCCTTATGCCTTGTAACCTACCAGCTAGCTAGCTCGGACCGATGACATCAGCTGCAACTTGCAGTCATCTGGGGCTGGGCCGCGAGTACTTAAGCCCCAGGGGAGTCGCCTCTCTGCTCTCACGGCACAAGCCACTTCCCCTTTAAAGTAGTACCATACACATTACACACACCACCTCAAAGTGAGGTGAAGTGCCAGCAAGTGTAATTGACGTACGTGCGTGGCAGGAGAGAGGAGTGTAACGAGAGAGAAGGAAGAGGTTGTTCGGTACGTAGCCATGGCTCTGGCGTCTCTGTCCAAGGTGGTTCTGGGTTCGGTGGCGTTCGGGGTGTTCTGGATGCTGGCCGTGTTCCCGTCGGTGCCGTTCCTGCCGATCGGGCGGACGGCGGGGGCGCTGCTGGGGGCGGTGCTGATGATCGTCTTCCACGTGATCAGCCCCGACGACGCGTACGCGTCCATCGACCTGCCCATCCTGGGCCTGCTCTTCGCGACCATGGTGGTCGGCGGCTACCTCAAGGGCGCCGGCATGTTCAAGCACCTGGGCCGGTTGCTGGCGTGGCGGAGCCAAGGCGGCCGCGACCTCATGTGCCGCGTCTGTGTTGTCACCGCGCTCGCCAGCGCGCTCTTCACCAACGACACCTGCTGCGTCGTGCTCACCGAGTTCGTGCTCGAGCTCGCCGCCGAGCGCAACCTCCCCGCCAAGCCGTTCCTGCTCGCGCTTGCCACCAGCGCCAATATCGGGTCCAGCGCCACGCCCATCGGCAACCCGCAGAACCTGGTGATCGCCTTCAACAGCAAGATCTCCTTCATCAGCTTCTTCCTCGGCATCCTGCCCGCCATGCTCGCCGGCATGGGCGTCAACATGGTCATGCTGCTTTGCATGTACTGGAAGGACCTCGAGGGCACCAGCCCCGACCTGGTGGCCGCCGGGAAGGAGATGGAGGCCATCGAGGAGGGCCGGTCGCCGGCGTCGGCGCTCTCTCTCAAGAGCCCCGCCCAGCTCCAGAACGGCAACGGCGCGGACACCGACTCGATGATGTCGGAGAACATCTCGACCAAGCACCGGTGGTTCATGCAGTGCTCGGAGCACCGGCGGAAGCTGTTCCTCAAGAGCTTCGCGTACGTCGTCACCATCGGCATGCTCGTCGCCTACATGCTCGGGCTCAACATGTCGTGGACCGCCATCACCACCGCCATCGCGCTCGTCGTCGTCGACTTCCGCGACGCCGAGCCGTGCCTCAACAAGGTAACCGACGTTCCATGATTTCACCAAGAAAGCAGAGACGACACGTGTTGGACATGCGTGTATGAATTGAGGCGGTTGCACGTGCGCGCATGCATGCATGCAGGTGTCCTACTCGCTGCTGAGCTTCTTCTCCGGGATGTTCGTGACGGTGAGCGGGTTCAACAAGACGGGGCTCCCGGGGGCCATCTGGAACTTCATGGCGCCATACTCCAAGATCAACCACGTCAGCGGCGTCACCGTCCTCTCCGTCATCCTCCTCCTCCTCTCCAACCTCGCCTCCAACGTACCAACCGGTGAATACTCCTGGCTATTTTACTGTACGGGTTAATACCTGTGCATGCACCATGCATGCACGTACGACGACACATAATTAACACACAATTCGATTAACATGCGTGTCGGCCTAATCATATTGGCTTTTAGCTACGGTTGATAAATAGTAGTAGTTGATAAAACCGACAGATGAATAGTGGTGCATTATATAAGAAAAGCGGTGCAACGAAACATACTACAATATTTGGACCACCATATGACTTTACAAAATTGTGATATAATAAAAGGGGTCATTGGACCTCTAATCTAATAGTCCCAAATTTGGATAATTGTTAAGAAGAAAATATCTAGATGATACATAGACACACCCTATAATAAAATACAAAGTACGTTACGATATATGAAAGTAAAAAGTAGTAGTTGATTAATAGTAACGGCTAATAGAAGTAACTTATAGAAGCTGGGGTGTTCGTATTGTCTTCTACTTCTAAAAGCAGAAACCAATATAAACATACACGAAATTGATGTTTGCTAGAATTTCTTCTAGGATATATATATAGGTATAGATAAATTATATAAAACACCCTAGGCACCCACATTAAGAATCGTCTGATACACTTGTACCGTACTCAGAGAAGGTTCTCTTTTCTCTTCGTTTCTTTCTTACTTTCATTCACTAGCGAACAAGAAAGTAGCTAGGTAGGAGACAAGGAAAATACCCTGTTTTGTTTGGGTGTGCCGCGACGCATTAAGCATTAAATTGTTTCCTTTGACAAGATAAATCGCGTTTGTTGTCGTTTGACAAGACGGTTTGGAATTGAAAGTTTAGCGCTTATATTTAACTTATGTATGTATTTACGCGTGAGTGCAGTGCTGCTTATGGGAGACGAGGTGGCGACGGCGGCGGCGGCGATCTCGGCGTCGGCGGTGACCCGGTCGTGGCTGCTGCTGGCGTGGGTGAGCACGGTGGCGGGCAACCTGTCTCTGCTGGGGTCGGCGGCGAACCTCATCGTGTGCGAGCAGGCGCGCCGCGCGCCGCGCAACGCCTACGACCTCACCTTCTGGAGCCACGTCGTCTTCGGCATCCCCTCCACGCTCGTCGTCACCGCCATCGGAATACCGCTCATCGGCAAGATCAACATCTAGAGGGTCGCGTCAATTAATTAACCATGGCGAGCAATCCATGAGATATCAGATAATTCGAAAAAAAAAGTATTTATAAACCCGTGCATGCTCATGCATGCCTCAAGTGTACGAACGATCGATTACAATATGTTTCTCAAGGCAATTATATTGATGTATAGCTTGCCATGCTCTGGGATAATTGTGATCACACAGCTAGAGCAATGGTGTACAAGGTGATCAGAGGAGGATGCTAAGGAATTAGAAACATGTTAATGTGCTAAGCAGCACAAGATCCTCTGGAACGATCTTCTTGAATTAGCTAGAGATCCAGTTAAGGATTTGTAGTCGTGATCTCTAGCGAGTGACGACCAAGTATGAATTATCTCGTAGCTTCAAGCTAAGTCTGAATAAAGTTGGCTTTTGTGCTCTCACATGCTTGCTCTTGTTTCCTGAGTTACTACATTGTACATATATCGGTTTCAAAAACATTGTACACATACAGGTTTGAGTGCGAGTGTGGTAGGCTAGCCAAAATATTGTTCACTCGTATACATCTAGTTTCAAGGAGATAAAAGATATGCATGTGATGTGTGTCCACCTAGTGGAGATTGAAATCAGCTGGTCACACCAACGTCGTAGCAGCTCCACCTCCTGCAGGCCACTTCGTTGCATAAATTAGGGCTAGCTCCGGCGTGTTGCATTATATTCCTCTTTTGGTTCCACTCCCTAGCTTCTCATATACATCTCCCATGTACATATATACATATTACATATGGTATTGAAAAAGCAAAAGCACTCACCACTACTCTTTAGAGTACAAAAGTACTCACTATATATTGGAGCTAAAGAAAAAGCAAGGAAAAAGGACATAGTACTCATTTTTCGTAATGTTACGTTATGTTAGGTTAGCTCAAATAGACAATCTCTATTAAGCCAAAGTAACCCAAAAAAATCCCAACACACAAGGATATCCAAGCAATCACCCCACTCAGATAAGAAAAACTTATCCAACTCGATATCGATGCAGCCATGGCTAGCTGGGTGGTGTCCTAGTCGGACTGAAAGATCAAATGGTGGACTTTGACAGCCGTACGTAATCATGCGTCCGTATTACAGCCGGCCTTACGTGTAATAATTGATCAATGCCACTCCAGTTGAAACGATATATATATATATATATATATATATCCAGGAGATGATCTTTCCCTGTCAAGCTCATCTACATGGCTACATGCATGTATGTATGCCTACCTAATCATCATCGATTCAACCTCGTTGGTGTTGAATCGAGTCGTTGTTGTGCTAGCTTCAATGTACTTGTCAGACTATAGTATACTTCACTGTTATATATGGGGGGGATGAATGATAAGGTAACAACGACTTAGATATTTTAACCTTGTTGGATTTTAAGGTGGTGATCATTTGGGTTTTTTTTTGTGATTTATGGCTGAAAAGCACTGTAGCGGGTTGAAAAAAATATTGTAGTTGACAAATGCTTATTTAGCATAATTATATTTAAAAAATTTAAAAATATGTTAGCCCATTACGTATAATACAAACAAATACGGGAAAAACCGGCAAAAAAACTCAACAAAAAGCGAAAAGTTCAGAAAAAGACGAAATTTATGAACAGTGAAAAATAAGCCGGAAACTAAAAGTTAAAACCAAAACGATCACAGCTCTAAGTTTAACCATGGCCCCATGGGTATGGAATGAAATGACATAAAGAATTAAATTGATCTGGTGCTGTTTGGGACTGAGGATTCAGGTAGAAATTCTATAAGCTTTAGATAGTATAGTAGAACATCTTAGAGAATGTGTACTAAACGACAAGTATATACGGCCAGTGGCAAAAATCTTGCATCCTTTAACCCCTTTGTCGATATTTTTTGTCCAGTTGTTGGTTGTAACTAACTTGTCAGCTTTCTGAAAATTATCTGAACTTGCGCCCACTCACAAAGCAAAGCTGCTTAATAAGCATCGGTTCAAAAATTTTATCGGAGGGCAGATACGACCAGTAACAGAAAATTTTGGAATTTTTCGGTTGAAGATTTTGAATTAAAATTTGAAAATTTAAAATTTTTTAAATGTTTTAGATGAATTTTGGTGAATCCAAAAGTTTTTGCATGGTGTAAAATTTTGACGATAAAAGCCGATAACCACCGGTTACTGGTGAAATTTTGACGATAGAAATTTCCCTGGCTAGCATAAGGGTTCCTTTCAGTAACAGAGTACATAAAACTTACCCATGGTCTCAACAAACAAAATATCTTTCCTCCAAAAAAAAATTCTTCCTTAAAAAAAAGAAAGATTGAAAGAAAATATCTGTGAGCACACGCCCTGTTACAGGTGCTACTTTAAGGAAAAAAGGGTAAAAAAAAGCAAAGGTTACAGTATATTTTGATGGAAAACAAACCTACTAAAAAAGAAAAGTAAAGTACAGGTTTATTTTCTCTCTTCCTTTTCCTCCCCCCTCTTGTACTGCGATGAAGATGATGCATGATGCAATGTCGCCCTCGTCCAATGGCCTTCCAACAACACATTTTTCAATTACATGGCATGGTATTTTAAGGATGGTGCCCATTGGTCGTGCAATGGCATTGCGACAACAAGTTTCCCATTTTAAGTTGGTGATGCTCGCTTCACTTGCATCACCGGACATGCCAACTATAGCACTATAGTCTATAGAACCATTCGAGGCTTACATAGCACTGCATGTTGAACAGCTGGCCTCCAGTTAATTAGTTCATGCCTGATTTGCACGATGGCTTTTGTATTAAATAAATTAACTTCTACTAGTGGAAGTTCTCATCATGTAAAGGTCTCCAAGATTGACAAATCATATTCTAAAAAAAAAAGAGAGAGAGATTGACACAATCGTGATGACCGCGCTTGTGATGGGCCGCGGCGCCATCACGTTACACGGGCCACAACACGCAGATCAGGTAGCCCATGGCACTTTCAGCAAGATCATCTAAACAAAACTATCATTCTCTAAAAAATATCTACATAAAACTAATGATTTGTTTATATTGGTTTCTGTTTCTGACTTCTATTTAGAGAAACCAAAAGTCAATATAAACACTCGACTTTCTAAAGCAGATTCCGCACTTCTCTTGCTCCTGTCTCACTCCAAGGATGAGACAGGGGTCACGAGCGCATCACTCACCCCACCCCTCTTGCGCCCTCCCAATATGAACACCCATAACATTGGTGACATTCAAGATCTGTTTCGAAATGAAGGTTGGTTTTGGCAGAAACTTGGGAGGAATTGCACTATTTCCTAGAAATGAAAATTCTACGTTCCAACATGTGCTCAACTTATTCTTTTTTTTTAACACTAGGTCGTGGAGTTTCTGTTCACCGTGTATTCATCACTGAACTGCAGTACAGTACACAATACTACACACTTGTAAAAACATGCACCGACAAAAGTGACTTATCGGTGAGGCTGGCTGAACAGTCTTACAATGACATCAATTTCTAAAATGGCATCAACAGGACACTATCTTCAAGCTGAATTGCCATAACTTCTTGGCCAACTCTGCATCTGAAGCCTGCCTGCTCGGGGTGGCTATATTGCAATTGCCAAAGTATTCCCCAGTTACCCCCTTGACTTGAGGATGAATGGCCACATAGCATGTCGTTGCAGCACCCTTAACAAATGTATACGAAGTTAGGATCAGTGCATGTTTCATCAACAAGGCGAGAGAAAAAAATAATAGGTGAGAGCTTACCTGTTCTACACTTCTACTTAGGATTCTTCCAATGGAGTTCATTACGGCTGTAAAGAGTAGCAACACTCAAGAACAGCTAAAAAATTGTTACAACCAGGGCTGCATGAACATGTTCTCCATGCTAGCGGGTATCGAGATGGTTGGAACATAATTTCTTTTTTCAGATCACAAAATTGTTTGGAAGATTTCAGAATAGAATTAATTACCATTGACAATAGACCTGTTCCTGAAAAGGCTGGTCGCAATTACTCCAGGATGAACTGCATTAGCTGAAATGTTCACCCCTTCTTCCTGTCCATGAAAACAGTTATTGCTCCGTTGTTCTTCAGTTCATACATTGTTTTGGAACCACTCCCGTTGAGTGGCAAAGAACTGACATACCTTCAAAATTCGGGACAGCTCATTTGTATGCAAAATGTTTGCAAGCTTGGACTGACCATAAGCAATATAGCCGTTGAATCTGCTAAGGTCAGAACACAGCAAACCTATTATTTACACTAGAGTATGCCTCAATTGTGAGCTAGGATTTAACTTAGTCTCAGAACAGATTACCCTGACGGATCCTGCATTTTGTCGAAACGTATCCCTTCAGGATAGGTCATGATATGACCTGCAGATGACACATTGATGATCCTTCCTTCAACACCGCTGTCCCTACATGCACTCTTCATGCTCTCCAGTAAGAGATTTGTTAGAAGAAAATGACCTGTCCTTCAGGTGAACATGCACTGTGAGAATTATTCTCATAACTCACAAGAATAAACCTGAACAAAGCTACATTCTTCAATAGGCAAGCAAGAGATGCCATAGATACGGCTATTTGTTTTTGCACAATTTAGGATGCAGTGCTGAAGAACTTACCAATGTGATTAGTCGCAAAATGCAATTCTATGCCATCACAGGAATGTGTGTAGTCTCTTGTCATCACTCCAGCGTTATTACTGTAAAGTGCAAGAAGTCAACCAATATACAGTACTACATGAAGTCAACCAATATACAGCTCATTACATGAGTATGTTGAGGGGTAGGTTCAGAGAGTCAAACTCCGACGCAAATCTCCGAACTGAATCCATGGAGCTGAGGTCCAGCTCCAGCACATCGACTCTTGCGCCGGGGATCTCGGCCTGGATCGCCTCCCTAGCCTTGAAGCCGGCGGAGACGTTGCGAACGGCCATCACGACGCGCACGCTGCGCAGCGCCAGGACGCGCGCCGTCTCCAGCCCGATGCCGCTCGATGCACCTGCGCGCGTCGACAGCTCAACAGTCAGCGCAGAAGTCGGCGTGTCGATGTCGCCAATAATTCATTGACTAAGATCCCATTACAACTTACAAGGATAGCTCAGGAATCAAAGCTGATTCGTTACTACCGCATCTCAATATTGATCGGAAAAAGAAGCAGCTCCGATGCGTTCAAGCAGCATGGTGGTACTGGTACCTACCTGTGATGACGGCGACCAAGCCCCGCCCGTCGACGCCGGCGGTGACCTCCTCGGCCGTGGAGGCACCGGAGAAGCCCGAGGGGCCCTTGCGGTAGAACCACCACATGGATCGATTGGGGAAGAAGCTCTTTCCCAACCGAGCTACGCTAGCCTCTCGCAAGGCAGAAGAACAACTGTAGAGCGCGTTTATAAATATTTAAATGGCGAAGACCCTAGATTGCAGTACATTTGAAAAGAACCGATGAATCTGAGATTGCCAACCACGCTCACCACGTGGTCCGAGATAAGAGTACACTCGGAAGTAGACAGCAGAAGAAACTTAGCCCACCTGCCGTCCGAGCAAAATCAAATGAGCGAACTTGTGAAGAGAGGTCCGGGGTGATTAGCAAGTTGGCCACCGGAGGATCTGAAGAGAAGTCCGATAGCCTTTAGAGAGTCTCTATACAACATTCAACTATTTTTCAAGATAAAATTAGTTAGATTTTAGAATGTTAGATTACTTTTTTTTGAAAGGGGCTTGTACGAATGGATTCGTTGGATAAAGATCCAACGCTCTAGATCATTTTTTTGATAGAGACTTGTATTGGTGGATCCGTTGGATGGAGATCCAACGCCCTAGATCTTTTTTTTAAAGAGGGTTATATGGGATCCGTTAGATTAAGATCCAACGTTTCAAAATCTGACTAATTTTATCCTTAAAAATAATCAAATGCTCTATAGCACTTCCTCAAAACTTAATACAGAAGAAGCAATTACTGGTAAGAAGTCGACATTGTTTGCAACGATCCCAAGAAAAAATAAATCATGGTGGCCTAATAAATTTGGAAAGCGAGGGTGGAAAATAAATGCAGATTCTTTGCGAGGCGGCTAGTGCAAAACAAAATCAACACACCAGCGCATGTATAAATAGTATAGATAACTATTATCTATAATATTCTTTGTATTATCTATAGACGGTACTAAAAATAGCCCACACAACAAATTATTTTTTACATGTTTATAACATAATATGTCTTATTTATCGTGTAACAGTTGATTACTGCATAAGAAATAATCTAATTCTTTATGTTCCTTTTCTCTTTTCTACATTATCTTGTCTTAAATAATAAAGTTTATAGATAACTAATATCATATCATTATATATGGTGATCGGTTCGGCTGAAAAGCTCGTGGCTTATGGCTGGAAAAAGCACTGTAGCTGGCTGAAAAAAGCACTGTAGCTGACAGAGGCTTATTTAGCATAATTAAATTTAAAAAATTTAAAAATAAAAAAATATGTTAGCCCATTACGTATAATACAAACAAATACGGGAAAAAAAAGAACCAGCAAAAAAGCTCAATAAAAAGCCAAAAGTTCAGAAAAAGACGAAACTTATGAATAATGAAAAATAAGTCAGAAGTCAGAAGTCGAAGCCGAGTTGATCAGGGGTATATGACCAGCGAGGGAAGGATGGCCTCGTAACGCGCTGTGTGTTGTGTGATCAAGAAGCCAAGACTGGCTTAATTACTTGGAAAGCGAAATGTGGAAAATAAATGAAGATTGTTTGCACGGCCGCTAGTGCAAAACAAAATCAACACGGCAGATAACCTAGCGAGGAAAGGATGGCCTCGCAATGCGCTGTTTGTTGTGTGATTACGGTGACATATCGATGGCTCTGTTCTTGATTTTTGACTGTCTGATAGTTTTTAGTTTTAGTATAAACGTTTATATAAATAGATTAAATATTAATAAATTATTTAGAAAAGGCTATTTCGATAAACTACTTCGAAATAACACAAAAAAACTATTCCATTTATTTACAATTCGAATGAAGCCATAAGTGATAGGATGCCTTCTTTTTTACTTATGACTTATAGTTATGACTTATAGCTTTTAAATAATGTGTTTTTTAACACGAAGTCAACAGAAAAATTGTTAAGCATACTAAATTCAGTTGTACCGGTCAAAATCTTAAGCAAATAATTTTCTCTATGTACTGCCTCTCATAAATAGCAATAATTCAAAATTTTAAACTATAAACTATAACCCAAAATATCTATCCATTAACTATAAGCTGAAAACAACTCTTCTTGTTGTGTACGCCAAGGGGGTCTGCGATAGTATGGCGAGCCGGATCGCTTGGAAGTTGGAACGAGTTGAGGCCAGTCAACCTTGCTGATGACCTTGACTTTGCTACCTGGGTTCGGCTCAGATGCAGGGGCCACAGCACATAGTAACATGCGAGCCAATAAAAACAGAACACATGTCCTGTGACTTGTCCTGAGTTAAATCATATAGCCAGTACATGTGCTACCATTGGCCCTGCACATAACATTGTGCGGTGACCCCTGCATCTGAGCTGAACCTGGCCTTGCTACCTGGTGGGGAGCCAATGGTTGACAAGACGCCGAAGGATTTTAGGAAAGGAGCTAAACGCGACCATCATTTATGTGGTTTGGAACGTACGGGAAGAGAGGAATAGAGAAACGTCTCAAAGCGCTTCTCTCTACGCCCTGTTCTTTTCAGTTTCTAAAAACTACTTTTCGATTTTTCTACAGTAATTAACTTTTAAACAAAGTATTTTTTTAAGATAGAGTCTACTAGTTAATTATAGTATATACTTTACTAATTTCATTTATATCGATAAAAACCACACGTGAGTTTTTGTTATTCTGTAATCTCTCGTACAAATAGCCTAAAAATCATAAATCGCAACCAAAAGTCATAAGCTGCAGCAAAAAAAGAACAGACTGTACACCGCGTTGTTCACCTCGCTCCGCAGGAAATAGCCTCGGGAGTGACTGTAGCACCTGCCACCTAGTTCAACTTCTGTTGGGCTACCAGCCCCTGGCGCTGTTGCTCTGGCTTTCCTTTGTTGTTAGGCTCTGTTGGTGTGACCCTAGCCGGCCTTTCGTCCGCATGGCCACTAGGTTCTCAAACTGACAGGTGAGCTCTGAACCCACTGGCAAAAAAAGTTGATACTCCCTCCATTTTGAATTACTTGATATTTTTAGCCGGACATATATATTTAGACAACTATTTTTTATTTATATTATAACGAAAATGCCTAGCAACTAACTACTTTGATTAACAGTAATCGTAAAAAGTAGTAAATCCACGTATTTTTTGCTATCTATGCAAGCACATGAGTACAAATTTGCGTTGAAAATAGTAAAGCGCCAAGTATTTATGGAAGAAAAACTTGGTCAAAAATACCAAGTAAATAGAAACGGAAGTAGTATATTTTAGTGGCAAAAGACCACAAATGGAATTGAGTTTGACTTGGTGGCTCACAACACGCTTGGTGATCACAGTTCTTGAGTGGGTTCTTAACTATGTATTTCAAATATTTTTCAAGCCTCTTGACTAAAAATTTCTAGTTTAGAAACAAAATTAAAAATTTGGCATCCAAATGATCTTATATAATCTTCTTTTTAGAATAAATAACTTACTTCCATAAATCAAAATCTATCGAGTTTTTGAAAAAGTTGCCAACACAAAACTCGTAGGGCATGTTGTGCTTATCCATGTGCTCACATGTACCATATTGGCATATATTACTCATGTTTCATTCTTGTCATACCTGTATGTGTATTCTGCTTGTATATCCATGTACTGGCTAATTATTCATTTACTGTGGATATATGAGTTTTATCTTTATGAGTATGCATTATTCTTTTAACATTATGTATCATGCTCTTACTTGTATCACATGTATTCATATACTTGCATGATGTCATTATACCATGTATTTGCATGATTTGCCCATGTCAGGTTTTTTTTGGTATACTTGGTATTGTGATATAACAATTGTGTATACATAAGATTTCTTTTATTGCTATTAGCATATGCTATTCTACTTTCATCACCAATCATGCTTTTTTGCTTGCTCATATGTGCATAGGCTAGAATTTTGATCATGATTTTCATGAATGCTTGATTGTTAGAGCTAGAAATTGAGCACTCATCATCCGACTTCCATTCTTGTATGCAAACTTCATTGCTTGAGGTGGATATTTCATAATTATCTTGAATATACGTCTATATCTCATGAGCTCTCTTAAGATCGCATACGGCATTGAACAGCTTCACACTCAAAGCACTAAATAAAGCATTAATTGCTTGAGGGCCAAGATGTAGGCATTTCTATTCCTCAATTGTTGGAGCAAGAGGATCCAATAGAGGAAAAAACCCACATCTACAATCCACCATATTTTAAGGCTCATGGCCTTAAAGTAACATGACATATGGATTTTCCAAATAGCATTATTGGTGCCATCGAATAGAGGTGTCTTACCGAGGTGCAGTATATATCTAGTCGCCATCCTTTACTCTCTATACGGTAAAGCCTAATAAAATGACAGACCAAGCTCTGATACCACTTGTAAGATCGAAGATGCCGACTAGAGGGGGGTGAACAGGTGGTTTTAAAATTATCTTTGACTAAAACCAAGTTTATAATGAAGAAGCGTAAATCAATTCGGTCTGCACAAGTAAAGCCTAAATCAACAAGGTTCACTTAAGTGTATCAAAACATAAGTCTATATCAAGATTTGCAATCATAGGGTGACAAGCAATCAATTTAATTCTATGAATGTAAATTGTACGAGGTAAAGCACAACAGAGCAAACCAATACAAGATGACACTGTCTCTTTTTACTGTGATGTTCGGACACTTACCGATCTCCCCTAATCCACGTTGAGATAAGTCCAAACGGATTGGACCGGCTTCATGAATTAAGCCAAACACCTCAATTTCACTAAGGTTGTTCTTCCTCCACTCCAGAGATGGTGAGCATCACACCACTCACAACACTCTGGGCCTTTTCACAACCTTCTTAAGAAGATCACCGAACCACTATGCCTCCAACGCCGTCTAAGAGTCGGCAACCTCCAATTGTAACAAGTCAAAGACGATTGCTTGAACAAATCAAATATCATAGCTCAACGGACACGAAGTCTTCCACCAAGTGCAACACATGCACAAGCTTATTCCTCTCCAAAACTAAGTGCAACACATGCACATATGAAGGAAAAAACTTGCTCTTAGTTTAAAGAATGGAAGAATAGCACCAGCAACACTATCCCAACAGCTCTTGAGGAGGTATTTATACCCCTTACCCAAAAACCAGCCATTGGAGCAAAGAGAGGGCAAGAATCGGCCCAAGGCCCGATAATACCAGCCCGGTATTACCGCCAACACATGGCCAATATTATCGTGGTCCTCTCCACAGCTATAAAACTAGCCATTAGAACAAGCTACCGGTCAAACCACCAACACAGGGATCGGTCTAACTGCTAGGTCCAGTTAGATCACAAAAATACCGATCTAACTGCCATAAGAAAATCATCCACTGGAAAAACATACTGCGAAAGAACGGTCGAGCCGCAGAGCGGTCAGACCACTACAAACAAGCTAGTCTGACGATCGACCGGTCTGATCGCCATGTACAGGCTGGTCGACCGATTTGGCCGGTCAGACCGCTACCTTCATGCTGGTCTGACCGCCCCATCGGTCAGACCTCCCTTTGGCTCGGTTCAAAGATTTCAAGCCGGTATGACCACTTAAATATGGTCGGTCAGACCGATTTTGCAGTGCAAGCTTGAGTCAAGTGCAAACAAAGCATTTCTGTTGAGCACTTTCCACAACAATTTTGCAAATAGAAATATCATGCTTTCAAGATTAATATGTGACTTCCAACATGTCACGGAACACATCCACAAATCCCTTTTGGAACCACATCACCAGAAATAATGACATGGACTTAAACCAAATTCAAATTGCCTTATCAAACTTAAGTCACATGTAGCAATGGTATTTGCATGAGCTACAATCATTTGAGAGACATATCCCAAATATTAGCATCATTCCTCAAGGAGGGGGAAAATATGGACTTCAACATGTTGCAAAACACATTCACAAACATTTAGTCATATATCACAAAGGACTTACACATGAGCTACAACCATTTTCAAGACACATCGAAAATATTAGCATCATGTCACGGACAGAGCTAGAGCAATTGAGCTATCAACACATGATACGTTTAAGCTACTAGTCACGACCCTCTTAATAGTACAGCATCCTATACTAGCAATTTAGTTTTTCAACCAAACACTAAGACCGGCAAAAGACTAAAACACATTCTTAATTCTAGTTAGTCATATATTTGCCTTTGGTATTTCCTTAAAGCTTGATGATGTATATCTCGATTTTAAATTTGGGTCATGACTTATCAACACATTAAGTCTTTACTTTACTTGAAGATGATCAACCATATGAACCCATCTCTAGTCACCCGTCACCGTGAGACATGTCTTGGTCATTCATCTAAATGAAAATATTAGTCCCACAATACGATTGTTATTAATTATCAAAATATGTTATTAACTCATAATGATGAGTCTAGATCCTTCAGCACCACATGTGATGTTTTGGCTTATATCATTCGACGATTGATCACTTATTTCAGGAAGTCATTTGCAGACTCAGACTTTACTAGGGTTATGAACTACTAAAGACCTAGATTTGTTCGTCTGTTTTGCTGATAGTTGTGTGTTTAGACCTATTGCTGAATTGCTCAATTTTGCTTTGCAAGAGGCGTTGTATAAGGCTGTTTCAACCTTTCTTGTTGAAAATTAGTCTGATGAACAACACAAAAACTAGTGATAAAGATTTATTTTGAAAAGACTTGATATTCAATTACAGAAATGAATTCATCTCAATGTGAAAATTGTTAAAGTGTGATTCGAATTCGTCATTGTGTCTGTGCCAGACATTACGCTAAGACGTGGCACCGAGCGGTGCATGCACCAAGCCATGTTAGACATGGCAACGATAGACGTATTGACTCTGATTCGACAATGAAAGGCGTATCTAACTCTTATTTAGTTTTCTTCTTCTAAACTCTTATTTCCTAACCTATGGCTCGGTTTTTTGGGTTTATGTTTAGATTTTGGCTTCCATTTCTACAGTAACTCAGTGTTAAACGGTGTGTTTTTTCAAGACGAGATCATACAGGTAAATTGTAGTACAAACTATATCAAGTTCATCTATACCGACCAAAATCACATGCGACTATTTTCCTCTACATACTGCCTCTCACGCAGTGGCGGATCTACAGGGTATGCCGGGTGGGCCCTGGCATACCCTGTAGCGGGGGGACCGATTAGCCGAAATAGCGTGATGCGCCGCTGGATCGAACGATATGCGAGACGGTTCGCGTAATCGCCTTGACGCCTTCAGCCCTTCGCGTCTTGACTCTTGAGTCTTCGCCTCGCCTGCCGCACCCCGCAGCCCCGCATGCGTGACGGCGTGACCGCGTGACGCGCCGACTGCGAGACGGTTCGCCAAATCGCCACTTCGCCTTCGCTGATTCGCTCGGCTGCCCGCGCGTAACGTGCTGCTCCGCTGATCCGCTCGCCTGCCCGCGTTCCAGACTTCCAGACTCCAGTCGACCACGTTCGAGCGTTCGCCGCCGCCGCATGCCCGCATGACAGTAATCGTTTGATCGTTGAGTCGTTGAATCAAGTAGAGTCGTCTCCTTCGATACAGATGGTTGCAGTGCGTTGGTGGTTCAGCATCAAATCTGATCTGTGCTTGATTTGCTTCGGAGCTTGCGAGGAGAGGGTCGGAGATGTCGGCCGCAGTGGGAGAGGAGGACAAGAAGCCGGCGGGCGAGCAGGGCGGCGGCGCCCATATCAACCTCAAGGTCAAGGGACAGGTCTGCCTCCGATTCTTTTCACCCCACACTTCGCAACTCTTCTCTTATCCGCTTAGATTTTTTGTTCTTGATGGTTCTTGTATTGTTAGAACTGTTTCAATTTGAGGATTGAGATTGGCAACTTGGGTAGGGTAATCATGGTGCTGTTGATTTAGTGTGTTCCGCTCTCCGAGCGATGGGTTATGATTGTTTTGTAGAGATTGCTGTAGCGCTAGCCTGTGATATCGTTGATGTGTTTGGTCGTTCTAGGCATGAGTCCCTAGTCTCCCTGTAGTCTCTACTCGGTTTGCTCTTGTGCGTGTTTGTTTCCTCCACACAAGAAACGCAATGGGAGTGTAAAGGAAAGTAGATGGGATCATGGAAATCAATCAAGAGAGTCTGTGATGAGGTGAATGAAGCATCATGGGTTTTCACCCCATCATTCTTGGTAATCTTGTTTGAGTAGCGATCTACACGAAGTAGAATAGTGCTGTTCTGTGCTGGAGTGGGTGTGCAAACAGTTCTGCAAATTATTTTCCTGTCTTCGATTGAGGGCATATCTATACATAAAAAATCATCTTTCCCCATCTTCTAGATAATTTGAAGAAATTCTTGTTATACTAACGCCGGACCTGTTTGCTAGTAACCTGGTGAAAATATTCAGAACAAGACAGATTTATCTAACTCATACTCTGTTTATTTCATATAAAAATATGGTTTTGATGTATGCAAGTGTTCCTTGTTATCTCAGTATAAGCTTTGTCATGCTGCATCTTTGAATAAAGGGGCCATTAGTGCAAGACCAGACATTGAAGTGGATATAACTTATCTGACTTTTTTTGAAGTGGATGAAAATAATATAATCGAGACATTCATGTCCCTTAGAAAGCGTCGGCTAAAAAAGTCAGATAAGTAGTATTGTAAGTCTCTTACTCTCTTTTATGCCTATATTTTGAACTATCAGTATAGCGTTTGAACTATTCATATTGTAATTTGTGGATGTTTTCAACTTAATCTTCAAATTTAAGACTTATTGTGTTATTTAGTGCATACATGCCGAATTACGTTGTAAATTTTACAACTGTTACCGAATTGCCAAATGGTTTTACCGAATTGTATATGAAAATTTTTGGACGGCATACCCTTAGGTAAAATCCTGGATCCGCCACTGCTCTCACGAATATGTCAGAATTCAAAAATCATAACCATAATCTATAAGCCTTAAGACTAAGAACCCATCTTATATATATACCTCTGTAGTTGTAGTTTAGATGCACCGATCTTCTCATGATTGTAATATCTCCCTCATATAATAAATCTCATCTTTTCCTTTGTCTGTGTTTTTCCACAATTGAGTTTTTTCGTGTTAAATTAGTGCCTTCTGTTCATTTAATCTTATCTATTTGCTGCGGCGTTTCATAACACTCACAAGACCAAACCTGCACAACAAGCCATCGATAGCACAAACGCTAGTGAGATGCAACACACACAATACAGCACACGGGGCATTCACAAACTTCTCCCTACGAATCCTTCTTCCCTTCATCATCGGCGTCGGCGTGGTCGCTGCCGCAGTAGTACCTATTGAGCGCCCTGGGCAGGTAGAACGGCAATAGGAAGGCGAACAGGTTGACCCCCCAGAACGCCAGGTTCGCCACCGCGAGCACCCTGCCGGCCACCACCCGCCGCCGCGCCACGGGAGCCGCGCCGCCGCCCTCGTCGCGCTTCTCCATCTCCTGCCGCAGCCACTCGCCTGCTGCGAACATCCTGCGTGCGCTGTACATCACGGGCACGGCGGCCCTGACGGGCAGCGAGAACCGCCAAGGCCACGCGGCTGCGACGCCCTCGGTGAAGACCTGCGCCGCGAGGAGGAACGCGTGCGGGGACGCGGCGGCCACCCCAGCGGTGTCCCCCGCGCGGAGGCCGTCGAGGATGTAGAGCGCCGGGAGCGCGGCCCCGACGAGGAAGCCCACCGTGGTGTGCGCCGCGAGGAGGAGGCGCGCGGGGCCGAGGAAGACGGGCGCGGCGGGGTTGGGCTTGCCGGGCCTCTGCGGGAAGGCGAGGGCGGAGAGGAGGAGGAGGTAGGGGAGCACGAGGACGGCGAAGGCGATGTCGGAGAGCGGCACGGTGGTGGAGAATGCGAGCACGGCCGCCGCGCCCAGCGTGTTGAGCTGCTTGATGGAGAAGAGGTAGTAGTGGTGGTGCGGGCGCGGGGTGGGCGAGGTCGGCGTCGGGTGCAGCGGCGGGGGCGGCAGGCCCGAGGACGGCAGCGTGATGCCACCCCCGCACGTCGGGCCGACGCCGCCGGACATGGCCGGAGCGCGTGATTCCTTGCGTTTCGCGGCGCCGGTTCGGAGACTGGAAGCGGACCAGGCAGTGGTGAGCGAGCGAGGCGTGTGGAGCGCAGGGAGGCAGCGGACGGAGGAAGGCTTAAGGCGATCGGCGAGAGGCACGCGTGGCGCGCTCCTCTGCTGCTTGGCTCGCCGCGTGTCTTGGGCGCTATCTCTTGGGATTATTTTACGAGCCTGGGAGAACAGCGCAGCCCGGCTATCGCTGCAACGCCGTGACGTGGGCGTACCCCATCGACTCGTCGGTCGGATACACATACACTTGTTGCGCGTTGCGACCAAAAAGTGCTGCTAATGGCGGAAACCAAGAAGGCCAATGGCCATCGGACAACGGAAATGAATAGTCCTCGCAAAAGAAAGAAAGAAGAGAGGGCAATGGATGGAGGCTACGTGTTCCCGACGTGTCGGAGTTGTGCTCGGTCCGCCACATTGCACGCTCTCGTTTCTAGACGAAACTGCTATAGTCTGAAGAAGTAGATGAGCTTGCTAATGGTACAGTCCTTTTGATCTAATGATTTATATCTTACATCTTTTTTCGAATAAATTCTTTACTACAGTTTATCAAGATAGTTTTTTTAAAACAAGGACCCACCCATTGACGCTTTGTTTGGTGTCTCTTGTAGGCTGCTGAGCTGGGGCCGATCAGGCCCTGGCTTCGCATCTCCGTCTAGAAATTCATCGAAAATTGTTCGTTTCCTACAGGCTAGGGGCTGATTCCTTGTTTGATGGAAAAGGCGTACAGGTTACAGGTTGCAAGGAATGAGATATGTTGGCAAAAGTCCACAGGTCACCAATCGGTTATTTAACGCTAATGGCTTATTATTTATAGCTTAAATATTTAAATTCTAGCTGTTCACGAGAGACAGCACGTAGAGAAAAATAGGCACATGCAATTTAAATTTAGTATACTTTTTACTATAATTTTTCTATTGATCCCATCTTAAAAAACACACCGTTTAAAAACTAGTTACTGTAGACAATATAAACATAAGCTGAAATGAACCCAGCCTATAATCAGTCTCCCAACCACTCCTGGAGAGGGGCTACTGGTTAAGGGAGAAATAGTTTATGCAACACCGAAACAATACTCCTGCAGGCTATCGGCTACAAGAAAATACCTCCTGGAAACTATCAACACGACATGCATTTACACATCTTGCAATCACACAAGCATGTCACGAGAGCAAGCACCTCGTCACAAATTAGTTCACAGCTAAGTCAGCAAATCTACGCTACATTTGTGTTACTGGAGTCGCTATGTCTCAACTACAAAACGAGAGCTTCGAACTTGCAAGGATCATACTACGGGCCAAAGGGTTACACGAACACAAGCTGCAGCAAAGCTTTCCAGTACCTGGAGCACGATGGGTTCAGATGTATTGCCCTAAGAAGCCATCTCTCCGGGCTCTGCATCGTCTCCACCAGCTGGTTCTGTTGAGAAGCTGCTGCAGTCGACTGCCTCGCCAGCAGATGCATTTGGAAATAAAGCTCAGCAGGCCGCAATTCTGCATAATGAAAAGGGAAAAATTAAAATAAATGAAACTGAACAACATTCTTCACGTGAAGCACTGTTTCAGTTTCAGACCTGGTGGCCATGAGAACCATTCTAGGCGAAGGTTTTTCTCCCACTTGGCTTTGGAGCCAAGACTGCCTTCTGCTTGGGCCAGTAGGAGTGACACAATAGGTAAAGAAGCGCGTGATCTCTGCTGCGCCTTTCTGAGGCTGGAAGCTGCACGGGATATAAATTGAGGAGCCACATACCTCCGGGCAATTTCCATACAGATCGCGCCTGTTGGGGTGATGTTTTATTCAGTACATAGTCCAAAAGAAATAAAAACAAAAACATCTACTAATTATTCCGGATTTATCCTATACCAGTGTAGTCTCCACCACTCAGACAGACGAAAGCGCAACATTTGGAGGTAGTGATCTTCAAATCACATTGGACTGGATAAATTATACCTCCCAAATAACTTACTAAGAAAAGTAACAATTTAGCACTCTACGTAAGTCATTTATAGTCTATAGATGTGAAGCATAACCTACCACCTTGTTCACTACCTATATCAGCTGGTGTGATATTTTTGACAATGACAAGGTAAACAGCAGTGCCAACTACAGGTCATATTCTTTTCAGCTTCTAAAAACTGTTTTTCGACTTTTCTACAGTAACTAGCTTTTAAACGGAGTATTTTTTCAAGATAGGGTCTACTAGTTAATTGGAGTACATACTTTACTGACTTCATTTATATCGGCAAAAACTGCATGTGAGTTTCTGTTACTCTGTAATCTCTTGTACAAACAGCTCAAAAGTCACAAGCCGTAGCCAAAAGCCAAAAGCCGCAGCCAAAAAGAACAGGCCATGTAAATGCTCACTACCAGTAACATATGTGGTAAACAAATCACTCGATAAAGCAATTTCTTAAGATGGAATAAGACTAGGACTAAGTTTCTTAAGTAAATTGCAAGATAGTGTAATCATGAAGTTTACTGGAGGGCATAGCACAATCAACTACACAGTACAATTTCATACAAGAAGCAACAAAAAAGAGCTAAATGAGATGCAGAAAATATAAGGAACTGGCTAACCATTGAGGAATAAGATGCAGCTATCAGGATCCCCTTCAGCACATGCCTGTGCAAGAGCTTTTTCAGCACGTGCAAAGTCCTCATCCCATATAGAATACTGAGCACATGCTAGATTAAAAAGAGATGCCCATTTCGAAGGGTTGCTACCCTTCTTTTCAATGCATTCTCGGAGATTTATCTCTATTTCATGAGAGGCATCCTCCAATGAACAGAGAGATCCAAGTTGCTTGAGCATTACCCAGCCAATTTCAGTATTTGTATGGTTTTGCAAGCATTTCATGTACTCCTTCCTGGAATTCAAAAGATCCCCTTGCGTTGCATAGGCCCGACAGAGTTGTAAGTGTGCAAAGAAAGCATCCGCGCTTGGAGGATTAACTCTTAGAGCTTCTGTAGCTTGAGCAATACAGTTTTCATAGTCATCGGATTGCAAACTGACTTCTGAAGACAAAAGAAGTAGCGAGTACTTCTCATACTGGAACCCCTCATGCTCTTGTGAATTGCTACTGTTCGACAGAACTTGTAAAGTCAGCCTCTTCAAAGTGATACACATATGTTCGGGGTACTTCTCTTCACGTGCTTTTTGGAAAATGGCAAGTACAAGCAGGTAGCGTGCATCTTGGTTCCATGGTTCCTGATGAACCCACCTTCAAAGAAAGTTCCACACTTAGTTTGCCTACCGAAGACAAATATATTGTGGTATTGTCAATTTAGTAAAGTAGGAGAAGACATACCTTTGCAGGTTGCATATTGCATTGTATCCACTTAGGTACTGGTCTTCACATGTTGGGAAAGAGAACTTTGGATAAGAAGTGCAGGTGGCATAGCAAGAAACTGTTGCACATGCTTGAATTTGATGCGGAGATCTTAGGCCCCTACTGGATGTGTGGCCATGGGACAATGAAGTAACCCTCACTGCTTTGTGAGAAGCCGCCCAATCTCCATTGGACAGCAGCAGAGATCCAAGTTGGTTTCTGCAGCACGCGACAAAGGGAATATAATGAGCAATATATTGATTTAAGTCCCAAAGTTAGAACCTTTCTGAACACAAGATATTATTGTTCCAGGCAAGATCGTTACCTTACTAAACTGCAGTTGGGATACATGTGCAGAACCTTTTTCAGGTAAGACAAACCACCATCAACCCTCAAAGACTTGTTTAATTCCCCACCAATCTAAAAGGAAATTTTAATATATATTAGTATACCTAGCATATACCCAAAAAAATTTCCCATAGAATGCCAAAGTTTCAGGATACTTACAGCCTTTCCAAGAGCAATATTTGAGTGGACTTCACTCATCACTTCATAGGATGCAAGTCTAGGAGGCATACTCAACTGAGGTAACTGAAAACGCTTGTTTGGCTGCAAAGCATCTAATGCAGAGATAATAAATTTCAACTGTGTGCTATAACTGACTTGACCAGGGAGTTTATGAATGACCGAAGCTGCAGAATCCTTCCCAGAGATGCTGTATGTCAATGTGCATATGAATCCCAATGCCGCAGCTGCACTCTCCTCCATACTAGATAATTTTTCAGCCAAGTTTCTTGATACAGAAAGAGCTTCATCATGCCGTCCAAGTTTCCACAATGCAAGAGCATATATCTGCAATCCATCAGTGCTCAGCAATCCTAGAAATTTGAGGTGACTTGTTAGCTTGTATGTTGTATAGCATGTAGAAAACAACTTAAAAGAATCAACTTGACATACATGTTTGGTCAATTCAGGTGAAAAATAGTAAATAGAATCCTTCCATTGGTCGAAGTGAAAATTAAACAATACCTTGTGTTTTCAACTCTTCGCACTCCCGCACTGCATCAGTTGCAAGACCAGCCTGCGGTCAATGCAATTGATTAAAGAAGGGGAAGTTTTTATGGGTCACAAAAAGGATAAACGCCTAACCAACATTCATAAGTACCGCAAAAGGAACAGCAAGCTTATTACATATACAGATGTCACAGTAAACAACATATTTTTTAGCTTCTTGGTCTGAAATACTTTTTGACTTACATCAAACCATATGTTAGTACTTACCTTACATAGTGACCGGGCAAGATTCACTGAAACATCAGCAATAGGATATCTATTGTCTAACTTGGAATTGCACATCATGTCTAAAGCAAATCTCGCCTGCTGGTAAGATGTGATTGCAGATTGAAAATCTGATCGCACTTCAGAAACCAAGCCATTTATATTGTGTGACTCTGGGTAATGAGGTGCTCGCTGAACAGCCTGTCTTACAGCCATCAATACCTACATAATAGCACTACGTGTAAAGAGATTGATGTGTTCAAGGAAGAGAAGAAAGCATGGAATAAGTGTCAATAACATAAAAATAGCCTGGTTCTCTAAATACCTAAACCCAAGCAACACTAAAGTAGCAGATTATGTAGGCATAAATATTAAAATATATTTCCATGCAAAACTTCCTAGTTAATCAATATGCAGCACTAACTTAGTGCCAACAATTCAATAATGCTATAGAATGTAAGGATGAAACCATCTAACAACTGCCACCAAGTTGAACGGACTGCTGCCAAAAGACATCACTTCATTTTGAGCATGAAGTGGCACAATATTTATTTTGGAACATTCAAGAGCACCAGAAAAGTTTGAAAACGTACCTGAGGTGACAGAAGATCACCAGAACGAGCAGCGATTGTTCCAAGGCCAATCTGGAACTCTGGCAGCTAATGCAAAAATGTGATGAGAATGACATCAAAAATAATTTGAGGGAAAAAGACTAACCAAAGTACTAAAGTTGCACTGACAACAACATGCATGTTAGAAAATTGTACTTACAGGTAGTATTTGCACAGCTCTCAAGCAGCTTTCAAAAGACTCATTTACTGGACTGCCCCTTTAAAATCATGCCAAAGAGCAAAATCAGCTTAAGTAAAATAATGTACGGCAGAATAGGAAAACTTTTGATGAAAGATATCGAGGGGAATACCCAGATTGGTCATAATTTTCAGCTGACATTCCTGCCCATGGCAAGGCCAATGAAGGATCAATGCTTCGAGCTCGATCAAATGCTTGTCTTGCCAATTGCTTATCACCAGATTGTCTGTAAATCTGAAGGCCAAACTATTAGTTACCGATCTGCTAGTAGGAGAGTCAATCAGCTGTTGCATTAATAGCAGTACCTTTCCAAGGTATGCCCAAGCTTCAGAGAGAGACGTATCCAGATGCAGTGCCCTGATAAAAGAATGCTGCTTTAAAGCCTGATTATTTGACACCGAACCCAATGTAACCCAAAAATCCTTATTAACTGGTTCCAGTATCAAACCACCCAGCGACATTTTCTCTGGCAGCTCCCTGTTGTACAGAAAACATACAATGTTATCAGAAAGCTTCTAAACTCTAAAGGGTAGTTCATGTCTGATGAACAACGAAATTTACCAAGCTATTGGGTCTATAGAGTTATTCTCCTCCATTGTATAAATAAGATCAAGACAAATAGCAGTATCATTGTGAATATTAGCTTCCCAGGGAGTGAGATGCAAAGCCCGTTGATATGAGAGTTTTGCACCATTTGCAGCCAACAGACATGTTTTTCTCCACTCAATGACAGAAGCTTTGAAAATTAGCTCATCCATGCCCCTTTTGATCTTCCCATTCTCCCACGGCAAGCATCTTGCAAGTGCAAGCTGACATAAAGGCGAGATATATGGAAGAATAGAATATTTCAAATTATAAGGTGCCAAGTAAATTTAAACATTAATAATGGTTAAAAAAAGGTACCTGAGTGTCTCCATGCAATTTCCAAACACAGGAAAGGTTTCCAGTCAAGGAAGTACAAACTTTGGCAGCTTCTGATGCTTCCTACATGAAACTACACTAAGACACTACATGGCATGAAATACTATTAAAATGTAACCAAGTATCATTTCAAAATACCTTCAAAAGACTAGCTGCCCAGCTGAAGGCCCCAATAGCTACAGAATGCCTTGCCCAAGCAAGTAATGCAGAAGCAAGCCCAAAGTATGCAGAGTGATTACGAGGAGCCATCTCCAAGGCAGAACGAAACTGTTCAACTCCCTGGTATTGTGTATTTTCGCAAGAAGTACAATATCAGAGAAATTATTACCAGTAGCAGCAGTAAAGGGCTAGCATAGAGTTTGCAATGATGTGTTATTAAATTGGCATTTGCTGATAAAATCATGTGTATCCAACACAACAATAGGTTCGTTTGCTGAAAAACTTCCTACCTTTCTGAAATAGCCAAGCATTAGCTGGATGTTTCCACTTTCTATCAATGCAAAGACCCTGGAACTATCCAATTCAATAGCTCGCCCATATGACTGCCAACGAAAACTGAATTAGGAATATTCAGAAGAATCAATACAGCAGACTGCAATTTTATTAATAATGCTAAAAACGAAAACAGCACACCTTTACTGCTGCGGTAAACATGCCCAAACGGTGGTATGCCAGACCAAGTGCCTAACGCCATATGGAATGTAAAATCAATTACATTGTAAGCACATAATGTATGGCTTGGATTTCATCAACTTTGACAAGGGAAAAAAGGGAAAGGAAACACTCACCTCCCATAAATCTGCACATGTTGGGTAACCTCGTATTGCATGCTGAAGGCTTTGTGTAGCTTCTGACCATTTCCTTTGATGAACCTAAATTTTTCATATCATGTCAATAATTATTATGAATATATCTTGGTATGCAATTTAGCACACACAGAAAAGATATTCAAAAGAAAAATATTAATAGATTTTCCAAAATCTTAGCCCTGTCAGTTTAAAATGTAAACAAAGCACAGACTCCAGTAGTTCCTTGCTCCAAGAAAAAGAAACTTTACGATTTTTAAAGCAAGTCAAGAGACATTGCAATTTTTTACAGAGACTAGACATTGCAAGGTTGGACCAGTGTAACAAAACCTGGACCAGTCATGCGATTGGACCGCAAAATGGGACTTAAGACATGTAACAGGCAAGGCACACCCACAGGACCAGAATGGCAAACTGGCAATTGACCTGGGGAAAGCCATCTGAACTGGTTAGTTAAAACCGAGCGGGTGATGCATGTGAAGCAGACTTCAAAAGGCACCAGAATATTGAATGATTTTATGATAAAGCGCATCCCAGATGGCTGTGTTTTACTGCCCAGCCTACTGCTTAGGCACATGTTTTGTTCTCTTCATGCAGCAGCGCAGTGCAATTATACCTTGTGGGAGGTGAGAACAAGAGAAGCCAGGATCCCATTGTTGGCTCTACACCTCTACCTAGCTTAGGCTCGAGCTACATTGGTAACCACAGATCCGCTGCTCACATGTCACTGGTGTCCACTTAGAGGCACAAATGACTCTTCAGCCTTCTCTCTGTCAGTACCAGGGAAAATTATATTGGCCAGTTACTGCCGGCAACCGGCCTTACCAGTGGGTCCTGGTAGATTTCCAAGTCGAGCAAAAGAAATTGGAATTTTGTAGTTGTAGTATTAGTCCAACTGTCCAAGTATTGCACAGTTGGCACCATCTCTGACCTCTGCCCTGGCCTCTAATCAGACATCTTGACTCTACAGCCTTTACCCAACCTCCATTTCAGTTGTGCAGATCCAATTGTCGTGCAAATCTAGGTCCAATTGCTGCTTAGAAATATTTGAGACCAAACATAAACAAGGACTTCTACTTATTCTCGTATTTCCATCCATTTGTAATCTTCCAATGCATGGAGCATCTCTAATTTCTCTAATCTACTTCTATTTGTTATTCCTTACTCTTAGATTGTTATCGATATAATATGAGTGAAGGAATATATAACACACAGCAAGAAGTACTTAGGATCAACGATCAACAAGTCATTACTTGTAGAGTTGTGCATTACCTTTTCAACTATAAGTACCTACCAATTTACTCATAAATGACCTATTGCTGATGAACTATGCTCATCTACAGTATGTATTTAATTATTCCTTCCTCCCTATACTTGAGATGAAATCCGTGTCATAAAAAGGTTTCTTGTACTTTAAAGGTACATACATATCAGAGTACAGTGGGCAGTGGCCTTTTAAATCAAAACAGCAGTTCAAGCAGTGATCACCAGTCCAACAGGTGACTCAGTGACCCGAGACCTTAAGCAGTTTGATGGCCAGGCTGGTTGTAGTAACAGCAGGTAGTGGACAACCCACCCTAATTAAACCTATACCGGCATACCTAAGGAACTACTGCAACAAGATCATTGTTGTGGGTCACACTAATGTAGTTCTACGGCAACACCCTTTGATACTATCAGATAATATATGGCGCTATCAAATCTACACCATCTAATCCTTGCTTTCTAGAAATATTAATCGAAAAATAAAAACTCTATATTTGATTATTGACCAATCCCAGTTCCCAATCTGATCCCTAAAGTCAAAACTATATCTACAATGGCACAATCAAATCCCAATAATTTGATCATGTGATTTGTAAGACCTGCAAATTAATCTCTTCTATCTATAGACTCTAAGATCATGTAGTTTTTTGAAAAAGCTCCAGGAACTGTACTATCCAGATTTTAACTTGATAACGGTACAACAATGGCAACTAATCAACTGACTCCTGTTGTCCTGCAGCCCTCCATGTGTCCTCCCTCTGCTAATTCAAAAGGACAAGAACAGAATTGAGCCAGTCTTATCCGCTCAAATGACGGTAAAGGAGGTGCGGGGTGGTGAATACCATGGTGGATGAGGTGTGGGCGAACTGCCGCTGGATAAATTAGATGAACAGCACAAGAAAGGGGTGAGAATGCTATCAATCCAAAGGCATACATGTAGGGAATTAAGTTTGGGATGGGCCTAGATTGTGTTGGATTTCAACTCTTTTCGGAGCATTTGGTAACCACTATCAATCGTAATTATTGTAAACACAAATTCCCCTTTAGTACCTTTAGGTTTCTTTTGTATGGGCTTGAAATGGTGGGATTCCGACCCAATCCACATGTATTTATTCCATCGAAATGAAGCCTTAAGATTCGTAAACTTCCCCACTTGGCAGATCCACAGCTAATGATGCATACTATTACCATGATTACTTCAATCAATAGTGTATCCAAGCAACTGCCAGCCAAGTATACCTGTAAGTAGCCGAACCTCCGGAAGGCCCAAAATGCGCGTGGTGACTTGCCGGCTGCCTCCTTGCACACAGCAAGCTCCAAGCTCTCCTTCCCCTCCACATCTAGCAAGTCGCAAAGCGCCTCCTGCACCAGGCCCCAGATACAACAAACCACATCAAAACACCACCACGAGCAAACCAACCAACACCTTCCAAGGCACATGCGTATATGCATTCCCACCCACCCCAGCCTCAGCGTCGTCGGGGTTCAGCGCCACCGACCGCTGATAGCACTTGGCCGCGCGCTGCGCATCGCCGGCGCGCGTATAGTGGTGGCCGAGGAAGCGGAACGGGACGCCGTCGTTCGGGTTCAGCTTGGCAGCCGCGAGGAAGTGCTCGGCGGCCGCCGCGCGGAGACGTCTCGCATCCTCCTCGCCCTCCTGCTTCGCCGCCTCTTCCGCGTCCGCGCGGTCCCATAGGAAGACGCCCTGCACGCACAGAACCTACGCGCGATTAGGCGCAATGGAGAAGCGAGAGCGCAACTACGGAGAGGATTCATGCAACGATGGAGAGAGGATCACGAGGTTGTAGTGGTGGAGCGGGCTGGCGGGGTCGGCGGCGAGGGTTTGCTCCAGTTGCTTGCGGAGCTTGGCCTCCACCGCCTGCGAGTGAGAGACCAAAGGGTCAGCAAGAGAGGAGGTGAGGGGAGATAAAGTGAGAGCGATGGAGTGGAGTACGGTTTCCGGCATATGGCCGGCGTGGTGGCACGGCCGGAGACGACGGCGGCGGCGTAGCGGAAGTGGAAGGTAGTGTGGGGAAAGGGGAACGAAGCGGCAGGGAGCATTTGCAACTTGGCACTGGGAAGCAGCAGAAATTGGGCCAACGCTACAGGTAGAGCCCACTTGTCATCTTCTAGACGCCTGAGCCACTTCTTAACCTACTAACAGATAGACACACCAGCAAAATATGCAGACCCTTAGATTAGTCCCGGGAGTTGGGCCGTACCGTGCCAGATGGGCCTCGGTGATAGGTTGAGCCGGCACGGCACGAACTATTAGGTAAGGTTGGGCCTGAGAATCGAGTACGTTAGGCGACACGGCACCGTATGCTCCAATGGGCCATGCTTGATCCAACATAGACCAAATTTTCCGATGCAGCCCGACGCACCTCACCAATGTTGTTGTGGCTGTCGAGAAGAGGGAAGGAAGACAGAAATCCCCCCCGCACTTCGGTCTGCTCAGATCTGGGAGAGGGGAAGGGGACAGTCGGATAGTCACCATCATCGTGGTGGGCTGGTCGCGCGCCGTTGAACCCCTCGCGATCGCCGTTGCTCAGTTCTAAATGAGAGGGAGAGGGGAAGGGCGCTCATGATTACCGTCGTCGTGGTGGGCTTCGTAGTCGCCCCGCTGCTCAGACCTAAGGGAGAGGCCGTGTAGATGAGTTGCCAATAGGGAGCACGTCAGCATAAGTTTTAGGAAGGTGGCAAGAAGAGGAGTCAGGATATCCACGGGCAAGCTGGCCTAGCCTTATCAAGAACATGGTTAGAGAGGAGACAGAAGAGCAAAGAGGAGGCAAGGGCAGAAGAAGGTGCCAGGCTTAGTCTCTACAGGTGAATAAGATTCTACAACAAAAATAATGAAATCCGAGACTCAAAAAATGAATAAGACTAATAACAACATCATGAAATGGCTCCACGATAGACCAACCCATTTTACGAATTATGATAAAATCATTCTTCAAACCGTAAATGGACTATAGCGTGATCCTAATATATAGATCACAAAGAAAATAAGCTATCCAAATGGATCGCAAGAGGAAAAACTTGTCCATCCAATGCTCAGGTTCCAAAGATCAAAGGTGTAACGATCCCATTTTTTAAAAATAAGGCCGAAAAGTTTCCCGCAAAAGACTAGAAGTTCAATTGTGGATAGGAAGAATATCATGTTTGCTCATAAGAATTTAAAAAGAATTAGCTTTGATTAAAACATGATCGAACGGCAACAGTTTCACGGGCGTCCAAGTCCAAAAATTAACTTACATTCAGAAAATCCGAAGAAATCCCATAGAAATGCTTGAGTGTAATTGTAACCCTATCATAGAAGCTAATGCATCCTTTCTTCTTTTGGTGTCTGTGCTGATGAAAATAAGCAAAATTGAGTACACTAGGTACTCAGTAAGTCTCTATAGCATAATGCATTAGTAGAAGCAAATATCTATATGTAAGGCTTAACCAAGAGATGGCATTATGTTTCTTTAAGGTGAAGCCAATTTACCAAATATCATACTATAGCTAGTTTTCAAACATAAGACTTAACCATTTTTTTACTAAAACCAAAATATCCAATTTCAATTAATTTTGTGAGAGCAAACTCTCTTCATAGTTATTTACCATGTCTAGTCCACACACACCATTCCATCTTCATTTCTATACCAACATATCATGTCCATAATCATCATTAACCAGTAATAAAATTGTGAAAACCACTCAATTGTGGTATTTCTACACTTCACGTGTGACGGGTGCACGGCTATTCAAATAGATTATAATACTCTGCAGATGTTGTACAACTTTACCCACAAGATATAGGGCATGTTCTTTTTGACCGAAGCTAGCAGCTTTTGGCTTTTGCTACAGTACCTAACTTTCAAATGGGGTATTTTCTCAAGACGGGGTCTACAAGTGAATTGTAGTACACGTTAAAAGCCTAACATCTGTATTAACCAAAATCGCAAGCGAGTATCTATCCCTCTGTAATCTCTGTCGTAAACAACTAAAATTCAAAATTTTCAACCAAAAACCATAAGCCGCAGCCGAACCAAACAGGCCCATGGTTAACCCATAATATCGGTCATTGCACGCTTCCATAGGCGTGTGATTGAGAAAATTATAACAAGATTTTTACAATACTTAGTTTTGGTACTTTCCCCTTCTCCGGAGGTGTAACCCCTCAGAGCCGAGGGCCTCTCGTTGTTAGGGTGTCTCTTGCACTTCTCTTTGTTGCACTCCAAATAGGTAGTGACCGTTACGGGCCACTCCCAACGTAGCTACAATTGCATAAGAGTCCGCGCCAAAACTAAACAAATTAGTTGGCCAAGTCTATCGCATAGTAGCCTTGTGATTACACGATTGGGTGTAAAAATAAGCGTACTAGATTCGGTCTTTAATCAACTCAGGCAAGACAAATCAACAAACCAGATCCCGTGCAATCCCTTCACCGGTCTCATACCAATCATTCGTCTGAGTCTCCACCATTTTATAAAACATCTTCCTATTTCTAACGGTAACCCCTGTTACCATTACCATTATTATATCTCAAGTTTGAGTGGCAATCTTTTTGTTGTATTCAATCTTTCCACTAAAGAAGAGAAAATACTATGCATCAATTGTATGGTGTAGTTAGTTATTCAACATTTGACATTGTATTTAAGTAAACAACAATAACAATCATACATTTGTATTTGAAAGTAAAATATTTGCATTTGAAAACTAGGTTCAACATGCTCAATTATAATGACTTATCTCTTTACCTAAGGTCATCGATCACTTATCTGTAGGCTTCAGATTTGACACCAACTACTTTAATTGCTCTTGTAGCTTCTCCGTTGGCCAACTTGTTGAATCTGTGTACTAGCGTAGAAGAACGAATACAGATAAATTCATGTGTCGCAGAATACAAACTGGGAATAAAATGCAATAAAATAACAAAAAAAGACATAAAAGAAAATGGATTTGGTCGGGTAGGGTTTAAGTGATGCTTGGTTTGGCTGAACAGAGTTAAAATGGGTTAGATAGACTCAAAACAGTCAAAATGGGTATAAGCTTGCTTAACAAAATTTGGATGAATAATAATGAGTCTAGACTATTTAAAAATGGGTTGGGTTCAGGAACAGCAATGGACTCGGGTCTTAACAATTTTGGGCTCAGGTTTGGAATAGTATTGGATTGGGTTTGCACACCAACTACTTTAATTGAAGCCTACAGAGAAGTGATCTATGACCTTGGGTAAAGAGACAAGTTATTATAATTGATCATGTTGAACTTAGTTTTTAAATGCAAATATTTTGCCTTCAAATATAAGTATATGCTTGTTATTGTTGTTTACTTAAATGCTATGTCAAATATTAATTGCCTAGCTACACCATACAATTGATACCTATTATTTCACCTTACTTGATTATTAAACATCTTTCCTATGTCACCCTATGATGCTTATAATAGTAATAATGGTTGTGCTTAGAAATACTTTAGTGGTAAGATTGAATACAACATAAACATCGCCACTAAAACTTGAGATACACTAATGGTAGTGGTAACAAATGTTATCGCTGGAAACAAAAAGATGTTTTATAAAATGGTAGAGACTCGGACGAGTGGTTGGTATGAAACCGATACAGAGATTGCACGAGATCTGGTTTGTTAGTTTGTCTTGCCTGAGTCGATTAAGAATTGAATCCGGTACGCTCATTTCTACATCCAATTGTGCAACCATAAGTCTAATATGGAATTGAACTGGCCAACTAATTTGCTTAATTTCGGTGCACTTAGTTTCGGTACAGACTCCAATGAAATTGTAGCTAGGTTAAGAGTGGCCCGTAACGGTCACTACCCGGGTGAAATGTGGTTATGTTAGATGTGGCCTGTAATAGTCACTGCCCTTGTGGAGTGCAGCAAAGAGAAGGTCTCAAAGAAAAGAGATACTTCCAAACATCAAAGGAACATTTATGCGGCACTACTTGAGTTCGCAACTATGCGGCACTACTTGAGTTCGCAGCTGACATGCTGTATCTAGAACTGAATCCCTTACCTACACTTAGGCTTAGCACGCACACAAAATGAACTACTACAGTCAAACCACACATGAAACTGACACTACTGCTGCTGCTACCGATATGCGAAGGACTTGTTCAGCTTGTTCCGCTGGAGATATTCTTGGATGGCTGAACGCAGTGCTTGATTGGGGATCGTATCATGGTTAGCGAGCGTTTGGTTCGTCATCGGAGACGTGTCGCGCTCGCTATCCAGCCAATCTCTGATAGCATCAGCTTCATAAGTGAATCCATCCGCTGCCATCTGAGGATCTCTCATGACCACCTGAATATTAGGCAACGGCAGAAAAGGTTAGCTACTTGAGAATTCAGACAACAAGCAATGCCCGGAGCATGACTGCAGTTGACACTAAAAGAACAGCATCACCTTACATATTCATAACTTGTAGTACCTGAGAGACTGGGCGAAGTAGGACGGCGTGGCAACGGCCCTACTACTTTCACTGAAGACGGATCGAAAAGATAGGGACAATGGCGAAGGAGCTTCCATTCTCATAGGTTCAACAGCCCTCCACACGTCGCGCTCAAGATCAGGGCGCTTCTGCCTGCAGAGCTCTGTGCACTGCAGTCCAATGCGTGCAAGCTGCTCAGAGTGCACAAGTGGCCAGTCACCTGCCGAGTGATCCAACACTGACTGCAGGTCATTGTTGTCCAATGCTTCCTGCACTACTCTTCTGAGGCATAGAGGCGCCCTCCCGGTCAAGAGCCGCAGGATGGTGACACCGAAGGAGTAATTGTCAGACTGTGGTGTCAGCTCCCCTGTGGCGAAAAACTCTGGGTCCATGTATGCTGGTGTCCCCATAGGCTGGGAGGTGAAGTGGGCGTCGCCGCCGGTGACGCTAGACTCGAGCAGAAGACGGGAGATCCCAAAGTCACTGAGCTTGCTCATCAAGTTTGCATCAAGGAGGATATTGCCTGGCTTGAGATCCCCATGCACCACGGGGTGAGGTCTGTGCTTGTGAAGGAAGATCAGCGCAGAGCAAATCTCTGTGATGATTTGGATGCGGACCTGCCAAGTGAGTGGCAGGGTGTTGTCAACACAGTTGAGTCGGTCTTCCAGGCTTCCATTTGGTAAGAACTCGTAAACAAGCGCTGAAGCTTCGGAGCAGGCTCCAATAAGGGTGACTAGGTTTGGATGCCTCACTCTACTGAGTATAGCAACCTGCAAAAACATATTGGAACGATCGAACTCGTTTGGCTTTACTCTTACTTCCTATTGTACCAGTGCAATGTTGTATGTATTCTTACAAGTTACAAATGAGCACAAGGAATTTGCATTTACCTCTTGCTGGAACTGTGATTGGCCATGCAAGCTTTCAGAATTGAGCATCTTTATAGCTACTGCAGTGTTGCGAAGAAAACCTTTATAGACATATCCAAATCCACCTCGGCCAATGTTAAGTGAACTGCTGAAATTCTGAGTCGCCTGCTCCAACTCCATCAAGGAGAACTCGGAGCTCATTGCTCCATTGGAACGTGGTGCTATGAGCTCTCTCTCTATACGCATGTCCCTTGCCTCTTTAACCGCATCATCTCGCTCTCGCTTCACTTTATTGTTCTCCAACTTCAGTGACTGGACAAGAGATTCAGTAGCTCTCATGCTCTCTTCCAGATAACTGGCAACTGAGTCTGACTCTGAGATGCGGTGTTCCAGACAGCGCTTCTGCTGGTTTACCTCTTGCAATCTATTGACATTCTCATTCCATTGGTGTGTGAACCAGTCGAGCTCATTTTGAAGCATTACCGTTGCTTGCTTCAGAGCTTCTGTTTCTTCCTTTTCTTGTGAGAGTTTTGCCTCTACTTCTTTCCTTAGCTCCATTTCTTTAATATACATATGTTCCCATCTCTTAGCCTGTGATGGAATTAGCGATTGTGCACAGAAAACTTTGTAAAACTTCAGGACTTGTACTATGCTTACTTCTACTTTTCTTTATCTAAATGGCATGTTATGCACAACAGATCTAATAGCAACTAAACGGTTTTAACAACAGAAGTACTTCCTTCTGGCGAGCCAAGACAACCTTGTCTTATACTTCTCGAAGTTTGCTAATGCGTTTGAAAGCATCATCCTTGGCAATTTTTTTTCTGAGACCTCTTGGTATCTCTGAGTTTATCAGCACTTAGGCAGCGATCTTCCTGTGTGATGAACAACTAATAACCGGAGGAAGATGCTGATACGCTATGCAAATAAAATCTTTTTTTTATTTTTATTTAGGAATTACGATGCTAATATGCTATGCAATGAATATTCCATATTGCAAAGTAACATATTTTGACTATGCCAGAAACGGCTCTTTACCTCTATATTAGGTTGTAGCAAACATTGAAGATCCATGTTGGAATCGTCTACAGCACAAGGTAGCCGCGTTGATTTTGACTTTGTTAGTAGACAATAATTTGCCTCCCTGAACAAACCCCATCAATTTAATAGAAGAAAAAAATGCAAACTAGTGAAAATAAAGCATTACTTAAGCTTTGATAATCTTATGATGACCATTCGCCTATGGAAAAACTAACATAGGTTATCAGTGATAAAATGCAGATAATTGTGAGCAAAGACCTATTAATCAGCTATAAGACTAAGTACCAACTCGGCCATAATTTGAATATTACTAAAAACATGAACAATACATAAAGAAACGCATGCGTATTTTTTTATCAGATAATCGCATAGTTTGTAAGGCTAAACCTGTACAGTTTACCATAGTTATTCCTGCGATATGCTTGTGGTATTTGATTATGGAAAACTTGTCATCTTTGAGATTGTACAGTGTGCATCATTGCAGAGCTTACTCAGTTGATATTGCAGTCATATATTTTACAATAAACACTCAGATTGTGGGGTAGGATGTTTCAAACAAATGAGATAATGTCAATTGTCAAATGGAATAGAAAACTTTCTCATTCAAAATTGGAAGTATCAATCATGTGATAACCTATACAATAAAAATATATAAAAAATCCGTAAATTTACAGGTGTTTTACATAACGACTATTGCAAGCTTGCAGATTATGTAGAATTCTAAGTTCACTTTATTTGCTTTGTGACATGACACCAAACTTGTCGAGCTTAAGATCAACACAAGAGAATTGGTGGTTCGAGTCCTACCTGACAAATATTAGCTTTCCATTGCAAACAAACCATATATTGCAGTGTGAATGAGCCTTTTGCATAACGCTTATTGCTGTCTGAGATTGTGGTGCTTTCATTTTTCTGTACAATACAAAGAATCATATTTTCCTGGAGATCAATAAAGACAAATAACCTGAACATGTACCATAAATCTTAGAAAAGATAGAGAGAGAAGAGAAAGAGGCCTTCTGTAGTGCTTGTCTGATGCTGCACCCATAACAAGTTTGGTGACCCCGTATATTTTTATCAGATGAAGCAGGCCTTCGTCAATCTTGGTAAACAGGAACACCCGTTTCTCAGCTTTAACCTGATCAAGGAAGAATTAGAAATTTTACTCACTACTGAACATAGTGGATTTGGTATCTATCACATACAACTGTTAATGTGTAGGTTTGTTATTCAGTCAATTTAAACCTGAAAAGCACATGACACAATTAAAAAAAGTTTGCCTGAAATTTATATCAATACAATGAGTTATTTACGAATATCGGTATAGTGAAGAAATTCCAAAATCTAAATATGCCCCAATAATTCATGTCCCTACCATAACAGATTTGAAACATTATGTCGCAGTACTTGTTTCCACCAAAAAATTGAACACTTCCCATACCATTCAATTTATGGAAGGGGCGTTATCAACTTTGCATAAAAAAAGTGTGGATCTTTTTTCTATAGAAAATGATTCAAATTTAATGTTGGTGTAATGGTTTGGATGAAAAGTATACCTGAGGTGACTTTGATTTGTGTACAGGGAATAACGTTCAATAAACCATTATTCAGTCATAATATTTTCATCCAAACCTGCATCTCATTTGATTCAGTAGTTGGACATTTCAAACAAAAGAGTATCCATTTTCACTCTAACTTGACATTTCTATTCTGCTTCTGTATTTTATTTACTCATATATATTCTGTCCATAAGTCCTTGGACTCTGTAACATTTCTTTCCACATATGTTTTTATAGAACAAAAAAAAACAAATACGATGGAAATATCTTGCACCTTTTTTCTTGAACATTGATCCAGGTACTGGTCCAAATTTTGCTTTCTGCTTTCTTCAGAACAACAAAAGGATCAAATAAGATGACAACACTTTGCTATGGGTAGTGCAGTCAGAACAAATTGGCAACAAGAAATAATAATTAGAGAAAAAATATCACAGCAAACCAGCAACGGAAGATTTTGATAACAAAACAGGGCAGTAGATCTATCTTTTCCTTTATTGAAAACTGACAAGAGGCTATTAACTTCAGAAAAATTCACTGCAAATAACTAACCAAAGTTTGGTACAGTTACTATGTGGATGATGATGATCTCCGTGTTATCAGATGTGTGATCGATAACCCAAGACAGAATGGACTTGCCATCCCTGGGTTCCTCAGGGAGTGCAACAAACACCTTCTCTTTAAACAGAATTCTCTGTCTGAGCATCATACATGCAGCTGCTAAGGCCTTCAAGGATGAAAGAGATACTGTTCTTTCATATGGTATCTACTCTACCAATTTTTCCCTCAGACAGCTGAAATAGAGAACAGGTTGTGGTAGCATTAGAAAAGAAGATGCTAGTAGGACAAGGTAATCAGTTGACTGAAGGGATTATTGGAAGGAGTCAACAATCAACTCGCCTGCCAGGGTCATGCCTGTAGCACACGGCAATACTGCCTGTGACATTGGACAGAGTAATGTACTTACTTTGTCAAATCCTTTGTCCATTGCTCACCACAAATTCTCTGCCCTTAATTTCAACAAAAAAAACAGTTATGGCATCAGTCTCTTTCTTCATTTACATAGAGGAACTCTGTCCACATAACGACTTCTCCCTACACAGAAGATTATCCAGTCTTTCGAAAGCCCCCTTCAGATTTCAGTTACTTCCAAGAAAATGGATAGATGAAATTTTGTACATATATAGTATTGGAAAAGGTCCACTATTTTTTTGGGAGGGAATAGTATTTGCCTACACATCCCACAAGTTCCATAGTAATGAAATGCAATTCTCCTGCTTTCCCTAAAGAAACAATTGGTGGTTCAGCGATATTGGAAGGTAAAGCATATGAATATGATATGGGAAAATAAAATTGACAGTAAACAAGCAGGCATTTCATCCGTTACACAAGACCCATCAATCAATAAAGAAAATCCAGAAAATTCACCTTGCCAGTTAAAATACGCGAAATAAAAGTATCACACATTCACATCTTTCCAGCTATCTACAACAATTTATACAAAGTAAATGGAAAATACATACATGCACGGTGAAAGTAAGTAACCATGCTGAAGTGGTTTCATACTTGTAGTCATGGTGAAATTAACAATTCGGAAGTACTGTAGTATCTTACTAAGCCTAAATTCTTGAGGCAGCGTGTTATACCTATCCGATTACTGGATACGCGCGGCCAGAAATGACAACGTGGTACAGATGTGGGTTTTACAGCACAGTATGCCAGGCCAGAGCCCCGAGTTGCCTGCCGGTGCCGGGTGGACACGATGGACGGAGGCAGAGGAAAGCGATAGCGCGGCGGAAGAGTGTGCGGCGAATTGGAAGGACAGCGCGCGACGGGGCGAGGCGGGAGGATCCATCGTCCCCGGCGCCGCAGAGACCACCGGATTAGCCAGTGCCTTGGTGGTGTGCTGGTGTGAGCGAGCGCGTGAGGGAGGCATGGCCGAAGTCAGTGGTGCTCAGCTCCGGCGAGCGGCGAGGCCTAGCCGGCACGAGGGAGTTCGGGCCGTTAGGCGGGTATAGAATTCTGCAAAACCTGCGGCCCGCCAACTCGCCAAGTCCCGTGCAGTGCGGGCCGGTGTGGGCCGTGGGCGGCTAATTCGCCAAAGCCCATAGGCACAGACTAGCGGTCGTTGTCGAGGAGGTGGGCTGGCCCAGTGGCGGTGGGCACACCTGCTCGGGCTTTCGCTCGGCGCGGTGAGCGGGGTAGGCAGAAAGAAGCCCGCAAGGCTCGGCGGCTCGGTTTGAGTTGGGTTTCCCGCGTGGCGAGCTCGGCACGGGTGGCTTCTGCTGCGGTGGAGTGGGCCGGAAGACAACGGCAGGTGGTGGCACCGTTGCGCCGTCACGTGAAGTGAAAAGACAGATCGACGGTTGGTTGACACGGTGACACTAGGGATGGCAATTGTGCCTGTTTACCCGTGTACCCATGGGTAAATACCCTAATGGAGTCGGGTATGGGATGGATTTTTTACCCACGGGTAGGAAAATGGGGGATATCTCTGCCCATCGGGTAAACGGGTACGGGTACGGGTTAGCTCTACCCGTACCCGTCTCGCCCGTTTACCCGTGAAAAGAACTGACAAGTGGGCCCTCATAAACCAGCAAACCCTAACATCCACAGTTCACGCCTCCACGGTCCACCACGCCTCCCAGTCCCAGCCTCCACCGACCGAAACATCCCAGACCCCCAGTCCCAGCCGCCGCCTCTCCTCCAGTCCTCCTCGCCGACACACCAATCTCCCTCCTCGTTCCGCCCCTCGCCGCTCCTCGCCGTCCCTCGTTCCGCTGCTCCTCCCCTCGCCGCTCCTCGCCGCCCCTGGCCTCTCCTTGGCGCCCTCCGCCGCCCCTCGTCCTCGCTGCTCCTCGCCGCCCCTCATTCCGCCGCTCCTCCCCTCGCCGCTCCTCGTTCCGCCGCTCCACGTCGCCCCTCGCCGCTCCTCGGCGCCCCTCGCCGCCCCTCGGTCCGCCGCTCCTCCACCGACCAGATCCGGCCACCTCTTTCTCCACCAACCAGATCCGGCCGCCTATCGTCCAGATCCAGCCGCCTCATCGCCTGTCGCCCCTCTCCGCCGCGACGGCCACCCCTCTCCGCCGACAGCAAAACTCAGGTGAGCCGCCTGTGATTTGTCAATTACTATACCAGTACCGCATTATGTTACCATGAAAGCTCCATTCATGATATCTATGTCTATTCTTGAATTCTTTCTTTCAGATGTTAAAGCTCAGTTTCAGATGCACAGGTGTTGGATCACCTGCTCTTCTCTTGCTAGTGTTTCAATCGGATCTGTCACCTACTCTTCTCTTGCTAGTGTTTCAATCGGATCTGCTGATGTATTCGATGTGTAATGCAAGCTGCATACTAGAAGGGTTTTTAATAAGATTGCCTGATTGGAGTCTGTAGAGTTTCAATCATATTTGCAGATACTGCCATCTGATTTGTACATGTGAAGAAATTGGAGTGAATGATATGGTTATTTGGGTGTATAAGCTACTGCATTTGGAGTGAATGATATGATGCTGTAGTCCATTCAGAGATGGATCCTGGATGCCTAATGGTTTTGAATTTTGATACAATTTTATGATACATTCTTGTGACCAGTTAAAATGTGAACTGAGTTGAATTCAGTTTCGGTACTATGAGGAAGCATAGTAAACTTCTTTCAGTTTTTTCGCGGGTAAACGGGTATGCCCGCGGGCGACGGGTATGGGCGAGGTTTTTTACCCGTGGTCCTTCGCGGGTATGCCCGTGGGCGTAAATCAGGGTCGCGGGTACGGGTATGGGCGAGCACTACCCGTACCCGCCGCGCCCGATTGCCATCCCTAGGCGACACCAAGCCGCCTGGTTCTTGGCTGTTCTGTTTGTTTGCACAAACAAAATTATGAGCTATAAATTAAAAAGAATAAATCTATCATCAGCATATCACTACCTTTTAAATTGCAATTCCACCTCTCTAAAAAAAGAAAGTTTTAATTCCACTAAATGGCCGGGCACACAGCCGCACACGCACGACGCTACATAGCATCAGGGCTGGTTATTGAGCTTAATGAGACATTATCGAGTTTCTTTCGAAATTAACATAGTTCATCATAAAATCATTTTATTTATCATTTAAATGGTTATTTTAGATTCAAGCTAACGAGCCACTATGGAGCCAAGCCTCGTTAACCTTTTTTCACTCTAAATAGATTTATTTCAATTTTGAACCAATTAACTACTGTAATCAAAGCAATTTTGATTCGATCCTTAACAAACTTTTTTGCCAGCCCTACACAGCATAACACACGAACCATGCACGGTGCGGTTCCATCGTGTGGCGAGTGGTCGATGAAGGATTGAAGGGACTACGAGGCAGCCCACGCGTGAACAGCCAGCGGTAAGATGGCCCACGTGCGTTGGTGTTGCTATAAGCAGCCCATAACAGGTGGCTGCAGCCTATGCAGGCAGTCACTCGGCGCGTCGGAGTGGGGCAGGACTCAGGAGGAGTGGGCGCGGGACTCGGGAGGCAGATGGGCTAGAACTGAAGTTTCGGCAGCTCGGTTCGAGACCATTTCCCATGTGCCAAGCCCGATATGCGGGCTAACTTTTAGTCTTTTTTAGGTTATGGCTGATGATTTTTATCTATATTTTTTAATATAATAGTGGACGGTGGAGCTATTGATACAGACAACGTACACGGTTTTTATTTTTAAGATGCTTGAAGAAACAATTTTTAAGATGGCAAAATAATTTCAAGCCGTACCGAGATTTCTGTAGCTCATATAAGATACAGAAGCCACCGCAATAGGCCTTTCATGGTCCATTCAATTCTAGCTGGGATTAGATTCATACGTAAGTTTAGAAAAAGGCAGGCTAGTCACCCCCGAGGGGCACATCTTTACTGACTAAAGTTGCTAAGCTTATCAACCCGGTTACTGGCACTTGGGATGAAGACCTGGTGAAGGATACTTTTTGGCAGCGGGATGCAGATATGATTTTGTCAATGGCGACGGACGAGAATACTAATGATTGGCCAGCTTGGCACTACAATCCGAAAGGGGAATTTACTGTAAAATCTGCATACAAGGTGGCTGTTAAGCGGAGAGAGCATGATCGAGGAAGAGATGCGTCAGTTTCAGAAATGGGGGGACAAAGACAGGAAGCCTTTGATTGGAAGAAACTCTGGAACTTACCGCTACCAAACAAAGTCAAGATGTTCCTATGGTGGTTTGCACATAATAGCTTGGCAGTCCGAAGGAACATAGCTAGAAGAGGAGTGAAGGGTGAAACAATTTGCCCCATGTGCCACAGGATGGATGAAGATTGTGGTCATTTTTTTCAAATGCCATGGGGTTAAAGAAATTTGGCGGCTAATGGACCTAGAGCAAATCAGAATGAAGCTTACAGAGTGCAAATCAGGAAAGGAAGCAATAATGGAAACTTGGAAGATGGATGCTGCTACACAACAGAAAGTTTGGGTGCTGCTCTGGAAATGGTGGTCGGCCAGAAACAAAACAAATGTAGGGGAAAAAAGAATGTCCGCAGCAGAGTTATGCTCAATTGCGAGTTACTATGTGATAGACTTTGAGAAGCTGAAGAAAAGGGAAGGAGAGAAAAGACAAAAAAAAAGAACAGAAATGGGCGCCACCACATCCTGACTGCTACAAGATCAATATTGATGCCTCCTATCGTGCTAAAACGGGGTCAGGTGGTTGGGGCTTTGTCGCCCGTAATAGCAACGGTGAGTTCCTAGAGGGGGGATGTGGACATCTTGAGCGACTCACAAATCCCATACATGCTGAAGCACTTGCTGCTTTGAGAAGTCTTAAGAGGGTGGCACAACTGGGAATGACCAGAATTATTCTTGAGACTGATACAACAAATCTGGAGAAGGCTTTGAGGTCTGACTCAATGGACAGGAGTCCAGAAGGCTGCATATTTCGGCGTATCAAGGATTTTATGAATGAATCTTTCGTTCACTGTGAGGTCCGTGCATGCTCGAGATCTTGCAACAAAGTGGCTGATAGCCTTGCTGCTTATGGGGCGAGCGTTGTGCGCTATGGTTCTGAGGTGTTCATGGACCAGGTCCCCGAATTTGTGACCAGTTTGGTCTCTGGCGATATGCCCAGAGCCACTGGTTAGTGGAAACCTTTGTGTTCCAGTTCAAAAAAAAGGCAGGCTAGTACTATATGCTCTCAGGTCCTTGGCCTGATGTACACATGCATACCAGACGTTTGCATTCGAGACATGTTGTATTGTTTATGCTGTAGACTTGTAGTGCTGCATTTCTTATATTATATTAAAAAGATTTATATCTGTGTAGCAGTATCTTTACTGATTGAAATATGTTGCCATATCTATGCATGTTACCCTATTACTGTTACAATGCCATAGAATTGGGAGCGAGATGTGGTGGGCTGCACTGCAAATTCAAAATGGAACTCTGGTAAGATTTGATGAACTCTACTGATTTTTAAAAATATGTTGTTTTTACATGCTTATGTTGAGATACAAATTTAGCATTGACAAGGAGAGTTAGTAACAGAACTCGTTTTATTTTCAGAATCCGACCTTCACCTTCACTGTTTGCTGTTCGATGTTTCTGTTAGGAGATCAGGGCAATCGGGGGGCAAGCCAAATAGCACATGGCGGCATCATGTTTCTGCTAGGAGATGAACCCATGTTTCTGCTAGGAGATGGCGGCGCGATACCCTGCGAGTGGGTCGGGCTGCAGCAGTTCTCGGCGGCCACCCAGACCAAGCTGCACGAGCTCCTCCTCGGCAAGCTCAAGGAGGAGGTCTCTCTTCTTTTGCATCTTGCAATCGGCAACTCCTCTTTCCGGCTCCCCACCTCCTCTTTCCGGCTCCTGGACGACGGCTCGTGTTATCCGCGCGCCGACCTACCCCCGACTCCGCTCGCCTTCCGCCGCCATAGCCCGTCCCTACCCTCGCCTCGCCCTCGCCGCCCACCCCGCCCTCGCATTCGACGCGTCGCTGTTGCCCCATGCCGCCGCCTCGCCCCCAAGCCCTCCGCCCCCGCCGATCCTTCCGTCCCTATCCTCGTCCTCGCCTCCCCCGCCCTCCATACATACACGCGCCAGCGCCACGCCTCCACCCCAAATTGCCAAATCCAGCGCCTCCGGGCCTCCTCCCACCGAAGCAAGCACGCTGCGTCGAATTCTTCCCTCCTCCTCCTCCTGGATTGGCGTGGGGGTGGAGATCCTTGCGGGCTGATTGAAACGAACCGAATTTCAAAAATCTGAAATTGAGTTCAATTTGCATTTTGATCTTGCTCCTTTACTCCTTAACCCTATCCTGCACAAATCTTGGCACAAAACCACCCTTAACCCTTGCCCTCCCTGCCCTGAACGGAGGAGATGGTGCGGTACTGTGCGTCGTCCGAAAAAGCCGCCAGCGCCCTGATCTTTTGCCACCGCTCCGACCGTTTCTACGCCACCAAGCTCCCGCGAGTCCTCCCGCACTTTCGAGTCCCCGCCAGCTCACCCCGCCTGTCAGCGCGCCATACCGCCTCACCTGCCCCGCCCTGACGGCCTCTGGCACGGTCGGGAAGCGTGGCAACGCTGCCAACCGCCCACGCGCCCTCGCCTCTGCTCCTTCCCGCCCCTTCCTCTCACGGCCGACCTGAGCGTCGCCAAGAACTTTTGACCGCCACCCGGCACCGCCCAAGCCATCTGCGCCCACCGGAAGAATCCCGGCCTCACCAGAAACCGCCGCCGCCGTGGTTTCTCTCCGCCTCGCTGCGCCAAACCGCCCTCTCTTGCCTATTTAAGTTGTCGGCCCCCTCCATCCAAAGCCAACGTCGCCCCGAAGCTGCCCGACACCCCCAAAGCCCCCGTCTTCTCCCCAAACGCCGGTAATCTTAAGGAGCCCCAATTCCGAGCCCTAACTCAATGTCTACCCTTTGGCCAATCATTCTTCAATTACCTTCGCCTGTGGCATCCCCAAGACCCCAGGATTACACCCCAATCGCCGCCTTAGCCCCATGGCCCCCCATCTTCTCCGGCACCGAACACCACTCCACCGCCGCCCAACCCCGCCGTGGCTAGCTCAAACCCGGTCTCCCCAGCCCAAACCGACCCTTCCGTGCGCCTCTCCTAGTCCCAAGGATGCTCAAGAGCCGGCCCAATTGCCCCAAAGAACTCCCCTTCACATACAACTTCAAAAATGGCCGAAAAAGGGGAGAGCCCACCGTCGGCGATTGCCGCCTCCACCGGGCCCACAACCACCCAAAATGGGTTCCTGGCATCACCCCGAACCCGTCCATGCCCTCGGTTGCCGTCGCAAGCCACTCCTCCGCCGCCGGCAGCCGCCGCCCCCTTCCTCTGCTCTCTGCGCGCGTGCGGTCTGTGGGAGGAAGAAGAACAGTGCATATGCACTGTTCCTCCGACCGCACTGCTCCGATCGGGCTGAGTCGAATCCATTCGGTCGCACCGGGCGCATCCGACTGGAACTGATTCACGCGGTCGCACCAGACCCGTTCGCCCGGACCCGAGGAACAGTGCCAACCGAACCCGATGAATAGTGTCCGACCCAAAGCCCAAAAATACATGTTGGTACTCCCTAGATTCGTCTCGAGCCCGCCAACCCAAATCCAAGGCCCATTTCCCCATATAGCCCTCCTAAAAGCCCAAAATCCCAATTTAATGGAGTTGTCCGTATTTTATTTATTCTTTTATTTTCTTTATTCCTAGCCTAGTCCTTCGGGCATGGAATTAACTTTATTTTAATTGTTTTACGTTAGCTTCCGAAGTCGAGGATTCGCAGGAGCAGGAGGGAGAAGCTCAAGTCCAGGCCCAGCCCACCGAAGAATACAAGTTAATCGAAATCGTAAACTCGCAAGGCAAGTCACACATATTTTTGAACATGTTGATCCTACATTTCCTAAGTTATTTACTTGTATTTTCATTATGCTATTTGCTCACTGTTATTTCGTATACAATAAATGCTTAGAATGACATGATACCAGTTATGTCCTACCACCCGAAAAAGCCCAGTCTAACTTGATGGCCATATTCACCTTGACAAAACATAGTAATATTAAATATAATAATAATGTAATTATGGTAGTTTAGAGAATCAACAACATCTACTGTTACTAAAAGGTTTGGTATTTGATTGGGAAAGTGGTTCTAGGGTAAGCGAGGATCGTTGGATCCCGTAACCTAGGGTGAAGGCAAATGTTACAAATCAATGGGAGTGTTAAAGCACTGGACAGATTTGTAGAAGGGAATTTGCCACCGGTGAAAATATAAGGACTAGACCCTTATGCTAAGTAAAGAACATAGAGATCGCCATAAGCGTTGATACGTCAAACCTGGTCTAGTAGCTGCTCAAATTCGATTGAACCTCTACAAACGCAAGGCGAAGGCAAAGTGTGAGTCCATACGGAAGGGAGTTGAGAAGTGCCGTATGGAAGTTGGCGCCATTGTTATTTTTATTGTTGATTTGATTATCAGAGGTCCACACAATAGTAGGCTGAGATGAGTCAGAGGTTGTGGCCTGGGCTTATCGAGGAAACCTACTAGGTAGAGGCTATATAAAGAATTGAGCAGCGAACAGCCTTGTTTCCTTTACTCTTTAGCGGGAGTTAAGGAATCTTGTGGGTAAAACAGGGCAGCTCTGCAGAGTCATGATTAATTGTATTCGAATACGCCGTGCTTCCGGTAAATGAAGCTATGTTTAATGGGTGATTCCAACAACAAGACATAAGTAGATTTGAGAATGGTTTGATAACATGGAAAGTTGGTAATCAAGTTTGAAACCCCCTTTTATTAATAAAGTATCTTTTTCAGTCTTTAACTAGTTTCCAACTAAAACTGCATCCACACAAAATAATAGACCTGTTCCCTTTATTTGTTATACCTTGCATGTAGTTATTGTTAAGCTCCGTGTGGCTTGTTGAGTACGGTTGTTGTACTCATGCTTGCTAAAAACATTAACAGAAATAGCCAACAAAAAGGAGGCAAATGAAGGCAAAGAAATGGAGCTCTACGAGGTCGAGGAAACGTGGAATTAGGGTCGTCCTCCGCTCAGGCGTGCCTGTGGCGTTCTTTTGTTTGTAAGGTATCTAAGAGCCTTTTGCCCTTCTGTAAAACTTGGCTTCTATACCTTTATATTGTAATAAAGTTGATTTTTATCCTAAGCATGTGTTGGCAATGTTATACACTCGATGGATGTACTCGCAACTGAACAATCCTGGGTAGTTACGAGGGTTTCATAATACTCCCAGAAATGAGGGTGTTAGAGCATCTCCAACAATCCCCCTAAAAACCCACCCCAAAAGACACCTTTTAGGGGCAGCCCAAAAAATTTGTTAACCTATTTTAGTTCCCTCCTCCAACAGCTCCCCTAAATATATCCTAATAGTATCCTCGACATGCTGCCCCTGCCGTCACTCATCTCCCTCAGCTCCCGGACAATGCTCTTCAGAGACATTGCGATATATGGCTGAGGAATTAGAGAAACTTTGATAGCACTCGGGGGCGGAATCAATCAAAGAACTTAAGAAATTGCCCATACCGACAGCAGCTCCCGACTAGTGATTATGGATTTCTTTTCTTATTGCTCCATGGCAAAATAGCCATTACTAGAGAATCTACCCCCAAAAAAGACAAGAAACAGCTCGCATGGCAGCTGAGATTACGATCCCTGTAACCCAATCTCTCGCAAAAATTGATTTAAAAAATCATGAACGAATTGAAGCACATAGCTCCGGAGAAGAAGAGCCCAAAACACAAATTTTGCACGGATTCGAGCTTCCCGACACTTCAATCACAAGGAGAGGAGCAGACGATGCTACATTTGGATCCCGGCAAAGTTGAAGTTATCCTCTCGGATTGGCCCCCAAATATACCAAATTTCTACTACCGCAGCTCAAAAGACCGAATCTTTAGGCCAAAGAAGTGGCGGACCTGTCCTCAGTCAGTGGCGGAGGGGGGCGAAGGGCCGGAGGCCAGAAGTGGACGACCGGCGGCGGAGCACCAGAGGCGGAGGGGTGGGTCGCGGGCGCCGGGCGGACCGCCTTGCGTAGCTGCGCTTGCGCCGAGGCGGAGGGCGAAGCCCCTGGAATATTCGGTGTCGCGGGAAAGGAAAAAATGTGGCGCGAGATTTTTTTTCCCAGCGCGCGTGCGGCGGGAGCGAGGAAAGGGGACCCCTGAAAGTTCCCGATTTCTACCTAAGTTTTGGGAGAGTTTTGGGGGGAATAGAAATAGGGGGGTGTTTAGGGGAGTTATTGGAGAAGACTTTTTACACAATTTCCCAATAATTTGATTTAGGGGGAGATTTAGGGCCTGTTTGGAACAGAGGAATTTCACAGGAATTTTGCAGGAATTTTGCAGGAAACAGTTCAATTCCCGCAGGAATCGGAAAAAATTCCCGCATTCCAAACAGGGCCTTAAGGGGATTGTTGGAGATGCTCTTAGCCCTACTTGCTTGGATTTGTTCTGGTCTTGTCGCCGTGAGCAATCGGAGGCCGTCGCGCCGCCGTTTGCGCGCGCCTCCATGAACATCTCCGACGACTGGCGCTTCCTCTTCCCCGTCTCGTCCGTGTTCGCGCCGCCGTCCCTCGCCCCGCCGGCCGCCTCCCACGGGCCCCTCCTCTTCTCCCCTCTCCCGCCAGCCACCCCGCTCCTCTCCCTCCCCTTCCCTTTCCCTCCGCCCCCGCACTCCTCCACCCGCGGCCTCCGCCACCACCTCCGCTCCTTCGTCGGCTCCACCTCCTTCCTCCCCTTTTCCGCGCTCGACTCCCTCTCGGGGACCCTCCTCGCTGCACCGTCGCCGCCGTTCCCGCCGCCTTCCAATCTGCTCGCCGTCCTCCGCCCCCGCTCCTCGTGCTCTGTCATCCTATTCTTCCCATACGGCGAAAATGCGGAGCAGGTTGCCTTCGTCCCTCTGGCCGCCTCCTTTGCCTGCTCCACGCCCCTCTCGCCCTTCGTTCAGTGTGATGGGTTCAAGCACCCTGCGCACCGCATCCAGCAGCTTGCCGCCACCCCTGTCCAGTCGTCCTGGTCGTCACAACCGGGTCACAGCCTTGTCGAGGGCTTCCTGCTTGCTGCGACGTTGTACTCGCTGAGTTGGTTTAGGGTTGAGTCACGGAGTCCGGGCTCCCTGGTACTCGTGCCTGCGGCGAAGCAGGGGTTCGAGGCCACCGTCGTGCACGCGTGCTGGAGCAGGCATTCGCCGTCGGAATGCGCAGTGCTGCTGGAGAGTGGGGAGCTGTGCTGGTTTGATCTGGATACATGTCGTGGAGGCAAGATAAGGGTTGGTTTTGGCAGCAAGGATGACTGGGGGGACTGGCTAAGCTGTGAGTATGGGGCGCAACCATGGACAGTGATCATTGCAAGCTCAAAAGCCATCCTTTTGGTTGATTTGAGATTTGGGGAGAGTGGCGAATACAAGGTTTTAGCAAGAATTGGGATGCCAGGATTGTTTGAAACTGAGCCATTTGTCAGGACTGATCGGTATCTTGCATTCTGCAAGGCTGGGTTTGATGATTTCCATATATTGGTGGTGACAGAACGCCACTTGATTCTTCTTGATGTGAGACAGCCGTTGACACCTGCGTTAGCTTGGCGGCATGGGCTTGAGAGCCCAAATCATGTTGCTATGTTTCGGTTAGCTGAATTGAGGCCTTCCAAGGAACATGAGTGGGCATTGAATTCAGGATTTGCCATTTTGGTCGGTTCATTCTGGAACGTGGAGTTTAGTTTGTTCTGTTATGGGCCTAAGGAGCAAGGTTGTCCAGATAATTCTCACTTATATGCTTGGGATCTTCCATCGCAGTTTTCATTGACTGGTCAGAACTGCAGCTGCAGCAATGGAATCATGAAAGAGGTATTCTCAGTGCCTATTTCAGGATATGGTGGATCTGCTTCCCAACAAAGTAGGAACTCCATTTCTGGCTACTATGTGCTTCCAAACGACCTCGCAATGTTGGAGCCATCTTTTACTGGCTTTGTTTTGATCCGGCTAACAGCATTTGGGAGGTTAGAGATGCAAAGGTACCAAGCATCCAGAGATTTGGATGATGTTATCCCGTGTGATGAATCACAACATACATCCAGTGTTAGTAGTTCATCTATTTTTCTTGACACTCAGGGAGAAAATTTATCAACCAGATATGTTTTCTTGAAGTTGCATTTCCTTTCTGAACATCTGAAGGGCAATCTGTGCAGTGCATTGGCGAAGCATGATTCTAAACACAAGGAGCAAATTATTATTAGTGAAGATGTGTCAGTGTTTGCAAATGACAACTCTAAATCCTGTTCTCAATCAGTTTCAGACTTTCTATGTAATGCTAGTACCCCCATGAACATTTTCGAAATTGCATGTCAGAGCATATTAAATGGCCTGCCTTCAAATATCCTTAATGTCACCTTTTCTAAATACAAGGACATGCTAGCATGCAATACAGAAAAGAGCTTACTTGAATATTTAGAAGTTCCTACCTGTTTGCCACATAATAAACTTCGACCTTTCCTGTTGGCGAAACCTTCAAGCACAAGTGAGAAGCTGACTAGCAAAGCAATATCTGGAAATGTTCTGGTTGGCCCGGTACTCCCTGTACATGTTCTACTTGCAATTGAAGAGAGGAACAAGGGTATAGAAAGCCCTTCTCAAGGAGAAACCACAGAAATTGACTTTGTAAGCCATCGATGTAGAGAAGTTCTTGAAGCCTTTTTTCCTGAAATATCCATTGCTGGCACAGGCAACTGTAATGGATGGTCTGCTTCACAAGAGTTGAATGATGAGAAGTCATATTTTGTTTATGAGCCTCAGATTGAAAATAGGTTCACACTCCATGAAACTGCCAGAAAGAAGGAAAAAGAAGAGCAAAAGCTTGATGATTCTTCATGTCTGCATACATCTGCAACACCATATCAGGATGAGAACTTTACGACATTTGTTTGTGGAAAAGCTGGAATTTCCGAGTCTGAACCCGAGCAAGCTGCATCTGATTTGTTTGATTTCAGCCCAGTGAAGATGTATTTTGATTCCCCAGGCATAAACATTCAGTCTGCTGAGGAAAAAATATATAAATGCTTGAAGAAACAATTTTTAAGATGGCAAAATAATTTCAAGCCCTACCAAGATTTCTGTAGCTCTGCAGTTTAGACTACACAAGCGGCTTCTGGGCCAGTTGTGCTTAACCCTATGATGCCATATTGGCATGTTCCCCCGCCCATGGCTGGCCCAACAACTAGTCTGAACATGGGAATGGATTACTGGGGTGCTCCTACTTCTGTATCCATGCATGGTAAAGTTATTGCAGGACCAACATCAGCTCCTTCGTCTAATTCACGTGATATTGTTCTCAGTGATCCGGCCATACAGGTATGTTACTGTTACTATGCAGGGTTTGGTCTTATTTTATTCCAGGACAATGCCTTGCACTTTTTTTAGGGTTGCTTTCTGTTAATGTAGGATGAGCGAGAACTGAAGAGACAAAAACGGAAGCAATCAAATAGGGAATCAGCTCGACGCTCAAGATTATGCAAGCAGGTCTGTAAATTTTGCACCATTTCAATTGAGCCGTTGGAACCTATTCATTAGCCTGAGTATCTTCTGGGTAGTTTGCATGTTTTTGACAGCTTATCTAGGAGAGACCAAGTTGTGTTGGAGAAAAGAACTTGTTGGTGATGGTTCTCTAGTTAAAGACAACAATAAGATAATGGGGATGATAAGTCAGGACTGACTTAAAATAGAATTGATTAAACCTATTCTCCAGTATAAAGACATAACCACTACCATATCTGGTGTTCAGTTGGCCTAACATACCCAGGCAATCTGAAGTTCTGAAGTAGTGAAATATACCTAAATTTCTAACCTAAACAGCAGTGAATTAAGATGTGGTTGTCCTTGTACCTATTTGAGTCGACTGCAGATGAGAATAACACATACTTGTGCATGACCATCTTTTGCATGCATGTGCCTGCAAAATTTGCTAGGAGTCTAGGATAGTGATGGTGCTTTCTGTAGTAATGAGTTCTCTTTCATGGATGGCATGACCAAATTTTAGTAAAACATAGATGTGTGCAAATATTGGCTAAGAAGATGGTGGTTGTCAAACCAGGATGTTAGAGAGTATAGATGACAACCTTTGAATAACAAAATCACCAAATTGGTACCTACATTTGTCATAGGGCTAAATAGAAATGCACTTGAGACACGTCTTCGAAACACACTGCATATTTGTTTCTGAAGTCATGCATATAGAAGAAAGCATTAGCAACAACCTCCCAATACAAGTTTAGGTTGACTACAGCTTTGTTTGGTCATTCCCTAGCTGTAATACCTGAGGGTGGATGCTGCCACCTGCATGATTGGTTCATAAGTTGGTGTTCTTGGCTTCTTGCAAACATACATACTATTGTCCAGGGTAAACCCAGGTGTGTATGGTATGTCTTAGGGTTTTCTGTTTGCTCTTTCTGATAACCTTATATAACACTTCTAGTATATTGTATACCAAGTTACCAACTTATCTCCTTTTACTGCTATGGGTATTGGAAACTGTTGTAGTTACACTTAGTTCTCCCATGGTTTGACGTACAGGACCAACATGAAATATGCATTGTGATAGTATTTCTGTGGAAAACTTAATGAAAGTTTACTGTTTTCTTTTGATATATTATATATGTTTCATAACAACTGATGTTATACTACAGGCTGAATGGGAGGAAGTAGCCAATTGAGCTGATTTGCTAAAGCAGGAAAACATTCACTTAAAGAAGAATTGAAGCAACTTCAGGAAAAGTGTGATAGCTTGACCTCAGAAAATACATCCTTACATGTAAGCTTTGCCTTTTGTTTTTTTCTTGTAATTTCCAAATTTTTTTAAGTGTGTCAAGCGCATAGTTACTGTATTTTTAGTTTGCTGCAAAGAATGAGCAAAACAAAGGTCTACTATTGGGTCTCCTAAGCCTCACATACTGCTGCTCCCAGCGCGTTGGCTCACTGATCCCATAGTTATGTATGCACATTGTTGTAGAATTTTAGAGTAAATGTTGCACTCGTTACTTTGAGAAATATATGTGAAACGTTCCTAATGATTGCAGGAAAAGCTTAAAGAGCTTGAAGGTGAGAAATCAAATGGAAATTGCTATAAGCAGTGAAGGCTGTGACTTCCCTTTCTGACTGCTGATGTAAGGAATAATTACTTGGCAGCTTCCATTACCATTGCAAAATACAGAATCTAATTTTTCTGTTGTAATTTTCTTGATCTTTTCAGATAAATTGGAGATGACATGATAGGTCCGATAATTAGAAGGTATTCATGTATGCTATTAGATTTTTGGCCGAGGGGTGGAATTGTATCATAGGATCTGACATGATGGCTACGGATTCTTCTTCCAGTTGCCGCAGCTGCTGTGCTCTATTATGCTTTTTCTGCACTTGTGTAGGATGCTACAAAGCACTATGTAAAAATCCCCAAGTGAAGTTTGAAACTATGGGGGTTGGCTTATGAGATAGTTGTTGTAGAGTTGCTCGTTGAGCTTATTGACCTGGACTGATGCGTGTTACGTTTATAATTTGTGATTTATCCATTTAGAGGTATTGATGAGTAGTGTTAAAGGGTATTCTGCTGCATTTTGCACTCCTGGTTGCATCATTCTTTGCTGAATGGAAGGTGAAAAATGTGAGAAATGCCATTATTGTTCTCACCGAGAATAACATATATTTGTTAAGGATATAAATGTATTTGTGGTATTTTCTAGTTTCTAGGGTTTAGTCTTGTGTGTCATATTTACTCTATATAAAGCCCTTTGGGCTGAGATCAATACAACTAACCTTTATACGTTCACCCTTTTTACGCATCTAATATGGTATCAGAGCCAACTGTTTGGGTTAGGGTTTTCCAACCCTAGTCGCCAACCTAGCCTCTGCCTGGTCTGGACTCCTTCGCGTTGAATCCGGCTGTTTTCGGCCCGGGTCTGGCCTCCCTGACGATGCCTCGCCTAGATCTGACTTCCTCTTCGGCCGCCATCGGATCTCGGCTGTTGTGGATGTGCCTGGATTTGGCCTCCTCGATAACTCCGACATCCCGGCCATCGTCGTCTCTAGATCCGTGGTTGCCTTCGTCGACCACGATGGCTTGAGCTCTTGTGTTGCCTTACGCCAGGTGACTAGATTTGACCTTAACCGTCGCTTCCTCTCCTAGATCCGGCCATCAACGCTGTCTCTCCTCAGTTGGCTCGCTGCTCAGTTGAATGGTGTTCTCCTTTTGGGTGACTGTGCTCTACTAATGCTCACGTGAGGAGGAACATTCGCGCTGGATCGCAGCGTGGTGGCTATGCCTGAGAATTAGGGCCTGTTTGGTAGAGCTCTAGATTCTCATTTTTCAGCTTCTGCTATGGATTCTCTAAGAATTCACTTCTCTGAGAATCTGGAGCTGCCACTGAAAAGCGTTTGGTTAGTAGGTTAGCTCCAGATTCATAAAAAGGGGGATTTGATGAAAATAGACCATGTTACCCCTAGTTTTCACACAATTATCTTTTTGCTTTTTTTGTTTATTTCAGATACATGATTAAAAGAAAATGAATATGATTTTTTTGTTCAGATAATCTTCAGCCAAGAGGACAATTACTGAGGAAAAAACTGCAAAATATGTTTAGGTTTTATTGTCTGCCAAACAGCAAGCTAACAGCAATCAACACACAGAGGGAGGCGGCGCTGTGGACGGAGGGAGGCGGCGCTGTGGACGGAGGGAGGCGGCGGCGGTGCCGTGGACCAGACAAAGGGAGGCGACGGCGGGCCGAGAGAAGGAGGGCGGCGGCGGGGCGAGGGAGAGAAGGGGGCGGCGGCGGGGCGAGAGAAGGAGCAGGAGGGAGGTGGCGGGGCGAGAGAAGGGAGGAAGGCGGCGGCGGGGCGAGAGAAGGGAGGGAGGCGGCGGCGGGGCGAGAGAAGGAGCGGCGGTCCCAAATCTGGAGGCGGCGAGTCGGGCGAGAAGGGAGGTGGCGGCGGCGGTGCTGGAGATCGGGAGGGAGGCGGCGGCGGCGGTGTTGGAGATCGGGAGGGAGGCAGCGGCGGTGGTGCTGGAGATCGGGAGGGAGGCGGCAAGGCGAGAGAAGAGGGAGGCGAGCGACGCGAGAGGGGAAGGGGGAGGCGGGCGGCGCGAGAGGGGAGAGGGGAGGCGCGAGGCGCGAGAGAGGAAGTCGGGCGGCGCTAGAGAGGAATGGGGAGGCGGGCGGCGCAAAGAGCGGACGAACCGAGGGAGATGGAGCGGGCGGGACGAGAGAGAAGGGGGAGGCGGGTGGGGTGAGGGGTAGTTGAGTGACATTTGCGGGTAATTTTGGTTAACTTTCATATGTAAATTTATTTTTGGTTAGCTGGCTCCCCACGAGAATCCACCCTAGACCCGCTTCTCCTCTCTAGTTCATTTCTAGCTCTGCTCCTCGCGAGAATCAGAATCCAGCAATTTTGAGAAGTTAGGTGTTTGGTACAGCTCCACGAGAATCTAGTGAGAAGCTAGGAGCAGGAGCTGTACCAAACAGGGCCTTAGAAGCTGGTGGTCAAGATCTGCACTTGGTGTTCTGATGGCTGCGAAGACGATAACCTTCCCATACATGTTCATTTCTCATCACCAACATATCGATTCGTTCTCCACATTCAATAGTATCTACAACCTTTTTGGTCTTTTTAGAATTCATGCAATAACTAACCCAAATTTTGCCTCAAAGGCTGTGATGCTCATGAGAGGAATATCTTTTATGTTGTTATTGCTTCTGCTAGTATCTGCTGTTTTTGTTTTTTTAGTATTCTACTTTGTCCACCCAAATCCGTAGCCTCTATTTTCAGTTTGTTAAAGCCATGCGAGTTCACAAATTTATGTCAATCAACTGATTGCTTTGCTAGCAATGGTTTATCCTCTTGGATCGAGTGTGGTCTTCTCCTTTTCGTATGACCGTAGCCGTCGCTCTTCTCTTTGAGCTGTTGCATATCGTAGAAATTATACTACCGCTGCTTCTATCTGAGCCGCCGCCCGAGTTTTTAAGGCGACCGCGCTTCCTTGTCGTGCCGCTGCTGTCTCAGGCTTCGATATGCTTTATGGGCTACCACATGACCCCAGATAGAGATCTTCTAGCATTGATATAATTTTCAAGAGCTGCACGTTATGACATCTTCAAGACTCAACTTTGGATTTTTCTAATTTTAGTGTCAATCCTTTCAAATACAATGCTATTACATACGTCTTGCATTTGAGGGGAAAGGGGGTGATAAGGATATAAGGGTATTTGTGGCATTTTTTTAGTTTTTAGAGTTTAATCTTATGTGTCATATGTACTCTGTATATATAGCCCTTTAGACTGAAATCAATAGAACTAATCTTTATGAGTTTATCCTTCCACGCATCTAGCAATATCTTCGTGCACAGATCATAATTTCAGAGGCAAGATTCCAATTGATAGTAATAGTAACTTAGCAAATTTATGTGAAATATTAGCTTAAAAAAGTTTGTCAATCTTAAATCAGTTGTGTGATATATGTTGACCGTGACCCTAGCCCAGTCCATCAACTATGTGCGCATTATGATTTTGCTTGTGTTCTGAACTTCTGATCAACTTGCCCCATTGATTCAAACATAGACCTTTCAATTAGAATCAGTCTTTAGGTTTATGTTTACCCCTGATATTTAAGTATGCATATAGATATCCAATCCAACCACTTTATTTGATCTTTTTTTTCTTTTTGTGTAGTCTTTGGTCTCCAAAAATCCAATGTCCAATCATTCTCTTTTTACCCGTTCAGAGTCTACGAACAAAAGGCCGTGATTCTGTTCAAAGGTATGGTTGCCTTTTAATCCCTTAGTCATCTGCCTCACTAATCTGTTCAAAGAAAGAAGTGGTCCTATTCGTTCAACTCATTACCTGCGATGAGCATACGCCTGTCTTTAATAACAGAAATTTGCAGACAGAAAAAAAAAACAAAGTGGTTGAACACGTTTTGCGATTGATTTTCAGTACCGTCCTATCTTTTAAAATCTGATTTTTTATAATAAATAATTTTTCTACAATAACTAACTTTCAAATGAAGTGTTTTTTAAGACAATGTCTACTAGTTAATTATAGTGCACACTATAGTAACTTCATTTATATCAGCTAAAATCACAAGCGAGTGTTTTCCTATACAAACTTCTTTACAAGTTGTTACTATTCATCAACCAAAACCAAAAGATAATACGAATGGCCTTGCAATATCCAGTGGTGGAGCCACAGTAATGCACGGGGGTGTAGTTGCACCCCCAAAATTTTTGTGCAAAATCTGATATATATACCTCCTTAATACACAAAGTATACACTATACATACTAATATATTCCTGACAACCTATTAGGTCCAACAGGTCAAGTCTATTAGCCCAAATGCCTATTAGCCATCGATGGTGAACTCGTGTTCAGTGGAGACCAGCCTCGCAAAGGGCAACATGCCCGTGGTCTACAGGGTTGGGACATCGCGCTCGTCCAGCGCCCACAGATCTCCCCCCGGTAGCTTGAAGGGCAAAGGGGCAGCTGTGTCACCCGTCATCCATGAGTGGAAACGGTATTTCTCATCGTACAACTATTCGAGAAGCTCCGGTAAAATCATACCTTCCAATACACATGACAGACCAAATATTAGTACGAAGATTAATAATGACAGTAAAATTTACTTCATAATACAAACTACATTAATTATAACTAACTAAATAACAGTAATTATGACTAGGACTACAGGAATAACGTCGAAATCATGCTATAAAAAATTACATGTCTTTCGGGAGAAGCAATCAGCACTGCCGCGTCTTTAATGAGCTATGCACTGGCTTCTTAAAATAATTAGTTATGCACTCTTAATTTTGAGTGACAACCACGAGAATGAGCTTCTGCGATGAGCGATTGAGATGAGCAATGACGAACTGCGAGAGGTTCGTATTTATGGCCGAGCGAAAAGTGAACCCGGTGCACTCACCCCGTAGATTGAAGACCCATTGTCACAAGCAACACTTCAGGTGAGGGGGGCGACATGGTAACACTAATAGATGTGCAAACGAGAGAGCGGACAAGGAGGGACGACACGGACATAACATTAGTGCGAACGAGGGAGCGCGTGAGGGGGCACGACATACACAGAGTGATAATTGTGCAAAGGACACAACAGGAAAGAAAATATAGTATGATCAGGCCGATACATACGCAAAGCACAGAGGTCAGCCACTTGAAAAGATGTCGGAGCACGTTAAATTCATGATTAACTTAACCTAAATAAACATGACAAATTTGGACCACATAAAATTCCTAAAAAATTACACAATAACTACGACTGTGTCGGGAGGCTTCACATAAAATTTTGTAATTTTTAGAGCTCGTTTGTTATATATAAAAACTCATATAAATATCAAAATTGTATGGATTTTTTATCACATTCACAATAGATAAAATGGCATTGTCAAATACGTTGTGTCAGGAGGCTGTACATAAATTTTCGTAATTTTTGAAGCTCATTTGATATATTTAAAAATTAAAATAAACACTAAACAAAAATTTAGGACAGTTAATCGGTTGGCTTAATCACCTGCCGTCTCCTCACCGGACGGTAGGCTGCCTGCTGTCTGCTAGCGGGGCGACAGGCGCCTACGGCAGTCGCCCGCGCATCGCTTCGTCGGCGCTGCCGCCTGTCCACCGGCCAGCAAAAGTGATATTTCTATAAATACAATACGTATATTGCTATTTTTATAAATACTGTGATCAATAACACCAAATCCGCTAAAAATTCGCGTTGTGACCTACTGAAGAAAATACCAACAGTGCTAGTCTAAGAGCAAGTTTAATAAGGCTGACTGTGCTAGCTACAAGGGAATCCATGTCAGTATAGTCCTATGTGGAGGGGAGAGAAAAGGAGAGAGAGAGCCAAGCCGGCTCCCATGCAAGAGTCGGGCTATAGCACAGGAAAAGAGGCGTTATCATGCATGTACCAATAAGACTAACTGCTATACTCATGCATGTATTAAATGATCACACTAAATTGCTATACCCATGCATGTATTAAATGATTAAGAGCTCTTGTGGAGACAACATATAGCCAGTTTATTGTATGAGTTAGCTGCATCATTATCTTTTGATGACATGGAAATGTATTAGAGATAGCAGCTATCTATACTATTAAACTTGCTCTAAAGATGCGACGGCCGCAATGATTATTGGTTAGCTAATGGGTACTGGGTGCAGACCACGAGGAATTAACAACATTTTAGGATTTATGAGGCCTTCTTGTTCTGTTCTGTAGCTTAATTGAGCATAGTAGATCTTGCACGCCCAACATGCTAATCTAACTTGTTAATTCTTATTGTGTAAAATAAGTTCACTTGATTTATGTTGTTGAGCTCAGTAGACATACCTTTAGGCGGGCGTCATACTGACACTGACAGGCTTGTTACTCCAGTTTCACTTTCAATGAAACTACTGTATGTATGTGATTGTTAGTACATGTACAACCTGTATAACTTAACTCACCTGAAGTAGAAATACAGCGGTATAATCTAAGTCTACACAGGGACCTAAAATATTACCTGCAATTAGGAGGCCAGTTGATTTTTCAATTCAGATCTGAGGAAGAGCACTATTGTTCAAACTCCTAGAAAGGGCAATTGCAACAGGTTGTCAGCCACGAAAAGAGCAAGGAAAATGCCGAACATCTGACAAGGATGTATTCTGCAGTAACTTTATCAAAAGGAGTTCAAGGAAAAACATTGATGTATTCTGCAATACAACTTCCTCAAAAATAGCTCAGGAAAAATCACTGTTACAAAATTGGCGAAGAAAGAGAAAAATAAATAGACAGTTCTAATTTATGCTTGCATTAACCCTAAGGATGTTCTCACTGTCTTTTCAGGCGTATATAAACACTAGGTAGATTCAGAGTGACTGTGTAATAACTTTCTGATGTTCTGAAATATAGGCACGAGGGCAAGAAGCGCGATCTGAAGATGCTCGGAGCTGTTCAGGCGAATGCCAACTTGGCCAGTCCCCTTGTTGCTTAGATTCGCATGACCAATCAAATTGCTATCTCTTCCAGCAGGGATCTGAGACTGCATATTGCAGCCAACTGCCAAATCCCCATGCCAATCTACAACAGATAACGCAAGAGTAGAAAGCATGCGCCCTATTGGGTAGTCTTTATCTCTCAACGTTGCTTCAAGACGGCCTCCATAAGCCACATCTCCCCTTCCACTCATAGCACCACCGCTAACTAGAAGCCTGAGCTGCTTGTTCACTATCAGTTTGTCTTCAACCTTCACACCAGCTGATACAGAATCTCCAAGGAGCGTAGCAGATATCCCAGCGGCCGTGTTATTACGCCTGAAGTTCTTAAATCTTGACTCACTACGAATAGTGTATGCCATATCCTTGCCAACAGACTGCAAATCAAGTCCAACTGAAGTAGTTTTCCCCTCGCCATGCTTAACTGAACATGCAACCTCCATTTGCAGGGAGCAATCCTTCTTGTCTTTTGTTAGTTGGCCAGATACGGACAAAGGAACTTTACCTTTGGCTGCAAATAATCTTTCAACATTCAGACCTTCATAACCAACATCATGATCCCAGCCCTGGGTTTCCAGCACAGGCCTGACAAGCCATTCACTTGGTGTATCCAGAAAACGATAGCGATGGCTAGGATAATCAGAATCAAAAGATGAGGGTAATACCATGTCAGGCATAGGCACCGCAACATTCGTTGGGGCATTGCCATCATCTTCTAGATTGCTCTTACTGAAATCATCTGCTCGAGCACTAGCCTCTGCTGCTATTTTCATCATCATTTTACGACGCATCCTTTCCTCTATCAGCTGTTTTTTGTAGAATAGCTTTTCTCTGTAATCTAGCTCCTCAAGATATGCCTTCCTCTGCGCATGGTTCAGCTTTGCAAGCTGAGATTTTGTGAGGCGCTTAAAAGGAGGCAAGTCATCATAGTCTGACCCATCATCTAAATCAGAATCATCTACCAAATCATCTTCAAGATCATCATCATCACCAAACTGCTCCTCTGGTAACTTCAGTGGGGCTCGAGACTGAAGAAGTGAAGAGAGGAGGAAAGGAAGTGGAAGAATCCTCATATGAGAAGGTTTACCAGCGGGATTATCCTGCAGCTTGAGAAGCACGTTGGCCTCCGCTAAAACCTTTGAAGCAAAACAAAGCAATAGCAACTGTGGCTTCCAGACTTGTCCATTTGGCAACACCCTCTGGCCTGTCCTATTCATCCTGCATGCTGAGTGGTTTTCCACCAGGGAGACTGGATTCATAAGACGGACATCACCAGCAGCTTGCCTTATAGCTTGCTGGACTACATGAGACCTCTGGGTCACGAACATCTCATAGCTCAAAGGAACTCCATTTGGACCGTCAGGTGGTGCAGATGCAGCATGAGTTAACACAACTATGGCATTGAACCAGACTGACGCTCCAAACACTTTGGTAATGGTTTGCAGCAGAGGGACATCACCATAGTCCCTGCTCTGCATATCCAATCTGTCAAAATAAAGAACAATATCGGGAAGGTTATTGCTGATAAGCCCCTTGACGGAATTGAGAACCTTCTGGTTGTGGTATTGGTCCGAAGACGAGCATGAAAGGCCAGGTGTATCGATCACTTTTACCTTGATCCCCTCAACCATACCAACTACTTCTTGAACCATTCTGGTGCTGGAATCAAAAGCATTTGTTTCCAACTTGACATCATCAAATATCGAGTTGAAGGTAGCACTCTTACCAACACCAGTTTTACCAAGAACCAAGATAGTGCAAGCAAAATCAAGGGGCTCGTTTCCAGCAGCTTCAAGACGCTCTGCCATCTCTTGTGCTCGGTCAAAGCTAAAAACACCCTGACCTGTATTTCTTCTAAGCTGTTCTGCCAGCCCAAGCCGGTAAAGAACCTGTGAAACTACCATATTATGAGGAGTTTGCCCAAACCTGTTAGCAAGACGCAAAAACTTGACCCGGATCATCTGGAGCTTCTCACGGATTTCATCATTCTCATCCCTATCCTGCTGAGTCTCCCTGTCCACAGCGACCGGACCATTAGCACGGACCTGCTGAACAGGTTGAGCAGGACGTTGCAACAAGGTAGTTGATGATCCAAGGCCAGCAGGACGAGATGGCAAAGAGGGACCATTAGAATGACCAGCAGCACTAGAGGATCGTGCAGGAGGAGCGGAGGTAGCTTTATTCTCATCATCAGAGGAACTTGAGTCATCCAATTCCTCAACCACAACAGCTGGCTTGCTTCCAGATTGTGTGGGTACCTCAGGCTTGCTATCAGGGGCAGCAATCTCTTCCCTGCTCTTTTCTGGCCGCTCTTTGCTCTGGTCAGCCAAAACAGCATCTCTGAAATGTTCAGGTTCACTCCCAGATTGTGCGGGAGGCTCAGCATTGCTATCATGGGCAGGAACACCTTCCATGCCTTTCTCTGGTTGCTCCTTGGTATGATCAGCCAAAACAGCTTCTGTCACATATTCCCTGATCACTTCAGCCATGGCTTGCTCCTCCAAGCGCTCCTGAATCGCATCATCGACAGTGCCTTCCTCGACACCAATCTCGGTGCTGGTGCACGAACCAGCCTCGTTCTCCTCACCCTCAACAGCAACGGAACGGAAAACTTCCTCTGTCACCACAACGTCTCCATTCTCCAAAAACGCCTTGCTCTGATCCAATCCAACCGGCTCCTGCTGCTCCACCTCCTCAGCCGGATCAGCCTCCTCATGAGACTCCACAGCCACAAGCTGCCTGTTCTCCAGCACTACCCTGTTTTGCACTCCCATCCCTGCCTCATCTGACTTAACACCAGACACCACAACGTCACCTTCCACCCCGCCGTTCAATTCCAATCTCACAGACTCTTCCCCATGCTTATCATCCTCGTCCCCTTCTACGAACTCCACAACCTCATCACCATCACCCTCCTGAGTCACCGCCACCGCGCCGGTCGGCTGCTTCACATCGACCTGCACATCCCCCTCGCCCCCGTCCCCTTCTGTGACCTCCAAGACCTCACCACCATCACCCTCCTTCGCCGCCGCCGCATCGGGCGCCGGCTCCACTTCGACCTGCACACCCCCCGCTTCCTCCTCCTCGGCGACTCCGCCGGGGCCTCCCCGATCCTCCGCCTCGCGCAGGCGCTTCTCGCCGACGGCGCCGTTGTCCATCGCCAGGCCCAACGGCGCGAGAGAGCAAAACCCTAGTTTGCCACCGGCACAAACGGAACGGATCAAACAAAAAAACGAACGGAAAACGTGGGGAAAAAAACAGCAACTTTGCGGTTGTGTTCGGTAGGTCGAGTGCGTGGGTGGATCGGGAGGGAGGCGCCCGAGGATGGTGGCTACCAACCTGGGCGGCGGAGTCGGAGATCGGCAACTGGGGACGGCACGCACGGAGTGGGGTGTCGCCTCGCGCGGCGCGGCGCGGTCGCAGTCAGGAAAAGAGAGGTGATCGGGTCTGCAGGGGCAGAGAGGCAATTAGGACGGCTGTGGGTTACGGTTTAAATTTTTAAGTTTTAGTTTATTGTGAAAGATAGTGGTTGTGATCAAAATGGCTTGAGCTTTTGGCTTCAGCTTATTTTTACACTATTCATAAATTTCATCTTTTTCTGAACTTTTAGCTTTTTTTTGAGTTTTTTTACCGGTTCTTTTTTTCCTCGTATTTGTTTACATTATACGTGATGGGCTAATATGTTTTTTCTATTTTTAAATTTTTTTAAATTTAATTATGGTAAATAAGCCTCTGTCAGCTACAGTGCTTTTTTCAGCCAGCTACAGTGTTTTCAGTCATAAGCCACGGGCTTTTCAGCCATTTTGATCACAACCAGTATATCAAAAAATTATATGTGATATTGGTTAGTATAGTTAAATTTAATATATTTTTTACTATAATCTTCTTATTGATACTGCCTTAAAAACACAATATTTAAAAGCTAGTTACTCTAGCATAACTCATACGCCATAAATCATAAGTGAAAAAGAAGGGAACCTTAACCTCGATGAGATCCGCAGAGCTAGTTTATTGGGGCGTTTGTATTTGATTTTTGTTGATGGTTTTTTGTTATGTTTTATGATTTTTAATTGAAAATAAATAGTAGTGATTGAAAGAAGTTTTTTAGGAGGGGATGGAATGTGAAAAAGTGATAAAGAGATATGTATGTGTAACAGGAACGAGAAGAGTAGGTTATGTGATGCACCCGTGACCCCATTTCTTATCCCCGAGCGAGACGGTAGTAAGAGGAGTTGAGAAGTTGCTTCATAAAACTGGATGTTCATATTAGTATTTGGCTCTTTTAAATTGAAGATAGAAACCAATATAAACATGCCCTATAAACTATGCCCGCGAAGCTGTGAGCTACAGATAATTATTTGTTTCATGCAAATTTTATGTGAAATTTTCATGGTTTGGACGAGTATTTGTGACGTTTGGACGTAAATAAGTTTACGTGAAATTCTGATGTTACAAATATTTCGTCCACGTGGGTACAACTCTCTTGTATGATTTTAGATTATGAAACGGACAGCCAGGAAAGTAGAGACCGGGGAATAATAAAAGGTAACTAAAAGCAAAAGGAAAAATAAAAAAGGACCGAAAGAGAAAAAGGAAAAGAAGAAAGGGAGCTCGTGTATGTGTGGTAGTCCAATCTCCATCGAGGGGAGCATCGGCCACGCTGGAAGCTAGTAACGGCCCCACGTGAGGCCCTGATCAACTCGGCTTCAGCTTCTGGCTTCTGGCTTATTTTTTACTATTCATAAGTTTCGTCTTTTTCTGAACTTTTGACTTTTTGTTGAGCTTTTTTGCCGGTTCTTTTTTTCCCCGTATTTGTTTGTATTATACGTAATGGGCTAACATATTTTTTATATTTTTAATTTTTTTTAAATTTAATTATGCTAAATAAGCCTCTGTCAGCTACGGTGCTTTTTTCAGCCAACTACAGTGTTTTCAGCCATAAGCCATGAGCTTTTCAGCCGAACCGATCACCACCTTAAGGGGGACGATGCACTTTGAAGAAAGCCACGCGCGTCGTCACAACTTGCAGCCTCGCGCGCATACAGACTGCGTGCCAAACAGAACCACCTGCTCCAGGAACTCCACAGTGGGGCTGCTCCATGGTGGAGTTGGTGGAGCAGAGCTAGAAAAACTGGAGCAGAGCAGTCCTAAACAGGCCCTAGTTGCCTCCCATTTCGGTTTGAGTTTCTAATTTTTAACTTTTTTTATTTTTAAATTTTTGAACTTTTTTACCGATTCTTTTTTCGTATTCATTTGTATTGTTCGTGATGAGCTAATATTTTTTTTCTATTTTTATTTTTTTAAATCTAATTACATCAAATAAGTCACTATCAATTACAGTATAATTTTAACTAACTACAATGTAATTTTAATTATAAATCATAATTTTTAGCTAGGCTGAGCGGGCTCATACATGAGCTAAACTGTAGGCGAGGTGGCCATGGCCATGGCCATGCCCCCAGGCCCGGCCCTTGGGGGGGGGGCGAGCGGGGCGACCGCCCTGGCCCCAAAACCCAGGGGCCCCCATATACATGTATACATTGTATATGTATGAGTATACTAATACTATCCGGATCCGGCTATCGGTTGGTCTTGGCGACTTCTCATCTTCAGATCTCCTTTTCATCTAGGGCCGTAGGGAATTCACGCCGCGCGGCCGAGCCGCCGAGATTGGCCGTCGCCCGTCTGCCCGTCTCTAGACCGACTAGACATCTCTGATCTCTCCGCCGCGCAGCCGCGCTACGTCCCCCAGCCGGTAAGCGAAGCGACCAAGCCGTCGCCGAGCGCCAGCGCCCAGTGGCCGACGCGCAACGGCGCAACCACTTTTCGCCGATCGCTCATCCGCTTTGGCGCTTTGCATGGCCTGCATGCAGCATGCTGCAGCCTGCATGCAATGGCAATATGGCATGACCGATTGGATTGACCGCATGATTGATTCATTTGATTGCAGATTTGAGATTTGCAGGCGCGTACTGCGTACAAAACAAGGCGTGAAGGCGACGGAGCTGCACGACAGTCGACAGCACGAGCAGGTCCACATCTACTGTAGACTGTAGTTTGCATATTAGGAATTTTTTAATCAATAATTAGTGCTTTGTAGTTACTAATTATACTATTGTTCTTTAAATTTTCAGTACCATGTCATCTAGAAAATATGCATCCGGCAGTGAAAAAAGAAAAAAGAGGAAACGAATAGATTTGAAGTTAATTATTTTTTTGTTATGGTTGATATGGCAATCAATTCATTGAAAAGTAGATTTCAAGAACTCCAAACATTCGGAAGTATATTTGGATTTTTAATGAGTTCAACAACATTGAAGTCATTGGATCGAACTGAATTAAAAGAATGTTGTACAAAATTTGCAGAAACTTTCTCTCTAGATGGTTCATCTGATGTTGAGTTAAATGATCTAATTTCTGAGTTAAGTGTTATGCAATTGACTTTATCAGATAAACCAATGTCTGCTATGGAGATCTTTGAGTTTGTTAGAGAAGCGGATTGTTATCCTAATATTTCTATTGCTTATCGGATTTTATTTACTATGCCTGTGACTGTGGCATCAGCTGAAAGAAGCTTTTCAAAGTTGAAATTGTTGAAGAATCATTTAAGGTTAACAATGTCTCAAGAGAGGTTAAACGGTTTGGCAACTTTATGTATTGAGAAGAAATTATTGGATGAGATTGATATCAATACCATCATCAATGACTTCGCATCTAGAAATGTTAGAGGAAATTTTTAAGGTAATATCTATAAACTCTTTGATATGTATTTTTTCTTTAATACATAACGCATTCTAAGAGTTTGTTGGTAAAATTAGATATATATATATATGTGTGTGTGTATGTAGATTTATATTTAGATATTTATAGTAGGGCCTCTATTTCTAGTTTCGCCCCGGGCCTCTAAAATCTCAGGACCGGCCCTGCATGCCCCACTGTAGTTGGCTCATCTACGTGGAACGAACCGGCTCACTGAACGTGTTTGCTTCGTGATCTCTCGACTTACCGATGCTTCTCTACTACTCTCTTCGATGCCTTCAAAACCCATTCAATTCAACAATCATGCGACGCGGCATAAACTTTTGCATAAAGCGTGCCTCACGAATCTAGTTTACGCCCACACAGTAGACAACTCCCAAGCATGGAGAAGTCGACGCTTACCATCTAATCGTACGAAGAGACCTCAAACCCTGTAACGCCCCCGTTTCCAGGGGCGCGTACGGACACGGCACCCCGTAACTATTCACGCATGAACAGTTATGGAATGTCGCGCAAGAGTATACCATTGCATGCTTACGACAAAAGTTCAGCATATATTTGACATAAGGATTAACATCCAGTTTTGACAGCGGGGCGTGCAAGCCCAAAGTATAATTACATTACAGAAACTCCAAGATCCGCTTGAGCGCGGCCAAGACCTAAAGCCACGGATCCTCGTCGAAGAAGCGACCTTCCGGGACTTCCTCAACGGGGAGGCAAACACCTTCGTCTTGATCCTCTAAAGAAGGGCAAAAGCAAGCCGTGAGCCAATCAACCGGCTCAGCAAGTCCCAAAGGGACCCTAACTTATTACATGCACGGAACATCAAAGGAAGGGAGTATACTTGGTTTATTAATTTGAGTGGATGCAGTTGTATTTGCAAGCATTTTATAAAAGGGACCCAAAACTACTTCTCAAGATCTCAGGGGTTTTCACAAAGAATTCTTTAACCAGCTAGTCAAGTTCAAACATGTACAAAACTACATAAGCTTTGCTGCTGGAATCACCCAAGTGACATAGCTCCAATAACCGGGAGCACGGCGTATTCGAATACCATTTATTTGACTCTGCAGAGTTTGCTCAGCTTTACCCACACGATCCCTTAACTCCCGCGACAGAGTTAAGAAAGCCAGGTCGTTTCACTGCTCAACTCTTTATATAGGCTCTACCCGGTAGAATTCACTCGGGTCTGGCTCGCTCACACACACACACACAAAACAAAAAGAAAACGGTGCCGCTTCGAGTGAACTCTACCGTTATTAGGCACCCAATCACGGCTTGCCTAACCTCACTGCTAAATCTCCTGTAGAGTTTCAATTGAGTTGAGCAGCTACTAGACTAGTGTTGACAAGTCAACTCCTGTGGTTGAGCGATTACTGTGACATTTGCTCAGCGTAAGGGTTTCAATCCTTATATTTTCACAGGGTCCGCAACCTTGCCAGGCCCGCGACCCAACCTGAGGTAAGCGGTGGGCGTAGACCGTCTCGCGGTTTCCCACTCACCCTTACCCTACTCCAAACCTAGGGTAAAAGATTGGCGAGGACCGCCTTGCGGTTTCCACTCCCCCTTACCCTACCTTGTGCACGCCGGCACTCTCCGCTCTAAGATACGGTGTCCCATACCACCCTACCTTAGAGTCGGGTTTTCTAAATTCTATTGGCCCACAGCCACAACCTTATTAGTGTAAGACTTTGCATGATAATAATATCCTACGATTATCTAGGTTAACAGATAATTAATTCTAGGGTTTCAATGGCATGGCTACAAATTAAACATGGCATTTAGCGGTGGTAGGACTAACTATATCACAAGTCATTCTAAACATTTTATTTTATTTTCGAACTAATATTTCAGAACTAGCTCAATGCAAATAACATATTAACATATTTAAACATTATGGGATACAACATGATCAAAGGATTTGGGACTTGCCGACAATTCGAATGATTTCCGCTAGCTCGAACGAAGAACCTCCTGGCTCCTGTGACTGCACTTGAACTTCCGGAGACTCCGACACTAGCGCAAACATACAAAACAAATTAAATCCAGCTTGAGACTAATCAAGCGAGGGAAAATAAACTATTTAAAAAGGAGTAAAATGCATAAATCCTTCAAATGGAATTTTAGGAATTTATTGGGGAGGATTCTGTGGAAATGGAGGTCACCAATGGGTCTGGAATATTATTTGGAGCAAAGTGGTGAAATTTGGGAATTTTTGGGATTTTCTGTGATTTTCTAGGATTTATTTGGATTTTCTGGGATTTTAGAAATTATTAAATCTCTGGAAAATAGGTGGGAACAGTAGACGGCCGGCCCGTTGCTACAGTGCAGCCCGGCCGGGTTTTCAAGCGCGCGCGCGCGCATGCGGGAGCCGAGCGGGCCGGGGAGAGCGGCCCAGTCCCTGCGCGTCCACGCGGTCGGGATGGCCGACGCGTGGCGGGGCGGCGAGCGCGGGCGGTCCGGATGGAGGCGAGGAGGGGGAAATCGGACGGCTGGGACAGAAGGACGGCGGCGAAACGGTACGGGGCGGATCGGACGGAGGAGAGGCAGTGCTTTTATGAAGATCCGACGGTCACGACATGTTGCCATCGGGCGGCCGGGGTTAGATGGCAACGGGTGGAACGGGCGGATGAGATGGGGCCACGTCCCCCGTCTTCAACCTCCGGCCGTGAGCTCGCGACCGAGGGACAGCGAGGCGGGGCTGTGGCGTTCCGGCGACGGTGACGGCCTACCGGGGCCGGGGAGGGTCCCGTCGGGTAGAGGGTGGCCGGGGGACTCCATTTTGGAGCCTTGGGAAGCGGGAAAAACAGAAGGGGAGGCGGAAGACAGAAAGGGGAAAAAGTTCACCGGCGACGAAGGAGGGTCGCCGGCGGCGATTGGGGCCAATCGGCCGCGGCTACACCATCTACGGAGGAGGGGGCTCACATTCGCGGCGGCGGCGTGAGCTGGGGAGAGTCTGGAGTGAGCTGGCCACGGGAGGGGGCGGCGGCCGAAGTGGAGCTTCGTTGCCGGAGTTCTGCGGTGATTCTCCTGCCCAAACAAAAGTACCACGGTGATTAGGAGGTAAAGGAGGAGCTCGGGGCAGAAGTAATTGAGAAATGGAGGGAGGAGAAAGGAGATCCGCTTGCGGGGCTTGCCGGCGCAGGGGACGATGGCGGCGGAGCTACGGGCGGCGGGAGCTCAATCAGCAGCTCGAGGAGGAGCTTGGGATTGGCAGGAGGGGAATGGGGGAGTTTGGGGAGCTCGGGAAGCAAAGGAATGAGGGGGAGTCGAGGGGAGGTTTTTATTCCCGAGCGGGGGAGGCGGAGCCTTAGCGGGGAAGGCACGGGCGAGGGTGCCGGGTCAACAGGGAGTGGGTGAGGCGTCTCCTCCGCGCAGTGGAGTGACACCGGGGCGCTGCAGTGGCTTAATGGCGAGGTGACGGGAGAGGGGAGCAGGTGAGCTTGGGCACGGGCGGAGGAGTGCGTCCGCGCGCGGGAGAGAGGGGGAAGCGGGGGCTGCCAGGTGGGGACGGGCGCAGAGAAGGGGCGACGCGTGGCGCGGAGACTCTGCGGCGGTCGGGACAGCGCGGCGGAGGCGGTGCTGAGGCGGTTCCACCGCGGGCGCGGTCGCAGGTGCGCGCGCGAGGAGAAAGCGGGGAAGGGAGGAAGGCGCCAGCGCGCGAGGGAAGGGCGCGGGGCGCTGGGGCGAAGCGAAGGCGGAAAAAGACGGGGCGCCAACGGAGAGGAGAAACGCCCTGCCGAAAAGGGAAAGCGGTGGCGGGGAAAACTTTCCCAAAACGGAAAGTTTTCAAAATTCACTCAATAATGCAGCAAAAATAATGAAAATTTTTGATTTGAAATTTTGGGGCTTTTCAACCTACCCCCCTTAAAAGAATCTCGACCCCGAGATTAACTTGGTCCAGGGAGTAAGTTGGGAAAAATCTCGCTGCAAGTCTGACTCTCGTTCCCAGGTGGTCTCGTCCGCTGTGTGATTCTTCCACTGTACTCTGCAAAATCTGACATTCTTGTTTCTGAGCTGCCTTTCTGACGTCTGAAGTATTTGTAGTGGTTCTTCAGCACCTGTGCAGTCATCTTGTAATTCAATATCTGACAATGGCACTTCGTCTGTTGGCTATCGTAGACACTTTCAAAGCTGGGATACGTGGAACACGTTGACGATTCTTGACAAGTTGGGTGGAAGCTGCACTTGATAAGCTACTTTCCCAACTCTTCCGATTATTTGAAACGGTCCCACATATCTTGGTGTTAATTTACCCTTGACATGAAATCTCTTGACTATCTTGAATGGCGTGACCTTGATGTAAACAAAATCTCCGACTTCAAAGCTCAGGTCCTTTATGTGGTTATCTGCATAACTCTTCTGCCGGTCTTGGGCAATCTTGAGTCTGTCTCTGACCATTCTGATATGTGCTTCGGCATCTTGAGCAATCTGGGGACCAATAAGTTGTCGTTCCCCTGTTTCTGTCCAATTCAGAGGGGTCCTGCATTTTCTGCCATAACGTGCTTCAAACGGTGCCATTTGGACGTTGGCTTGGTAGCTGTTATTATGTGAGAACTGAGCAAACGGTAGGCAGGTGTTCCATGCTGCACCATATACGATTGCACAAGCTCTTATCATATCTTCTACAGTCTGGCGGGTTTTCTCTGTCTGTACATCTGTCTGAGAGTGATACGCTGAACTGAAGTTCAAATTAGTGTCTATAGCTTCATGTAATTTCTCCCAGAACTTGGACGTAAACTGTGCTCCTTTATCTGAGACAATTTTCTTTGGGACTCCATGCAATGTCACTATCCTTGTCAAATACAGCTCGGCAAGCTTGTCTTTTCCGTAGGTCTGCTTGATCGGAAGGAAATGAGCCATCTTTGTCAATCTATCAACCTTGACCCAGATAGCATCATATCCCTCACGAGTTTTAGGAAGTCCGGTAATAAAGTCCATGCCGATACTATCCCATTTTCCATTCGGGTATTGGCAAAGGCTGTAACAATCCCGATGGTTTCTGGTGATCTATCTTGATCTGTTGGCATACATCACATTTCGCTACATACTCTGCCACTTCTTTCTTCATCTGGTTCCACCAATACTGCTTCTTCAAGTCTTGGTACATTTTAGTGCTTCCTGGATGGATTGAGAATTGAGATGAATGGGCTTCGAATGGAATCAACTCTTTTAACTCCTTGTCGGGTATACAATAGCGATCACGGAAGGTGATGATTCCATGCTCGTCTATCGCATATCTTGAGGAATTTTCTTCTTGAATATCCTTTTTCAGTTTTTGAATCTCTTCATCTTCATCTTGTACTGCTTTCATCTGATCTGTCAGCAATGGTTGGAGTCCCAACGCTGCCATACTGCCTTGTTCAGTGATCACCCAATTTAGCCGTAAGATATCTCATTGCAACTCTGGTGGGTACTCTGTCGTGCTGACTTTGCTTGGACGAGTCTTTTGTCTAAGGGTATCGGCCACTACATTTGCCTTGCCCGGGTGATACTGAAGATCGACATCATAGTCCTTTATCAGTTCCAGCCATCTGCGCTGTCTCATGTTTAATTCTGGCTGTGTGAATAGGTACTTTAGGCTCTTGTGATCAGAAAATATCTCACATCGATTCCCCAGCAGGTAGTGCCGCCAAATTTTTAGTGCATGCACTACAGATGCTAGTTCTAAATCGTGTGTGGGATAATTCTCCTCATGCGGCTTCAACTGTCTTGAGGCATAAGCGACAACCTTTCCGTCTTGCATAAGTACACATCCCAAACCTTGCTTTGAAGCATCACAATAAACTTGGAATTCCTTTTTTGGATTAGGCAAAATCAAGACGGGGGTGGTTGTCAATTTGGTCTTTAACATCTGAAAACCTTCTTCACATGCATCTGTCCATGTGAATGGCTTATCCTTCTTCAATAGCTGAGTGAGTGGTCGAGAAATTTTCGAGAAGCCTTCAATGAATCGGCGATAATAGCCCGCCAATCCAAGGAAACTCCTTACTTCAGTCACGGTCTTGGGTTGTTTCCATTCCATAACTGCAGATATCTTTTCTGGATCGACCTTCACTCCATCTTCAGATATAATGTGACCCAAGAAAGCAACTTCTTTTAGCCAAAAACTGCACTTGTCAAACTTTGCATATAGCTGATGTTCCCTCAGTCTTGACAATACCATGTGCAAATGTTGTCTGTGCTCTTCTTCACTCTTGGAATATATCAGGATATCATCAATGAAGACAATCACAAATCGATCCAATTGGTCCATATGCACCAGGTTCATAAGATTCATGAAATATGCTGGCGCATTGGTTAGACCAAATGGCACGACCGTGAATTCAAATAATCCATATCTGGTGATGAAAGCTGTCTTCTCTCGATCTTGCTCTCGGATCTTGAGCTGATGGTAACCCGAGCGCAAGTTGATCTTAAAGAATTCTTTGGCACCTTTGAGTTGATCAAACAAATCATCAATTTTTTTTGGGCAAAGGGTACTTGTTTCTGGTGGTGACAACATTCAGTCTCTGTAATCTACACACATTCTTAGCTCTTCATTCTTCTTCTTCCCTAGTAAGACTGGTGCCGACCAAGGCGAAACAATTGGTCGAATAAACTCTTTCTCTTGCAGTTCACCTAACCGTCTCTTGAGCTCTTTCAATTCACTAGCTGACATTCTGTACTGGTGTTTCGCAATTAGTTTTGTGCCTGAAATCAACTCTATGGCAAGTTCTATTTGTCGGTCAGGGGTCTGTCTGGTAGTTCTTCTGGGAATACATCAGGGTATTCTTGTACTATTGATACTTGATCTGGTGTAACTGCTAGCATGTTGATCATGCGCTTTCTTGCATCCTTCAATACTTCTCGTTTTTTTTTACCTTCAAGGGTTACCAATGATACTGTTTTGATCTCACAATCTACCTTGCCTTTATTCTTGGCTAGTCAGTTCATGCCCAAATGGCATCTAGCCCTTGCATATCTGGCTGCAGTAAATCTGCTTTAACCTCTGCTGGATTGACTTTGACTCCTTCTCACTTGTTCCTGCATATCATCATTGGGTATATGCTACAGGTTCACACTTAGCTGAATTATGCAGTACCAGGGCTACATATATGTCTGGGTCCGTTAGGATCAACTTCATTGCAACATGAACTTCTCATCCATTACATTTTACACAGATGGTTTTCATACATTTTCATAGTCTTGCCACAAGCCTTAGTTAAAGTAATTTACAGACAAACCATTAAGTTCTTCCAACTGGTTTACAAAAGGATAACCAAAAGTACATCATCTCATAACTTGTCCTGCATAGCTCATGTTTTCTTGACTGTCTGTTGGTTTTGGGCTTGGAGTTTAGCTGCTTCTGATGGCAAACTCCTTCTGGGACACTGATGCTTGTAGTGTCCAGTCTCTCCACAATGGAAACATGCATCTGTCCTTCGTGGACAGCTGCTAGTAAGATGCTTGCCACCGCAGGTGAGGCACTTGGTGGCGAGTGGTGAGGGAGTGGCATACTGCTGAGACTGTTCAGACTGGGTCTTCGGTATCGTCACAAACTGACGGAAGGGTTGGGATCGAAATGAGGGTGATCCCGTGGTCTTGCTCCGTTGAGCATTGTGAGAAGACTGAGACTTGTGCGCTGCTTCACGCTTTCTGTCATCCTCCATTCTGGTCCTCTTAGGGTAAGATTCATCTTCTTCCATCGGTGGCAGGCGGGATGATGATGTCTGCCTCTTTGCTTGCTTTCTAGCTTCTTCTGAGGATAAGGACCTCAGCGGGCATTGGTCACGAAAATGCCCATTCTGTCCGCAGTGAAAGCAAACCGTTTGTGCTGGAGGCGAGGGTCTCTTTCGTTTCATAACTTTCACGTAACCTGGTGTTTCTTCTATCTGTAGAGCTCGATCAACCAGGTTCAATAGGCTTGGAAAATTCAAGGTTTGAAGGCGTTGTCTCATATTGGGTTGTAGACCTTTCATAAAGTACTCCATCCTTTTAGCTTCGGTGTTAGTTTCCTCTTGAGCAAATCGGGATAACTGATAAAATTGTTGTAGATATGCTATGATGGAGTTCCCTCCTTGTTGAAGATCAAGAAAATCCTGATATTTTCCTGCGATAACTTCAGGAGGAATGCAGGCTTGGCGAAATCTCTTCACAAAGTCTTCCCATGTAATACCTTCCTTATTTGGGTGTATCCACTCGATAGCATTCCACCAAGTAATTACAGGCTCGGACAACTGATAGGTGGCGAAAAGGACTTTCTCTTTATCTGTACATCGTATAGTGTCCATTCTTCTCTCAACATCTTGTAACCAGTTATCTGCATTCAGTGGTTCTGTTGCAGAGGGGAATTTAGGTGGTTGAGTTTGCAGGAATGCTGTAAACTTCAATGCAATTGCGCTTGATGCTGACGCTGACTCTTCGGGTGTCACCTTGACACTGGGTGATCTGGCTGCTATCTGCTCAAGTAACTGGGTCTGTTGATCTAGCATTCGCAGAATATTTTGCTCTCTCTGATAGCGATTTTGTTCCATCATCGCTATTATGCTGGCAAGTGTGGCTTGATCTGTGGCAGGTGCACCCTGCCTGTTGGTCTGATCACTCTGCTGTGTTGGTTCCGTCTGCCAATTGGGAACTTGAGATCAGCTTTGCAGCGACTTTGTACAGTAAGAGTAGATAAGTAAGACATTGAATTTCAAGGTAAGTATAGGGCGAAAAAGGTAAGAACGAGAGCGAAAGGGGACAGGAGAAAGCTTTGAATGCAGGGGGATTACTGATAATTAAGCAAAACAACATACAAGGATAATGAACATAGATTTACAATATGCAGGTGGTACACAAACCACTTAGGGTTCATGATTACACCTACTTTACATTACAAAGAAATACTACTACCACTCAGGGTCAATCTAATCTAGCGAACAATCGCTACTCCTCCAACTACTGAGGACCGAAATTTTGAAGCTAGACGAGCAAAGCAGTAAACAATTTGCGAAAGTAAAACTTAAGCGGAAGTAAACTAAGATAGATAAGGTAGAAATAAGAGAGGAAGAAGACAGCAATAATACTTATGTTTTTCGTAAACCCTTTTTATGGCTTAAATTAAGTTTTGCGATAAAATCGCTTCCTAGTTTGCCTTAGGTCTCAACCTACGGTCAAAGAGACTGCTCTTATACCACTTCTTGTAACGCCCCCGTTTCCAGGGGCGCGTACGGACACGGCACCCCGTAACTATTCACGCATGAACAGTTATAGAATGTCGCGCAAGAGTATACCATTGCATGCTTACGACAAAAGTTCAGCATATATTTGACATAAGGATTAACATCCAGTTTTGACAGCGGGGCGTGCAAGCCCAAAGTATAATTACATTACAGAAACTCCAAGATCCGCTTGAGCGCGGCCAAGACCTAAAGCCACGGATCCTCGTCGAAGAAGCGACCTTCCGGGACTTCCTCAACGGGGAGGCAAACACCTTCGTCTTGATCCTCTAAAGAAGGGCAAAAGCAAGCCGTGAGCCAATCAACCGGCTCAGCAAGTCCCAAAGGGACCCTAACTTATTACATGCACGGAACATCAAAGGAAGGGAGTATACTTGGTTTATTAATTTGAGTGGATGCAGTTGTATTTGCAAGCATTTTATAAAAGGGACCCAAAACTACTTCTCAAGATCTCAGGGGTTTTCACAAAGAATTCTTTAACCAGCTAGTCAAGTTCAAACATGTACAAAACTACATAAGCTTTGCTGCTGGAATCACCCAAGTGACATAGCTCCAATAACCGGGAGCACGGCGTATTCGAATACCATTTATTTGACTCTGCAGAGTTTGCTCAGCTTTACCCACACGATCCCTTAACTCCCGCGACAGAGTTAAGAAAGCCAGGTCGTTTCACTGCTCAACTCTTTATATAGGCTCTACCCGGTAGAATTCACTCGGGTCTGGCTCGCTCACACACACACACACAAAACAAAAAGAAAACGGTGCCGCTTCGAGTGAACTCTACCGTTGTTAGGCACCCAATCACGGCTTGCCTAACCTCACTGCTAAATCTCCTGTAGAGTTTCAATTGAGTTGAGCAGCTACTAGACTAGTGTTGACAAGTCAACTCCTGTGGTTGAGCGATTACTGTGACATTTGCTCAGCGTAAGGGTTTCAGTCCTTATATTTTCACAGGGTCCGCAACCTTGCCAGGCCCGCGACCCAACCTGAGGTAAGCGGTGGGCGTAGACCGTCTCGCGGTTTCCCACTCACCCTTACCCTACTCCAAACCTAGGGTAAAAGATTGGCGAGGACCGCCTTGCGGTTTCCACTCCCCCTTACCCTACCTTGTGCACGCCGGCACTCTCCGCTCTAAGATACGGTGTCCCATACCACCCTACCTTAGAGTCGGGTTTTCTAAATTCTATTGGCCCACAGCCACAACCTTATTAGTGTAAGACTTTGCATGATAATAATATCCTACGATTATCTAGGTTAACAGATAATTAATTCTAGGGTTTCAATGGCATGGCTACAAATTAAACATGGCATTTAGCGGTGGTAGGACTAACTATATCACAAGTCATTCTAAACATTTTATTTTATTTTCGAACTAATATTTCAGAACTAGCTCAATGCAAATAACATATTAACATATTTAAACATTATGGGATACAACATGATCAAAGGATTTGGGACTTGCCGACAATTCGAATGATTTCCGCTAGCTCGAACGAAGAACCTCCTGGCTCCTGTGACTGCACTTGAACTTCCGGAGACTCCGACACTAGCGCAAACATACAAAACAAATTAAATCCAGCTTGAGACTAATCAAGCGAGGGAAAATAAACTATTTAAAAAGGAGTAAAATGCATAAATCCTTCAAATGGAATTTTAGGAATTTATTGGGGAGGATTCTGTGGAAATGGAGGTCACCAATGGGTCTGGAATATTATTTGGAGCAAAGTGGTGAAATTTGGGAATTTTTGGGATTTTCTGTGATTTTCTAGGATTTATTTGGATTTTCTGGGATTTTAGAAATTATTAAATCTCTGGAAAATAGGTGGGAACAGTAGACGGCCGGCCCGTTGCTACAGTGCAGCCCGGCCGGGTTTTCAAGCGCGCGCGCGCGCATGCGGGAGCCGAGCGGGCCGGGGAGAGCGGCCCAGTCCCTGCGCGTCCACGCGGTCGGGATGGCCGACGCGTGGCGGGGCGGCGAGCGCGGGCGGTCCGGATGGAGGCGAGGAGGGGGAAATCGGACGGCTGGGACAGAAGGACGGCGGCGAAACGGTACGGGGCGGATCGGACGGAGGAGAGGCAGTGCTTTTATGAAGATCCGACGGTCACGACATGTTGCCATCGGGCGGCCGGGGTTAGATGGCAACGGGTGGAACGGGCGGATGAGATGGGGCCACGTCCCCCGTCTTCAACCTCCGGCCGTGAGCTCGCGACCGAGGGACAGCGAGGCGGGGCTGTGGCGTTCCGGCGACGGTGACGGCCTACCGGGGCCGGGGAGGGTCCCGTCGGGTAGAGGGTGGCCGGGGGACTCCATTTTGGAGCCTTGGGAAGCGGGAAAAACAGAAGGGGAGGCGGAAGACAGAAAGGGGAAAAAGTTCACCGGCGACGAAGGAGGGTCGCCGGCGGCGATTGGGGCCAATCGGCCGCGGCTACACCATCTACGGAGGAGGGGGCTCACATTCGCGGCGGCGGCGTGAGCTGGGGAGAGTCTGGAGTGAGCTGGCCACGGGAGGGGGCGGCGGCCGAAGTGGAGCTTCGTTGCCGGAGTTCTGCGGTGATTCTCCTGCCCAAACAAAAGTACCACGGTGATTAGGAGGTAAAGGAGGAGCTCGGGGCAGAAGTAATTGAGAAATGGAGGGAGGAGAAAGGAGATCCGCTTGCGGGGCTTGCCGGCGCAGGGGACGATGGCGGCGGAGCTACGGGCGGCGGGAGCTCAATCAGCAGCTCGAGGAGGAGCTTGGGATTGGCAGGAGGGGAATGGGGGAGTTTGGGGAGCTCGGGAAGCAAAGGAATGAGGGGGAGTCGAGGGGAGGTTTTTATTCCCGAGCGGGGGAGGCGGAGCCTTAGCGGGGAAGGCACGGGCGAGGGTGCCGGGTCAACAGGGAGTGGGTGAGGCGTCTCCTCCGCGCAGTGGAGTGACACCGGGGCGCTGCAGTGGCTTAATGGCGAGGCGACGGGAGAGGGGAGCAGGTGAGCTTGGGCACGGGCGGAGGAGTGCGTCCGCGCGCGGGAGAGAGGGGGAAGCGGGGGCTGCCAGGTGGGGACGGGCGCAGAGAAGGGGCGACGCGTGGCGCGGAGACTCTGCGGCGGTCGGGACAGCGCGGCGGAGGCGGTGCTGAGGCGGTTCCACCGCGGGCGCGGTCGCAGGCGCGCGCGCAAGGAGAAAGCGGGGAAGGGAGGAAGGCGCCAGCGCGCGAGGGAAGGGCGCGGGGCGCTGGGGCGAAGCGAAGGCGGAAAAAGACGGGGCGCCAACGGAGAGGAGAAACGCCCTGCCGAAAAGGGAAAGCGGCGGCGGGGAAAACTTTCCCAAAACGGAAAGTTTTCAAAATTCACTCAAAAATGCAGCAAAAATAATGAAAATTTTTGGTTTGAAATTTTGGGGCTTTTCAAACCCTTTCGTTCTTTGAATAGAAACTGTGCTAAGATAGAGCATAAAAGAATTAGGAAAGTCTAATGTTTTTCAAATAAAAGTTCAAACTTTTGTGTTTAAGTTTTTGCGTCTTGTTAACAGGTTTGGGCAAACGCTTCATAATATGGTAGTTTTGCAGGTTCTTTACCGGCTTGGGCTGGCAGGATAGCTTAGAAGAAATACAGGTCGTAACGATTATGTAAAATTGTGTGAGCCTCTAGGGCTAAAAGGGGTCATGGCCCTCTGCCCCCTAAAGAGATGTTTAGTTTTACCAAGTATGTGATGTTAGATTTCCAGTCGTTGGAGACTAGAGAGAGGATCAAAGGCAAGAAGCAATTCATCAGAAAAAGAGAAGAGAAGTAATTCACTGATGTCCGGTTTGGGCCTTAAGATGCTACAACTGTGGGCCAATTGGGCTGATATGTAACTGGCTTTGCTATGTGTGCCTTTCTTTCGGTTCCTCCCCAAACCACCGGCACACCTCAAGGAGTTTTTGGCTATTATAGTACTCCCTAAATATGGCTTCGACAAAACGGTATCCACATCGTGGACTTCTCTAAAACGGTACCTATTTCGTGTACTCCTCTCTATAATAGTATTCCCAGGGATTTGAACTCAAATTATTTTGATTTTCGAATTTTATCTTCTCTAAATGACTAAACTACCCTTCCTAAATTTGTTTAGACCTAATCCTTTTTCTTTTCTTCCCACACGACACAGTACAGGCGCATCGCTTTTCCTCTGGCGGCGGCGACGCACGAACTACGCACGCAGGCGACGCGCTCGCTCGCGGCGCACGCCCACACGGCAGGCAACGATCTTGCGGCAGACCTCGATCACCTCTGTGCGTGATCACCTTGCCGCGCGAGGTCTGCCGCAAGATCGTTGCCTGCCGTGTGGGTGTGCGCCGCGAGCGAGCGCGTCGCCTGCGTGCGTAGTTCGTGCGCCGCCGCCGCCAGAGGAAAAGTGATGCGCCTGTACTGTGTCGTGTGGGAAGAAAAGAAAAAGGATTAGGTCTAAACAAATTTAGGAAGGGTAGTTTAGTCATTTAGAGAAGATAAAATTCGAAAATCAAAATAATTTGAGTTCAAATCCCTGGGAATACTATTATAGAGAGGAGTACATGAAATAGGTATCGTTTTAGAGAAGCCCACGACGTGGATACCATTTTATCGAAGCCATACTTAAGGAGTACTATAATAGCAAAAAAACTCCACCTCAAGCCCAATCTCCAAGCCTCAAATGCTACTACTACTATATAATACTATTCTCTAATTAAATCTCAATGACACGGTAAACAACATACGTTTAACAATAAGCATGAAAGCGAATATATAAATTCACCAACTATCGAAAAAAATGCATAAACCACACACGACTAAATTTTCCATTATGACATACTTTTAATCGCTAACTACTTAAGCATGCCATTAAAACCTGAATATGTCAACTAACGATGATATGTGAATTATTGTTTGCACATGAAATAAATGTGCTACTCCCGCATGTGTATATCGCCTTCAATAATCACATAAGAACAACAACAAAGTAAGCGTGAGTCCAAAACTCAGCAAGTACATAACAAAATAGTAAACATCCACTCACACAAATCTCCATCTTAACCTCTATTCTATTTAACTGTTCATATCCATTCACCCTTTCAATATCATTAACTTTCTATTGTTCAATTACATTTTTTTTATCATGAAAACAATGCAACTACACATATACATGGCAAGCTCGATATAAGGCAGTACCCGTCCCATGTCAATCATATTATTCACATCACCACAACAATAAGTATTTTTGAACATCACTTTTCTTTTATTGTTGCAATGCAATGCTCGTGCACATGTCTAAATTTCTCTTTAAGTTATACCAGTATAGCGGAGTGAACACCTGTCGATGCTCACCCAACCCCACTCGCTTTCATATGAGGACTTCAATTGCCCACCCTTTTTCGTATGTGTACCTCAATAGCCCGTCTTTTTTCATACGGAGATCTCAATCTCCACTTCCGTGGAGTGTCTACCAAAGCAGATCTTACTTTTTCCCACTCCCATGGAAGGTCCAAACAAAGTAGACTATAGATACTACAAAGGCCATCTATTTCCACGATATAAATGCATATGATGCAGCATTCCGTTTAGGCATACGAGCATGTCATGTTTCCTTAACCATCATTCACTAATATATCAACATCAATTTTCATATCATGTACTATTACCAATTATCATGGCATCAACCAAGAATTATTATAAAGTTGCCATGTAAATAGGTGACCAAATATAATTATTTCAATTGTCAAGGTAAAGAGTGCATCAAATTAAACTAATAATAATCATCAACCCTATTTAATGCTTTACCATACACTTACCCACTTACCTATTTAGGCCTCGTTTGGCACGGCTCCACTTCACAAGTGGAGCTGTTTTTTTTTGCTTCAGCTCCACGAACAGCTCCACCGGTGGAGCTGGAGCTGTTTTGGTAGATTGTTTGGCAAAACAGCTCCACCTGTTTTATCATGCATAGTTGAGAGATGTCAATTGTCCAATATACCCCTGTCTATTTGGCTTGTAGTAACATCAAGAGCTGTATGTTTCTACATGATTTTTCATCCGAGTAAATTTGAATTCAAAAAGAAATTTAAAATTTAAAATAACACAAAGTATTAGCAACCAATATTTAATGGCGACGGCGCTCCCTTCACGGTCGAAGACGAGAAGACCGAACAGAGGAACGGGAACGGGAGAATAGAAGAGCTGGTGGCAGATCGCGTAAATTCACGAAAGTACAAGGGCAGTGGCATGTGGGCCTGCGGATGGAGCCGGGTGGAGCTACTTTTTTCAGCTCCATCTCGTACATATCTTTTGTCTCAGCATGTTTTAAGGGACTCCTTGGGTGGAGCTATTTTGTTTTACCCCGTTTAGCACAAAACGGCTCCAAACAGCTCCAGGAGCCGGTGGTAGAGCTGTGCTAAACGGGACCTTAATCTTGTGGGCGATGCATGAATATCACCAAATCAAAACCTCCACCTGAATAAGTATCATCCAATCTTAATACACCATAGCAGTATATTTATACATACAAACGGTGTCATTTATACGTGCAAAACCCGACATAAAAAAACTCTTTCTATACCGAACAATTCTCCGTATGGCTCGGTGATCTAACGTCCACAGCTTCCAAATCTAGAATCCAAACACCAACAAAAATAAGGTTAGAAAACCGAAAAGTGAAAATATAAATTCTCAAAGTAAAATGATACAGGCTTATAAATTTAAAGAGTTACATAACAATTTTCACCGGGGATTGGATCACCAAACCGGCATGCGTGCCCCGCATGACGTCCGGTTCCGCGCGTTGCTGATCCATGCAACCTGCGATCGATGCACCTCTCCAATCAGCAGCGCCTCTCCGATCAACGCCAACTCGTGAGCGCTTGCATGCAGTTGAGGGGCTCAGAGTTCGGAGGCCTCGGGGCAGGCGCTCGTGACGAGGAGACAGTGTGTGCAGTGCGCTGCGCGCCATGGTACAGACAGGCCACGGTCCCCATCGCAGCGGTGCTTGCTCGCGTTGGAATCATGCTGCCGCCTTGTGCCGGCCCACGGTAGGCCACAGGCCACGCGGCTTATTTCGCGACGCACGTACGCCATGAAGCAAGTTGAGGTGAAGTTTGGTGACTTCGCTTAGATTTTTAGCAAAAAGCTTGAATTTGACGCAACTAGGTAGATGGGCTCCAGCCAAGCAAATGGCTAGCTAGGGTGCTCTCAAGTCGCAACCCCTCACGTCACCTGTTACTATTGGACTGAAGTCCACGTCCACGGTACAATGCTTTACTATGAGCAAAATAATAAATAACGAATAACGGGTAATAGTAGATTGAAGTCTGCATAGCAGATAGAGAACGATATTATGAACGATATATTTTAATAGTAGAATGTAAAAAACACTCATAATTTTAAGTTACATAGATAGGGCACAGGTGTGGGACATGTGGATGGAAAGATAGATCTATTCGACTGAAAGATACGTGGAGGAGGAAAGGAGGGCAGCTCGACCGGCGGAGGCGGAGCAAGCGACGTCGGTGGAGAGCGGGAGGAGTAGACCTGGGGCAGGGAATGAGACGACAGGCGCTGCGGAGCATCTAGCTGTGGTGTGCCACCAGAAAAGTGACGCGCCAAGAGGAAAGCGACACGAAGATTTGCGAAAACATATGAAACTAGACGCTAAAGCGACGGATCTTGCTGGTGGGGCAATCAAACGACAACAACGAACGAAGGGCGTCGGAATGATTTCGGTCAACTCGAAGGGCTTATTTGCAAACCGAATGATGTGGACGGGCTAGAAGGTCACCGATTCTCGAATTACATTATATTTTAGAAAAGCAAATGTTTTTTTTAAAAAATGTGACGTGGTATAGGGGAGGCTGAAAATTCTCCAAATTTAATATGGGGAGTACGTAGCATAGCATTAATGCACAATATTTACTCATTGGAATTTTGCCTACGTCCCTACATGCTTGTCTGGGTGCAACTTATGCTAAGAGCAAGTCCAATAATAGAGCCAAGTGCTTGGCTATAAGTCAAATTATAAGAGCCAAGTTATACAATAATTTGTATTCTATTTGTCTACAAAAGGTTTTTTATTATTATGTAGTATCATGTCTCACATTCTCTTTCCTATTCCTCCTCACATACATTTATTATCTAGACTCACCACTGCATAGGCTCCCGTGCCCAGCTTGTTGCTTGCATGAGAGCCAAGCTCTCATCTCTCTCATCTCTTCTCTCCTACACATCAGCAAAAATGCTGACTAGCTTGACTATAAGACCATTATTGTACTTGCTCTAAGGCAGCAGCTGGTCAGAGAGCTTGTTGCACGTGTATCGAGCTGTTAACCGCGTGTCATGTGTGCTCTTGCTTTCTTGGTATTCCAAATATGTCGTTTTGACATTAATACTGTTTCCAAAATGATACTTTAACTATTAATTCTTATAAAAATATATTGTTTTAAATAAAAATAATTATATATTATAAAAGTATATTTCCTAATAGATCTAATAATACTAATTTTATATTGTCGATCTTGATATTTTTATATATTAATAGTTAAATCTGAAAAATATTTGACCAGTACAAATTCTAAACTTTTTATATATATTAATAGTTAAACCTGAAAAATATTTGTCCGACACAGATTCTAAAACTTTTTTATATATTAATGGGCAAAATCTAAAAATTATTTAACGGTACATATTCTAAAACAACTTACATTTGAAAAACACTGTACATGCTATAGTTATTTCATCTAAAAATAACACTATGGTTACTTCATCGGTGGACAATGCAAACGAATATGAAAAAAAGAACTGGCAAAAAAGTTAAAAAAATCAGAAAAATCAGAAAAAGATGAAATTTATAAATAGTGAAAAATAAATAAAAAGTTAAAAGCTGAAGTCGAAATAAGCAGAGCAAAAAATAGACACGGGAACCTGCCGAGGGGAAGGGAAAAAAGAAGACAGCATTCAGCCATTTATCGGAAACTGGGGTTGTTTGTTGATGGCCAATGTGAGTCAAACCAAAATTTTTAGTCAAACCAAAATTTTGGCATAGCCAAAATCTAGACAGAGCCAAATAAAATTTCTAGGATGCCTCCTGAGCCCAACTGATAAAAGTTGGCGAATGACGACACAGGACTCCAATAGATCAGAGGTTATCCAAGGAATCCAAGGAAGCACCGGGTGCTACTTTTCTTCCAGGACAAGAATTTATCGAGTAGTGCATCCGTGCATGCTCATGATGCCTCGCTCTGTTGGGCTGAAATGTTATGGTTTATAATTAAAATTATATTGTAGCTGATTGAAATTACACTGTAACTGAAGGTGATTTATTTAGCATAATTAAATTAAAAAATAGAAAATAGAAAAATATGTTAGCTCATCATGAACAACGCGAACGAATACAGGAAAAAAGAACAGGTAAAAAAGCTCAAAAAAGTCAAAAGTTAAAAAAAAGACGAAATTTATGAATAGTGAAAAATAAATCAGAAGCCGGAATCTTAAACTGAAATGAGGAACCTTAGATCGCATCCAATGAAGGACAACCATGATGGTGCCTATCTCCAAATGCTCACAAATTTGCCTGGCCTCAATTTTTGTACCTTGTTAGCTGTGACACTCGCAAGTTTTCTACCACTGAGCTAGATGGGTAGACCTATTACTCGCAAGTTTTCGGAATTTCTGGAAAGGAAATACCTTCCTAGAATTAGTTTCGGTGAGTCAGAGAGAGGTGTATAACTTCTTAAAATTCTCCTTGGTATTAGTTATATAATACAATAAAAAACTCTAGCTTGAGATATAATTTTACCTGGACTTACACAACCCTCTCTAGCTCGAACTCCTCCCCTAGCCTTGATCTTGCCGTTGACCGCCAATAATCACTAAGCGCCCTGGATATCAAAGAATAAGCAATCATCTCAAGCACAAGTGACATACTCTTGACTCTCGTTAGCAAACACCACATGATACTCCTAGTCATAATTAACACTTGTACGGACTTCTGCCATGACTAGCATCTTACAGGGACTCCTAAAAGCTCCTAAAGTAACAACACAACTGAGACATAACTTAGCTTAGGCTAGTCTTACCGCCAACCAATAGTCAATCAAACTGCCCGAATCAACCTCAGTCAAACTCGGTAATAGGGGACCGTCTGACCAATAAAACTATGCCGGTCAGACTGCTCGACACCCTTCGATCGGACCACCACCAAACGCCAGTCGCACCACTCTCAAAACCTTCGTGTAACAAGACGAAGACCTCTGTAGAATAAACGTACGACCAACTGGCAATCGGTCATACTAGACCACCGGTCGGACCACCACTCTCGGTCGGTTAGACCGCTAATCAGCTGACAACAAAAACAGAGAATGCAAATGATACAAAATCAAACTTAAACTTTGATGAAGCACAAATAAAATTAAATACTCATCACACAATATAAGGTGACTTTCACTTGATCTCACACCCTTCCTAAGAACCACAAGGATTAAAGAACGGCCAAAACAATTTGATACTACTTAGTTGTCCTGAAGAGGCTTAACTGCTGAAGTGTCCCAATTTGCATAGCTATAGATAGAGAATATCTCAAGCAGCTGTACCTGTAGCCTGTAGGTACAGTACAGTACCACCCAACCCAGTATCCTAATCGAACACCAGAATTGAATTGAATACGGCATCACATTAAGCAAGCAACTTATGATTCCATAGGAGAATTCTGATGGCCGATTTGGTCCTAAAAGGTGCAACTAACCAAGATTTGGCTTGGTTTGGTAGTGTAAGGGCAACCAAACCGAGGAAGGTGAGGCCCAAAAAATTCCTACGATCGTCCGTCAGGGCACTCGCTGTCTCCGAGCACGTCACATCAGCCTTCCGTGGAACACAAGGGAGGTCTTGGTAGTTAGGAGGATGGACTAATCAAGTCCCTAGCCTAACCTAACACCCCTGTTGTAACAGTGGATGCGAGACCCTGGCAGGTGGGCCCGGCACCTTTTGAATCAGATTGGAGCTGTAAAATGAGAAGTAGGAAATTGCTAGGACCACTCAATAGATCCCATCAAAACCAATAACTCCTGTCTGAAGTTGAATAACAGAACATCCTACAAAATGTTTATCCTGCTTGAACACTTGAAATGTATCAAGCAATTTTATTTTTGATCCAAATGTTTATCTTATATTCCTAAAAAAGGATGAAATATTATTGGCCACAGGGTAAATTATGTTAAGGGTATTAGAGATAGAATAAGAATTGTATTATTCCTTTCCTTGTATGCCTCGCTTTCCTTATCCGCATATGGTATATTCTCCTGTAATATCCCTTTGTACTTGCTATATATATTGCCCATTGAGTCTCTTCAATATACATACAATATTCATAACATGGTATCAGAGTTTAGGTTAAAACCCTAACCTCATTCTACTTCCGCATCTGCTACCCCGGGAGCAGAGATCGATCCTCCCGGAGGTGGCCACTTCTTCGCCGGCTGTACGTCCCATTACCGGATCCATGCGGATCCTCCACCGTCGACACACTCGGATTCTCGTCGATAGCCGCCTCAAGCTGGTGACGTCGTCGCCACTGCACTGCATCTTGATGCTCATGTTCGCTGGCAGCCGCCACCAAATCGACGCCAGGCCGTCGCTAGACTGTCGTCGGATCTTGTCGCGCCTGGATCCCGGTGAGTCGCTGCGGCCATCCATCTCTTAGACCGCCGCTGCCGCTCGCCTCTTCTGGATCTGGCCGCCGCCGTTGCCCACGGTCGTCTCGCCTGTGTTGGCTACCGCCATATGCCCTGATCTGGTTGGATCTGGCCTCGCCTCGTTGCCACCGCCGACCTTGACGCGCATAGATTCGGTCGCTGCCGGCCAAGTCCTGCCTGGATCCTGTCGTCTCCCACGCCCGCCGCCGCCGCATCGTCTTCATCTTAGCTGTTGCCGCCATCCCCTTCTTGAACCGCTGCCACTACTCGGAGGAGAGGCGCGCCGCCATCGTCCACGAGGAGGGGGAGAGCGAGTTCGGTCGTCTCCACCGCCAGCAAGCCCAGATCCGGCCTCCCTGCCGCCAGATTCGGTGTCCTCCACGCCGTTGCCACATCTCCCTTGTGCGCTCGCCCACCTGCGCCTATACCCGTGCCTACGCCATCCTCTGTCTCCCGCCTCCTTGCCGCCGGGTTGGCCTGGGTGGCGCCGTCTATGGAAAAGGCATAGAGACTGTCACATGAAAAGGCTCTTCTATCTGGGAGAAAATTCGCCTGGCTTTGATCAGATGTTGCGCATGGTTGTTTCACAAGGGCGGTTTAGCCTGAAATCACTACTAGTATCTGTGTTCTTTTGAGTCAGTCTTCGAGTCATTTTCTTTTGAGTCTTCCGTTGTGTCCATTCAAGTCCATAGATTCTTTTTCAATTCGTCCAAACCGTGCAAGTCCATAAATTTATTGTCAGTCTTAGAAGTATAGGAATTTTTCTGCATGGTAGCAGCCGCTACTCTACTCTCTGAGCTGCTTGCAAATCGTAGAAGTTGTTATGATGCCGCCGCTTCTCTAGCCGCCGCCCCAAGCTTCTAAGACCGCCGCGTGTCTTCTACACCTGTGCACTGCTCCGCCGCCGTCTTGGGCTTCGATTTGCGCCGCCATGCTTCTATCTATTCCTTTTCGGCTTAATTTGACAATTTATTCAAAAACTGCACACAACGACGACATTATCAAGACTCGGACTTCGGATTTTTTTTCTTGTTTTAGTGTTAACTCTTTTTCAAATGTAATGTTGTTGCATACGCCTTTCATTTGAGGGAAGTGTTAAGGGTACATTTGAGGGGAGATGTTAAGGGTATTAAAGATAGAATAGGAATTGTATTATTCCTTTCCTTACATGTCTCGCTTTTCTTTTCCGCATATGGCATATTCTCTTGTAATATCCCCTTGTACTTCCTATATATATATTGCCCGTTGGGTCTCTTCAATATACATACAATATTCATAACAAATTACACAACAAAATGAGATTTTTTTGGATATTTGAAGCTTGAAAGTACCCAAATGGAACTAGTATTGGCAGAAACAGATAAATTGAAAATTTTCTGAAACTGTACTCTTAAAAATGTTGGAGTTGAGGTAGTAGTATCTCTTTCTCGGATGAACAACCAGTGGTTTGTGATAGACAGGTAACAAACTATCGATGGCCCCGGCTAGTTGTTGCTGGGCAATTCTATCTGTCATATTGGATATCCTAGCGAAGTTGCGTCCGATCGCCATCTCAATATTTGATAGATGACACGAGAGGCTCCCTTTGGCTTTTCCTAGCACGGCCGTAGAAATCAAAATGTTAAATATTATCCCAAAACCATCTCATTATACCCATCTTTTTCACCTGTGTGTCTCATAGAATTCATTCTACCATTACCATAAGGCTTAACACACAGCTATCATCAAACAGAGTTAGGTCCAGCTTTTCCAACTTGCTTGCAGCCATTGCTTACCACTTTTCTGCAAGTGGAAAAGGCTGGCGCACTTGCCGAAATTCCATTTTACTTGCGAATGGCATGTGGTGGGCTGCTGTAGTGCCGTAGCCCGGTGCGCTCATTCCACAAAGCAAACCGAAGAGAGGAGAAGAATATAAGAGAAAAGAAGAGAAAAGCAAAGCTGATCCTGACCAGGACTTGGATTAGGCTAGCTAACAGTGCAAGACAAGCTTCTGATTCCTTTCGTCCTTGCCGAAAGGATGGACAGCTCAGGGTTGCAGGTCCCAACACCTATTCACATGGCCAAGAACATGTTGTGAGGAATTCTGATGGGCGATGGCTGTTCTTGTATGTGACTTGCCGCCCGAGGGAGAGGAGAAGAGAAAGAGAGAAAGGAACTTCTCTCCATGATCTCTGAATCGTGAGGTAGGTTTTGCATGAATCCTTGGAAGATTTACTCTTAGCCGATGGGCCAGTATGTTGGTTTTGCACTGTTTTCTGTTAGCTATGGTTTGTTTGAATGTTTGGGTTTTTATTTTGATCCATTACCAGTTTGATGAGTTCCCATGCTTGCAAAAAGCTGGAAGTTTTTATCAAATATAGTGATTGCAGCTGATTAATTGGATTGGTTCAACAGAAAATCTATCAAAACTATTATGTCAGGAATTCAGAGTTTCTTTTTACCATGGTTTCCTTTTGATTTGTTGGATTGGTTCAACAGAAATTTGTCAAGAGTAGCGAGAATAGGACGTTGGTACCTAGCATGGCAAGTTTCTCATGGCCAGCTGTTTGCATCTCCCCTGTTCTGCTTCTGAAAAAGCCCAGTTCCTCTGTTTTGGCTACTTCAGAGAAATATTCGTCCTTTGCCATCGAAATCCGGCTGATCACTAATCTTGACCTAAGTGCAGTGATCCAACTGGTGGTGAACTGCCTGGCGAACTGAAAAATCAACAGAAGAAACAAGAAAGGTTATTCCCACTGCAGAAAGAACAAATTATCTAAAATGGGAAAGCGAAGTCACAGACGGTCCACTGGACAAGACGAAAACAATGTAGGCTGTGTGTGGGGGCTCATTCGCATGCTTTATTTCCGCGGTGACCCCAAATTCTTGTTGGATACGAAGCAAGTGAGCGGGAGGCATAAATTCCGGGAGATCACAGGTAAAATTTCTTCACTAATAGTTGCTATGAAATTCTGTAGTTATCTTAACATACGGGTTAAGCTATGAGCTCGTCTTCAAGTTGCGTTGGAACTTCAAATGCTGTCACTTGATCCAATAAACTCACTTCATTTTCTACGAAAAACCAAACGAGATGCTAATATTATCAATTTGTTTGTATTTGCTTGGTTATTTTTACCGGGTTATTTCAGGAAATTGTATTCACAGTTTAGAAGTGCAACCTGCAGCAGAATGAGTTTCTTCATTCTCTGCATTATTTCCTAAAGTAAAATAAGATCAACTGCATCTGATGTACAATCTAGAATTAGTCAATGGTAAAAATGTTAATATTGTTCAGCAAAACAATATACAGTATAAATTTTCTGTTGACTTGTAATGATGTTGAAAATTATTCTGATGATGGACCCTGTAATTTTTCAGACAGAGGGCACTCAACAAAGAAGTCCAGGGATTTTGAAGAAACGGGTGAAGACGATGTAAGTTATATGAACTAAGCAAGTAGTGGTTTGAGGAGCAAATCCACTAGTTATATTTTATTGACTACCATAGTCTAACTAACACTGTTATTTTAACTGCAAAGACTGCAAAATATCTGTGTTGTCAACAGTGAAGGCAGTGACACACTGACGCTAAATCATGCTTGTTATCTAGGCCAGTTATCCATTAAGTTGTATGCTTGAGGGACTTAATTTTCAGAACTAGCAAAGAACCATGTTTTACTTCTAAAAAAAGTGGCATTCCATCAACTTGGCATTTGACAGCAGAAGGCCACCAGTGGCTCACGGCTGTTACAACCCAATATATAATTGTCTCCAATATCATGCATGCATTCAAAAGCCTCGATTTTTCCTAAAGCAATACCATTTTACTTTTTGTGTTTTTCAGAACATAGAAGAATGCACTTCGCAGAAACGAATCGTCAAAAAACTTACGGAGGACAAATTGGGAAACGTAAATCTTTCGAAGAAAATTCCAAACGATGAGGTTCAAAAAAGATTAGCTGACCTCGGATATGATATCTCTCTTGATGGAAGTTCAAAGCATACAAATAAACCAATGGGGGCCTTAAATCACCACACAGACATCTCCACATCTTATTTGTCTGGATTAATGGATGCTGAGGGTTCCAAGAGCTTGAGCCATGCTGAAGAATATGATCTCAAATCTGCCTTGGCAAATTTCCTAGATGAGATTTATAGGTGCCACAATGACTGCCCACATGGTGATTGCAAGAATAAGAGCGAATTGTGTCCTTCACTGAAGTCCATAATCCATAAGAAGCTTAATTATTTAAATAATCCTCATTGCAATCTTCATTATGAGCAATCTCAAGAGAGCAAGGGAGAAAAGCTACTAGATGAGAATAGTCTTTCTAACAGCAGGGCAGCTCAATCCAAAGAATTTAAGGATGCGTTGGAGATACTGAGTTCAAACAAGGAACTTTTCCTGAAGCTGCTTCAGAAGCCAAATTCACATATATTAGATAATATCCAAAAGCACCAAAACAGTAGGTTGACGACTAAGTTGGAGCCGGATAAAATTCTTGGACAAAGTAATTTTCTTGAAGAAACAAGATCCTCAAATCATCATGAGTTGGCTACAAAAGCACAGGGTAAAGACAGCAAGCATATGTTTTTCTGGAGAAAGGATAAATCAAACAGAAAGCAGATGCCAGAAGGAACCAACAGATCTCAACTTGTTAGCAAAATAGTTATTCTAAAGCCAAATCCAGGAAGAGAGATCGATCAGACAGTGACTACCGGTGCAAGACCTTCACATCAGCAACCTTGTACATCGCAAGCTCCAGAATACAGTGGAAGGGAAAGCTCAAAATTTTCAATTAAGGAAGTCAGGAGGAGATTCAGAATTGTGACTGGTGAAAGTAGAAGAGAAAGAAATGCGGTACCTGCAGATGACCTTCAAAGAGATCCACGTAGGTTCAAAGGTTCCGTTATTGCAATTAAGAAGGATTCTAAACATCACACCGAAGGGAGCTTGGCAGACAAATCTGCATCACATTGTAAGAATGACGTCAGGCCTTCAACCAGCAGTAAGCAAAAGCAACAAAATAGCAGCCAGAGTGAAATCAGTGATCGTATAGAAGCATCAAAAGGTGCACCTATCTTCTACGAGGAAGCCAAGAAGCATTTAACGGATATCCTAAAGGATAATAATCAATACGCCAAGTATCCAACAGTCCAAGTCGCAAAATCCTTGGAAGGAATGCTTTCTCTCCCTCATTGCAATGTATCATCACCTAGGAGTAACCCTAGGGAAAAAGGGCGCATTGACCTCTCACCTGAAGAGACAGATGTTTGCTTTGTATCCATGGTTGATAGAGAAGAATCTGCACAAGAGAAAAGCCAATCACGGGACAACTCAGAGAGCACTGCATATTGTACTAGTGCAGCAGTTGATGATCAGGTGGTGGTTCAGGAAGAATATTGCATGAAAGAAGAAGCACAAGAAGGTAATTTCAGTATTCGCATAAATCATCAGGATGATCTGAGTGGTACTTTTTTATTCTTTCAATAGAAATAACTCTGGAATCTTGGGCAGGAACAAGAGATGTTACTGATGTGGTAGACGCCATGTGTATTGAAAGAGTTGACAAATTCGATAGTTCTGAAATAATTTGCAATGTACAGTGCATCCCAACCGAACTCTGCAGAGACAGCCCACAGCCAGTAAGCTCAAATAAATGCATAGTATTGTTTCATCTTTTGTTTGTGATTATTATTTCAAATGTCTCATGTTTCATTTATAGGAAATGTTAGAAGAAACAAAACAAGGAAAAGAACCTGTTCAAAGGTTCCTGAACTCTCCTGAGAGCATTGTTGAAAAGTTGGAGCAGCAAGATCCAGAAACACCTGAACCAACAGCATCAGCCAAATTAATTGCACATGGTTCTCCCGAGCAAAGCTATGAAAAGCAAGAACAGCCCAGCCCTATATCTGTTCTTGATTCATTCTATGAAGATGTTAGCAGTCCTGACTGCGAAAACATGAAAGAATGTGAGTCCGATTGATACAAATTACTTTAACCTTTTTCCCTTTACTGATAAAAATAATCTGTTCTGACATATCTGTTCTGAAATAAGAATGTGAGTTCTTGACTTCACTTTTTTATGACATACAGGTGAGCTGCATGAAGATTTTCGTGGGACCCTGTACTTCCCAGATAATGAATCAAATGTAAAGGTCTTCTGGGAGGACAAGAATGTCAGGTTTGATTATATAAAGTTGGTATTAGAGCTCTCAGAATTATGTGCAGAACAAAATCTAGAGGTATGGTATCTAGAGGAGGAATTAATCAGCCCTTGCTTGTTCGAAGAACTGCAGAATCAAGGTGATCAAACAGATGATCTGAAGCTTCTGTTTGATTTTATCTGTGAAGCTCTAACAGAGATCCAAGAGAGATATTTTAGACTCTCTTCTTGGTTCTCTTTTCTCAAACACGAGATACAGACGGTTCCAATAGGAGAAAACCTCATCTCAGAAGTTGACAAATATGTTGAAAGTTATCTCCAATATAGTTTTCCAAGTACATTAGATCAGATAATTAAAAGGGATTTGGAAGTTCAGACATGGATGGACATTCGATCGAAAACTGAAGGAATTGTTGTGGAAATATGGGAGTTTGTATTAGATGAATTAATAGATGAGGCTGTCTTTGATTTGTGGATTTGAAGTTCTGATCAGATCCCTTGTCAGTGGTGCTTTGTGATGAGTATAGTCATTAGGTAGAGTTGTAGAAGTTTTCATGCTGACAATAACCCTTTTTATGCGGCAGAATAACATGGGCTACTATGTTTGGCCTATGTGAGCATCATGTGATTGTGAATTTTTGAGGACATTTACTAGTCAAAGTGTCTAACTGCAGTGGAAACTTTCTCATGCATGACAGCTAATGTTTCAATCCTGCAAACCTCCGAGTTGTGCAATTTCTTTGGATGAAGTTGGACAGTCTGTCATAGCCATGCCTCTGGACAGCTAAAGTACACAGCAATCTGAAAGGCCTTGCAATTTTCCTCTTGTCCACTGTGCATATTGTGTGCATGTGTGAGTCATATACACTTTCCAGCAAGGCTAGATCAAGCTTAATGTATATGTAATGTATTTGTGTGTACATGTGTAAAGTTTCTCGAGAATAATACATGTTTAAACGTTATCATATATGGCAAATCAAATACTAATACATTTTCAGTATGCTTATAGCACACTCTCTTTCATTGTAGACAGATAAACTTCTCACATTTGCACTACATGGATTTGCTGTCACTCAAAAGTATGGAAGGATTAATGAAAACAAAAAGGATGTGTTACCCATTTCCATTACTAAATTATGCTTCCACAGATCAATAAACCTCCTAGAAACATGAGTATGCCTAATCCGATCGCCAAGGCTATGGGAATCATCTGCAGGCCTAGGTTTGAGCTACTTGAAAAAGAAAAGAAAAAAATAAGCATCACTCGTAAATCAATTGCAGATAAAACATTGGAAGCAACACTATCTACTAGTGAAACACACACATCCAACTCCTGATGTGAGTGAGTACACAGATTATATCAGCTTGAATGCGTGCCATCATGCACCCAGTTCTGGTGTCAATAGTCAAAACCTCCCAATCCAAAAGCATCAGGAACTTGGAACTGGCTGGTACTCATCCACTCAGCACGGGACGCAGCACCCAGTTCACTTGGCTATTTGAAATTTCAGCCATCATGAGATCGTGCGGCTCGCTGAAGAGCAGTTAATCCACGCCTACACCGCACCACTAAGACCTTAATTTCTTCTATAATATCTTAGATTGGGTTTAAACTGCCCATCCAAAAAAAACAAGGAAGAAATTCAGTGGCTCCTACCAGATGCTGCGTAATTTCCCGAGATGTTTGTGGCCTGCGAATCCAGGATAAAAAAATTTACGCAAACGAACAGCAAATCGAGCACTAGAAACCAAAATTTCCAGGAAATCTCGTCATGCTAATCACCAACCCCTCGATCCCCACAGATGCACCGCGGCTGCTAGGCCCAAACGCCGCGCCGAATCGAAATCCCTAACCAATTCAGCTGCTGCGAGAAGAGCGGACGCATTTGAGACGTGGGGATCGATCCACTCACATGGAGAGCCTGCAATTGGAGCGAATCCTTCGGTTGGAGATGAGATGAACAGCCGCTCCTGAGCTCCCCTTTTCTTCTCCGCCTTGGTTCCTCGAGCGCGCGAGATCGGAATTGAGGGGCCAAAAAAATGGCGGATGAGGTTAAAAAGCCGTCGGCTTCTGTAAGGATGGATCGAGCCCGCTTGCTTCGCCCAAACTAAATATTTATGGGCTTTGCAAGGATGGCCGGTTTTTCTGTCCCGCCCATCCCTTCCACAGTTCCACTGCATGTGTTTTCAAATCCACCCTAGTAAGATGATGTTTTTGAATTAATTAATTGAATCATAATAAAATGATGCATTTGTAGAGCTTTCATGCCTCACGTTTTCTTGTGATAGTCTGGCAGAGCCGCAGAGGTGCCAATGATCTGACTAAACTGCTTGTTTGTAAAACTCTTGTCAAACCAGGATAAAATGAAGGGTAAATTTAAAAGACTAAGCTAAATTGGTAAATATAGTTATACTAGTAAGGTGTCCGTGCGTTGCTACGAATTTAAAAGAAATTAGAACATATTTGCATGCACGTTCCAACAAATTTTAACACCCATTAGTTATAGAACATGTAACATGATAAAATTTGAAGATCCGTGGTAACGCACGGATATTCAGCTAGTCTGGTATATGGTACCGCGCCGTCTCGAATAAAACCGGAGCTTAGGACAAAGGAAGCAAACTGGCCATCTCCTCCGAAACCATGCGTGTGCCAGTGCATCTGCTTGAGCTTGTACACGACGCCATCGAGCAACAGGCCACCGGCGTCGCCATTGAATCTCACCTACACACGGACATGTAACCCAAATTTACCGTTGAAATCTAGATCTGCAAACCAAGAAAAGAATGGTACCTAGGAAGATTTTTAACACTGTCATATAAGAAAGCAGGTACTAAACCATTAACCACGCAATAGTTGTGCACAACTACTTTGCTACACAGCTGATGTGTGAAATGATGATGCAGCGAAAGGATTAATTTGGAGAAATCCACCGCATACCCAGATCCTTAAATTTCATATGCCTACAATGCAAAATAGACAGGGTACGCATGGGTCCTAACAAAACTATATCTATAACAATACTTTGCTATGGATACAAATAAAAATAGGCATCCCATCAGATATAAATCTAGCTAAGTGTGCCCATTTCCTAAGTGCTTAAACAGGATACAAACGGATTGGAGATCACAACATTTTGGCTGCTAGATAAAGGTGCATAGCTTATACCATTATATTAACAACAGTTAAGAAGTGAGTTTCTTAATGCCCTATTTGAGAATAGTTTTGTCATGTTTGGGTCACTGCCCAATAAAAACATTAGTTTCTAATATGTTATACGCTAGGTTAAGTTTCCAGTCTCAAGAAAAGAAAGCCCACAGACCATGCCAGTTATGTCCAAAAGAAAAAGGATTGAACTACTGAAGTAGGCAGTCATGGTCAAGCATTCATTATTTTACAACGCAACATGCAGAATAATTCATATTGACAGGAAGGTACAAGCAACAAGTGAAAAAAACCTAAGGAATAAGGTAATAGTGCCAGAAAGGAAGCAAATGGATCGATGCAGCATAAGGTAGAAATCAATAAGTGTCACCCATAACTGAGAAAGTTGAACTCCCTTACCAAAAAGACCCCCCTTGCCGTCTCTGCATAACTAAAACCATGAAGGCCTTCATCATGACCCCATTCATCAGTGTTTACATCCTGTGATGGATGGGAAACATTTGCATAGAGCCAATTCCCCTTCTCAATTTTGCAACAATTGGGGCATTGCATAACTCCTTTGCCACCAATGCTGAACCATGAAATTAAAGCAGGCAAGATTCTTTGTTGTTGGTCTTAAAAAAGACATGGCCTTTTGCATTTGTAAGCACGTAAGTACAACTATACAACCACATACCTAGCAATACAGGAATGTTCATCGCCATTGAGTTAGAAGAATGTGAAAATTACACCATTCAGATATAAAAGACACCAAATAACAAAAGTAAGACATACGAAAAATAAGCATACACACAAAAATCCTACTGAATGTTGGATAAGCTGCATTTATAAAACTTGCCCTCAGTGTAGAATGAATATTTTAAGATGGCTCACCTTGCAGCCAGCCTTTCCAAGAGTCAATGCAATGGCTTTTCCATTCCCTCTGGAGGTATCTGTAATAACAACAACTGGAGCTTCCAGCTTTGTAGCATCTTGTGTAACTGCTTGTTCAACAGCTGCAACATGTGTCCGCACACCTGCGCATAGCGTGGCTTAGTATTGAATACAAATAACACTTAGGTTGTTTCCACGAAAGAAGCTTGAAAATGGTATTGAACTCAAAATACAGGTTTCCTGCTGAAAGTTCTCGAAAGAAATAAACTATATATTAGAAACATCAGAAATCTGCAACAAAAGTTAGAAATGCCAAAACTTATGTCGCCAGCTACAGAACAATGATACAACAAGTCTATAGAAATTCAAAAATTAATACATTAAATATAAAAAGCTTTGATTCCCAAAATATGATGACAATAAGCTTCATCTTGAAAATATAAAAAGCTTTGATTCCCAAAATATGATGACAATAAGCTTCATCTTGACAAAGACCATGTTATTGTACATCCTACAGTTATATGAACACTTAAATAGTCATCCAGCAGCAATGCACAAGTAGTTGTCAATGCTACCTATTATGACTCACAAGTGGAAGTCATGTATGGGCTCAAACACACAATGATATAAGCATCATTTCTACAAATATAACACACATATGGTGGACACCTAAGTACCCAGAAGCAAGGGAGAGTTATAAACATTTTGCAGTGTCCTTTTATAAACATTTGCAGTGTCCTTTTAGAAATTACATAGCAATCAGAAAACTTCATTCCCAAATAAAAGCAAAGGTAAAATATGAACCAAATCACTTTCAGATACTGCAATTAAACAAACATCCTAGAAATTTTCTGGATAGTTGATAAAGTTCCACACAAGGTCGTCAGTTAAGAGCAAAAGATATTAAGTGTAATCAGTCATTACAAATGTTCATTTGAACTATGCATCTGATCATCATCCAACCTCACCATCTGTAGAGTGCAATTATGAAGATAGTGAATGCAAATGCATAGCAAACAACAAAGGAGCAAACAGACTAATAGTGCAATAAGCCTTGTACATCAAAACTAAAACCTACGTTAAAAAAATATATGATAATGCAAAAGGCCTCATAGAGAAGATTAGGCTTAATCCACATGACAATTTCAGACATATGCTTGTCATGTTTCTCTGTAATCATCGGCCAAGTAACATGTCACATAAAGATGAAGAACATGAAATTAGTACCATATAATCCTAACTCAAATGCAAATTTCCCTACTAGTAGCAAGATCGACCCTTTCGCCACAAAAAACCCGGGATGAGGGTGGGCCTAGTGGGCGGCGCTGGCCAAGATCCGAGAGGAGAGGGGGGAGGGGAGTTGGGGCGGCGCTGGCCGAAAGGGGGTGTCAGAGCGGCGCTGGCTGGGTCGCTGGGAGACGAGCGGCGCAGATCGGGAGGGGGCGTCGGGGCGGTGCGGCCCGGGAGGTGGGCGGTGCAGGCGAGGGCGGCGGCCGACGGAATCGTGCAGGCGAGGGCGCCACCGTAGTGGCGGCCCATGAGCTCGGCGAAGACAGCGACGACGTCCCCGCCGCGAGCGAGGTAGGCGCAGTGGTCGCGGTAGACGGTGATGATGGCGTCGGCGCGGGTGGTGGCGGCGGAGCGGAGGAGTGGGGGGAGGAGGAGGCGGCGGCGGCGCGGGGTAGGAGGGAGGGGAGGAGGCGGCGGCGCGGGGTGGGGAGGAGGAGGCGGCGGCGGCTCGGGGTGGGAGGGAGGGGAGGAGGCGGCGGCGCGGGGTGGGAGGGAGGGAAGGAGGCGGCGACGCGGGGTGGGAGGGAGGGAAGGAGGCGGCGGCGGAGCGGAGGGCGAGGGAGGAGGCGACGGAGCGGAGGGCGGGGGAGGAGACGAGGGAGAAGTCAGGGGAGGAGGCGCACCGATTCGGGGGAGGGGGAGGGGGAGCGCACGGGCGGTTGAGGCGCACGGGTTCGTGGGGGAGGAGGCGCACGGGCGGTTGGTGGGGCAGGTGGGCCCACACGTCAGACTACCTTTTGTTGTCAGAAGGGGTGGTGGTGGGAGAGGCCGCACCAACCACCAACTCTTTCTTTTATATAGTAAAGATACTCTTGTGTAAGCTAAATTTATACATGAATGGAAAAGAAGCAAAGTAAAAAGAGAGAAAATACAATAAAAATACCTCGATAATGAAAAGCGTGTCCCAAAAACATATGAATATTCCATTAAAAAAACATATGAATATGCTTCCAGTGAGTAGCGATCTGTCATACGTATGTCAAAATTAGTGATATAAATTGTAAGTGGTCATGAACATTCAATATAAGTGAAACACACCACGAAAGCACTAGCGTGAATTATGAGGCAAATTCGAACCACGCGGTAAATTCATTCTGCCAGATTTTATGTCTTAGAAGGGTCTTATTATTCTATCATCATCAATGCTTATAAATATCTCTCGCTTAGTGTAGCACAACATCAAGTCATTAAGCCACTCATTGGCTATATTGTTGCATAAATGAATTTATGTGAATGTGGAGCTAACATATTTATTGAGTATTTAAAAGGTTTAGTCCCTAAAATGATGATGAGACGCATGTTAAAGGTCAACATGAAGATCAAAGTGACTCAAGACAAAGGTATATGTAGATTAGGATCCCTTTTTGCTCTTATCGGTCTTAGGAGAAATGATAGAAGACCAAATTATAGAATAAATGCCGTACTATTAAGAGGGATTATGGCTAGTAACTTGTTAACATATTCTTGTGCCATTTCGATTAATTTAGGATCATGTATTCTCTTAAAACTAAAATTGATAGCCAATCTGTGCTCTATCTGGATAATCGGAAGTACCAGAGTGCAAACGGCGGTACTTCCGCTTTTCAGAAGTTCCGTCAAAACGAGCGGAACGTTTTTTTTCCCGGAGAGCACCCTTGTAATCAACAAGCGGAACTACCGGAGTTTCAACAGCGGAACTACAATAGAGCGATAGTATCGCATCCTTACACGGTACATCCGAAGCACGAAAGCTCCGAAAATCCAGGTGGAACATTTTTTTCAAGAGAGTGCCAACTTTTGGCCTCGAAGCAAACAGAAGTACTGTGGCAAAATTTTGGAACTTCCGAATATCGGAACTACCGTGATTACAACGGCGGTAGTTCCACACTGACTTTCAACGGCTAGTTCAGAATATCTAAAATAGTCGTTACTGTTGTGTCAGAACAGATGCGGTAGTACCGGCCAACGAACGACGATACTTCTAATAATGAAGAAACGACTTAGTAAATTATGAAAAAGCTGAACGACGATACTTCCAAAAGTCAGATTCTTAAAATCTAAGTGGATCCAAACAGGCTAGTTTTCTGGCGAAATATTCGGACCTTAGGTAAACGATCGATGATGATCAATAAGGTACATGCGTAATTTTTGCAGCCTTTCATGGGTTGGTTTTTACTGGGGGGTTGAAGTTAAGTTATGCGTGTATTGACTTGATTATTTTGGCTTTCTTGGGAAGACAACACGTTCGGGATCCGTCGTCTATGCATTGATATTCTTACGAGCTACGCTACTATGGATTGATTATGACCTGTTTAGTTACATCAAATAAGTTATCATCAGTTACAGTATAATTTAAGTTAAGTATAATATAATTTCAGTCATAAAACAATTTATTTCAGTTTAACCGAACAGTACCTATGTCGATGACAAACACTAGTCCATAGTACTTCACCGTCAATCTGTAAGCCAATTCATTGAAGAAAGCTTGATTCACCACTGTAGCGGTATTCGATCGAGTCCATAGAGCATAAGCCAAAGGATGAATGCATGGAACTGCAAATAATCTCGTAATCTTTCGATGCCGAATCCAGTGGCACAATGCCATACCAACTTTGCCAACTTTTCCAATCAACATCACATTCTTGACAGCCTTATGTATTCTAACGTTTGTGCCCTGTGTAGTTGCATGGCCGTTTGCATCGGGCGTGCCTGAAAGCTGAAACGAGCCAATCAATCATTCTGCAATCTGAATACCACACAGCATATCTCCAGGCCATCCCTTGTCTTTCCCCCTGTCTGCTGAACATGTTGCGCCACTCACACCAGTGATTGTTTCAGGTTAATTAGTTGGTTTGGTGTCCCCTCGGTCAGCGTTCACCAATGCACGATGTGACGGCTGTACAGAGTCGGGGTACACACGTGACTACTTTCCAAAATGATACAGTACTTGCATATAGTATAGCATTGTGTTTCTTTCTGCTGCGACTGATATTTTATAATTTATGATTTTTTTATCTTATCATGAGCGATTATATAAACAAACCAAATGTCGATAAGCCGCTTCAAAAAGTCTGTCTTGATAAACCGCTTTAAACAGCGATAAAGAAATCGTTTCATTTATTTATTCAGGGAAACCGTAAGCCGAAAAGAACAACCAATTATATTATGTGCAAATGAATGCACTTTTTTTGTAGAACTTTTGAGTGGAATTCCTCAAAAAGTGATCACTGCTGCAGTGCAGGTCGCTTGCATGGAGAAACTGATGATGATGAAGAAAACGACGATGAGACAGGTGCATGCAACTATGTGAATGAACATGTTACTTCAGGTTCTAAGTTCAGTTGTTGTGTATAGTTAGTTTGATTTATTAGTAAGACTAGTAGCCAGGGGAGTATAGGGTAAAAACTGTTGAACTCCTAAGAGCAATTTGGAAAATTTTCAATTTGATAAAGAAAAAAAAAGAGAGAAAGGAGAGGGGCCCCACCTATCGATGGGACAATGAAGAGATAAGGCTGTTGGCCCCCTCCTCCTCATGTGCGCAGATAGGAGAGGCGTTCAGTCTGACCGGTTCTCTTGGCCGACTAGGTCTTGCGGGGGCGACGACGGCGCCATCGGCCAGGCGCTTTGGCACTGGTTGTTCGGCTGCAGCCCGTCGGCCTCCTCCCCAATTCCCTTTAAAAGGTGGCCTTCCCCTTCTCTCTTGCATACCCGAAAGTAGTGAGTTCACTAATTTCCCCTCCGATCTCCCATCTCCCTTGGCAGTGCTTCGGTTTTGAGCTTTCAGGGTCGCCAGTGGCTAGGCATCCCGAATCACCATTTTTTGGGTTTACCTCGTGCAGTTTCCTTATGTCATTCCTTTGGATCTGGCAGTGAGGGAATAGTTGAAGGTTTACCTTTAGAAGGTAGATTCGGCTGGGTGTTGTGCCAAGTGTTTGAAGGAGAATCAGTGACTTATTCTTGCTGTTCACGGGTGCTCTTTGGCCAAAGCTCTCGTCGGTCTTGTGCGGCATCAACCCTGACCTTCGACTTCTAGTTCGGCTACCCGAGGTTGGAGTGTGGCATTGTATCTCCGTTTGCCATCGTCTCCTTGCGTGGCATAGCCATGCGCTTGGTTTTCTGGGACAACGCAGCCCGCGTGCATTGCCTTTTTCGACTGCTTCTCAGTGATTTTGAATATCACCAATACTTGAGTTTGTCATCTGTTTGCTCTTTGCAATTTCGAGATATATTTCTGATATTTGTGAGATATCACTTATTGGAAATTGCAAAGTACTGGGTTCATTTGTTCGGCGATGAAATGACATATTCTTGAGATTATATATGAATGTGAAGGTAGATAGATCTTGAGTTTTCGGCTAGCTTTACTATTTTGTATACTCTAATCATTGCGTTTGCTGTACTTTACATGGTGATGTCTCAGTTCAGTGGTTAAGTTTTGGCTAGTCTTGCTGTAGCCGAACTCTGTTGCCCTGTTATAATCATTAGTGTTTGAGTTATTTGAATGGTAGATTGATTATACCATTCCTTTATTATGTTTAGCATCTTTGGATCATGATCTGATAGTCATCTTTGATAGCAAAGCTTGATTTAGAACTCAAGATCTAATCTATAACTGTCATATATAATCAAGATTAATATTTGTCATGGCAGAGATGGCCAAGAATAAATCTTGTGCAACTAGCCTTCTGAGAGCAATATATGTCATTTAAAAACTGATTAACATGCTGAATTTGGTCATACATGTTATGTCTATGTTGGGCATAAGCTTTCGCTTCAATGACTTAGAAAGTTCATATGTTTAAATGTTGATTAAGTCATTTATATGCCTTTTATACCATGCTTGTGTCTTTATTAAATATGCTGAAATTAAATCTAAATATATGCTAAGACCATATTATTTACAACAAAAACTACTTAAATATTGAAAATTTGAAAACTTTGTTGTGACTTTTTTTATTAATTGTTGCAAAGAGTGTTTGTACACTCCTTACAACAATTAACAAAAGGGCTATAACAAATTCAAGTTTGTTACAATATTTTTTAGATTACACGTTCTAACAAAATTTAATATTCCTTGCAACAATTTATAAAAAGACTGCAACAAAATTTTTAAGTTTTCACTACTTAGTTGATTTTCACCCTATATCCCCTAGAAGAGTAGTCATCTCCAATGCAAGCGAGATCTATATACTATATAGTACGTACGTACATAGGACATCTGTTCGTCATCATATAAAGCCTCTGCGACTACGAGGGGGGCTGCTGTGCTGTGTAGGAAGGGAACCAACATTTGTAGGCAGGAACGTACGCCAAGAGTTGAGACTTCAGGGTTCAAAATAGCACATGACAACATGTAGTTTTATATGTTTATGGGCCCCTGAATACGTAGTTAACTCTTCTTCTTTGATCGCACTTAACGTTATCATGAGTATGTGGTAAATCCATAAGTGGAAAAGCATTCAAGAAAATGCAAATGCGTTTCTAGGATATATCTTACTGCAAGCAAGCTTTGATTAATTGAGAATATTTATATCACAAGAGATCCATGGCAAACCTTGTCTTTCTTTCTCTTTTTTTTTTGTTAAATAATCATTCAGATTTCATTCAAGTGATCATACAACATTTACATGCAGACAGCTTAGATTAAAATTGACGAAGAATATATGTATTCATCCTTCAAAGAGGATATTACTGGTGTTCCTTTTTGATAAATTAAGCACTGGAAGATGAAGAAAAAGTACCAGTAGGCAATAGCACAGTCAATTAGCGCTAGGATGACCGTAACGACCCCATTTTTGAGGTTGTCGGGTTTCTCGCAATTGTCTAGGATGATCAATTGTGGAGTGTTGTAGATGAGTGTGCATCAAACTTGCTCATACTTTAAACGTAAAAGCCAAACTTGTATTGCAGGAGGGTAGGGCTTAATAGTCGAGTTTATATCATTAAGGGCATCCAAACCTAAGTTTATGTTACAACACAAAAGATCTTCCAACTGAACCATAGGTGTGCTCAAGCACAGACGAGACCAAAAACCAATAGTCGTCTCCTTCTAGGGAGTCATCAAAGTTCCACTCGAAAGGTTCCATAGTGTCTTCCTAAACTTCTTCTATTGATGATTTAGCAAGTATGAATACAACTATACTCAACAAGTCATATAGAAATATCTAATTATCTACTTGACAGTATGTTAATAGAGTGGGGTATAAAGGTTTTGTTATTATGCTTATAGATGCATGTTTATTTGCAAATATTTCTAGATGTGAAAAGCTAAACATTATTTTATTAAGACAAAGTGGTTTTACCAACTTAAAATCGTTCCAATTCTACTTATGCATTGTTATTGGATTCACCCATTAAATATAACTTCACTCACTAAAAGTATGACGTATCTGAGTATATATGTCTTACTCTGCAGAGTTGCTAAGCTTTACTTATAAAATTTCTCAAACTCACAATATCATATAATAGACACATAACATGTTAATGTGCGACTGAGTTAAGATAACAAGGTCATTCACTGCTCTATTCATTATAGCTTCTACCTGGTAGGCTCGGGATCATTCAACCTTTATCGGGGATCCACTGACTAGTGCAAGAATCGTGACCCAACGTTGAGTGAACCTACCGTTGTGAAGAATAGCAAGTGGCTTTACCAACCCAACTTCCATTTCACCCCTTTCTCATGGGCTATCCTGAAACTCTGGGATAGCAGACTTTTCTGTAGATATTTATTTAGATCGAGCAGTGTACTAGAGTAGGTTTGACAAGTTAAACTTTTGGTCGAGCGAGATCTGTGTCCTTTACTTGGCATAAGAGTCTAGTCCTTACTTGTCACAAATGATGCTATCATCCACATACCATGTACAATACCAACAAATCATACCAAAGCCTCCACCCTAGGGTGGGGTCATGGGCTCTAACCATCTAGTGGTTTCCCATCAAGTAGGCTTAACCCTAGTATTATTTCAAAATCTATGAGCATAAAGCTTAAATATTCTTAGTAGTTCAATTAAAACTTTTCAGTTGTCCAATCTATTATTAGCTTTCTATACAGTGATTAATTTACCAAAGTTGTTATGGTGAATATGGCTTTCACAATTATGACAAGTCTTTTTGGTGGTAGGATCTAACTATTCATCACAACATTCTAAACAATTATTTTATGTAAATAAAAGTGCTCAAATATTAATAATGAAAGTAACAATAATTTAATAATACGAGATCAACATGATCAATGACATATAACTTGCCTTCTTGCATGAAGTCTTCGATTGGCTCTACTTCTTCTGTGTCTTAATTTGTTCCTTCAGCGGTCTAATCAACAAATCCAGATGCTATCACAAAGAAAAGAAACCAAATAAGTCTAGGCTCAAAATAAAGCAAGTTGGGAATAAAGTAAAATAGAAAAATTTAGAAAAGTTTTAAACATAGGAAAGTTTGGATAATTAGGGTCTAAACGGTGGTTGGATGGGTCAAACAGAGTTGAAAATGGGTTAGACGGGATCAAAATAGTCAAAATGAGTATAAATAGACTTAATGGGTTTTAAGTAAACAGTAACAGGTCAGATAAATAGTAATAGGTTGGCATTATTCCTCACGGGTCAGGTTGTCGAGTTTGGTAAATAGTATAGGTTGGGCTGATTCTAATGGGCTACGCAGTATTGGATTGGGTTGTGAATAGTATTGGGCTAGACTATGAAGAGTGTTGGGTTTGCATAGTATGGTCTAGCCCAATTACCTGACTGGGCTAAGGAACTATCTGGGTTGGCTTTGCTAGCCCATCTAGGCAGCCCACAGAGTGTGAGGCCTGGCTCTTTCAAAGCTCGCCCTCATGGCTGACCGAGCAGAAGGAGCAGCAGCGGCGTGAAATTAGGCGACGACAAATGGAGGCAAGTAGTGGTGTGGTGAGTACATTCGAGACTTGAGCAACCCATTTTGGGCATGCGCGCGGGTGAAGGTGGTTTGAAGATGGCTGGCGATGGGGATGCTTGGCCAAAATAGAAGCATGGCAAGGTGGGGCTTTGGTCGAACTAAGGGCGGCTCAAGCATCTATGAAGTGAGGGAAGTCTGGCGGTGATGATGGCTTAGCTCAGGATGGCTTGAGTTGTGCTAGCAACGGTGACAGTGAATGGCTGAGCTGTTGGTGAGGTAGGATGGGAAGCTAGGGATAGCTTCATGGGGTTGAGGCTGTGCTATGGGGTGTGGTTAATTTGATGGAGAGGAGCCTACATAGAGAATGTGGGTTTTGGGCTTACCGTTGAATACTCGGGTGTCGATGATGAGGCTTGTCCAGAGAGGAAGGGGAAGGTCTATGGGGTTGAGAGGCGATGTGAAAGATAGTGAGGGAGTCGCTAGGTTCGGCTCTATGGTTGACAAAGATGATGGTGCCAGGAGCTACACGACAGTACACACGGCGTGTGGACAACGACGTGGGTGATTGAGTAGCTTCGGCACTGCAACGGCGGTGCTAGCGGTGGGAGAGGCTAAGCTCCTTACTAGCGCGGACGCACGAGATGGAGCAGTGAGTAGCAGTGGGGCACACATGTCGAGTGGCTGGTGGTGAGAGGTGGCAGTGGTGTGATCTGGTGATGGAGTGGCGAGCGTGTGGTCAACAGCAGTGTAATGGCGAGGTACGATCGGTCGGTGAGGTGATACAGTCGCTGCGCTTTTGTTGACGTGGCTGTAGTGACAAGAGGGCGAAGCTGGGTTGGCATGCGCAAACGGCGGTTTGACATGCGGTAACGGGAGCAAGGGAGTGGCACCGTGGCCTGAAGGCGCTAAAGGTAAGGTGAAGGCGTATTTCCCAAAAGGAAAAGCAGGAAATTGAGATGAGATTTTGGATTTGGCAAAGTTTTCAAATTCAACCAGAATAAATTAAATTTTTTTGAAATTTTAGAGTTATTCAACAACTTTAGTAAAGATAAGGAAAGAGAGAGATGACATCTTAGGACCAACAACGACTGACTATATAATTAAGGAGACAAGGTGAGCTTATGATTCGTGGATTAGGCAAAGAATCATGGCAAGTCACCCCATGCACCCATGGTGCTTTGTTTTGTTTAGTCGGCTAATTAGTGTTTTTGTGGGAGCAAGTGCATGCATGGACGCACGTTGATGATGCTTTTGGAAGGAAGCACCACGTGCATGCTATTGTTAAAATCGCTAAACTGTAAATTATGATCGGTTTTTGGCTAAACACTCATGCATTGGATCGGTCCTAATAATAGAAAGATATACATTTCTTTTGAGAGAGCAGCTAAAAAATGCTATACCATCACAAGCTTCGTCGACGGTATAGCCTCCTGCCACGTGCATTGCCATGTGTCAGTGGCGTACGCCGTCCGCATTCCGCTGCATTGGGTGGGATCTCCTGCAAAATCTATATAGCACTGCCATGCCCGTCTGCATTTTCTTGCAAAAAAAAAGGGTTCCGAACAGTCTTCCCATTGCCTCTAGATTGGCGAACGCATTGATATATATATATATATATATATATATATATATATATATATATATATATATATATATATATATATATATATATATATATATATATATATATATATATATATATATATATATCAAATGCTTGCTCCAGTTTGCAAGCAATGGGCTCAGATGGAGCGTAGTTTTCTGGTAGCATTGCAACTGTGTACTAACACTGGTACTATTTTGTAACAGATGGGGTTGTAAATGTATTGGGTAAGTTCTTTTGGACTGTGATTTTTGATTTAAAATTTTTGAATTCTAGTTGTTTATGAAAGAGAATACGAAAAAAGAAATATATGTATGCGATTTTAGCCGATATAGATAAAAATTAGAACAGTGTCTATTATAATCAATTTATAGAACTTGTGTTAAAAGATCCCTTAATTTAAAAATTAACTACTGTAAAAGGCAAGACAGAAAAAAAAACCGACCCACACCATGTTCAGAAACAATTACACTGAAGACCGAACAAGTACTCGGTACTGGAGTAACAGTACAGTGCTGCCCATCTCGTCCAGCACAGATAAAAAAAACTCCACTGAATAGTGAACAGTTAGGATGCTTAGTTTAACGATAATTTATAGCTTTTTTTTACTGTATTTAGTTTATTTTTTTTATCTGAAATGGTCTATTTATTGTAATTAAATTTTAAAAATTTTAAAAATAAAAAATTAGGTTAGTCTATCACGAATAATACAAAGAAAACAGAAAAAAATCCTAAAAACTAAATCCTAAAAAATAAAATTAAACAATAGTAAATTAAAAGCAGAACCTAGAAATCATGGTCAAAACGAGCGGAGTTAGTGTCCTCCCCAATCGTGACACATTCCCCCAAATAGCCAATTAAATACTAGCAGTCCCCTGGTAATTACTCAGCTAATTAATCATTAGGTCGCTTTAATTAGCACCTGGAGGAGGACACCCCTCGGGCTCGAGATATGCGAAGCCAAACTCCATTTGCGCTTTTGCTAATAGCAAGTTGCTATAGGTTCAATCGCTCCCAGATATTTTACACTTCAGTCCCTTTGCCTCTTGTTATTTCACTTCTATACCTTCTAGAGGCGCAACGAGATTTCAAGACTAGGAGCAGTAGTGGCCTAGTGAGCGCACCCACTCGCTCCCTAATGCTTTTTGTGTCCAGAGGCGTGAGGACATAGCAATCTAGTCTACGTCTTCTGCTGCGTTGATCTGGTTTTCGGTGGGTCAAGGTAATGGCATTTCTTGATTCCTTCCTGGGCGTGGCCTTGGTTGATTCAAAATGTTGTTCTTTGCCATGTTTGAGGCGGCTGGTTATAGATTTGGGCGGTGGAACTTGATAAAGGTTGCATTTTAGGAATGGCGGGCGAGTTTTCTTGGTGAAAACGATGTGTTTCTTCAGGAAAATGTAGGGGTTTATTGGTCGCATTTGATGCAGATGTGAGAATGTTGGAAGTTTCTGGAGAAGGTGGGTGCTTTGGCCTGTTTGTTTGTGGGATTTGGTTCCATTTGATTGACATGTGGAAGTGTTCATCTTTTTCTGGGATTTTTACATAGAAAAGTGGGATTTGGTCAATGCAATCTCATTTTTAGGGTGAAACTGCTTGTTTTTTGTATTTATAGGAAAAGAATAGATTTGTTATCATTTGATAATGTAGGGTGAATAGAGAGTAGATTTAGGTTTATTTTTGTTTAGCTAGATGTATTGTCATGTTCCTTTTGAAACTTAGGTAGGTACTGAAGCTGTCAATTTCCAGCATCTTTGGCCAGTTCTCTTGAGTATGGTCAGTGTGTGGATTCTCTTTGTTATTTGGAATAGATGCATACATGGCGTCTTTGGAATTTAAAGCTCGTAAAAAGTTGTCTACTATCGAATTTGTTACACATAGTAGTTGCATTTCATGGTTGTTCTTGGATTAGGAGTGACGCCACTGTTCTTTTCCTGTCCTGACGAGAGTACCATTTCTACCTTTCTTTCTTTGTATCCGGTTTTTCATCCCAATATGCAGTTCTCCACCCCAATTAGAACTCATGGGGTAATGGACTACTATTCTTGTACAAACTGCTTATATATCCATGTGGGAGTGGACATTTCTATCTATCTTGTAACAATATGAGCAGATCTTTCAGTCAAAAGAAAAATGAACAGATCTTAGAATGATGTTTCACCTTTTTCTTTTCATTGCAGTATCGTGCCAGACATGATTGGCTTAGTTGCAAAAGAAAATCTCTCGTGTTGTATCTTTTTATTTGCAATGCTTTGCGCTGCATTGCCCAAAGAAAAAGAATGATCAATACCCACCCTTAATTGTATAGTGTTGTGGACCTAAATAGCTAACTATGTATTTTGGTTTGATATGCAGGTTTCCTCTATGGGGAATCGTTCTCGGCCTAGAGTAGGTAAGGAAACAATGCAATCTATCAATGAGGAAACAGAAAGTCCTAGCAGGGAGGCACAACCGAGCAGATATCACCAGTTGAAATGTCCAGATGGAAAATTGGGAAAACTGCCCCTTGACTGGATCCCAAATTTCCACTGCAAAAGTTTGCCTTCAAGACACCGCGAAGCAAACCTAGAAGATAGCATCATGCACAAGCGTGGCTCTATGTACCAGAGCTCCAGCGACGTTAGCAGACTTAGGAAACTCCAAGTGGGAAGGATGAAAATAGATTCTGCAGAAAATAGAGATGCATCTCTGTCCTTTGAGATTGTCGACTCATCCTGTCAGCCTAGCACAAGTGGAGCTTACTTGTTTCCGCAGAGGAGCCGTTCATGCAAGACGAGGTCTTCTATGGACACAAGTCGTAAAATGCATCAAGCTGCCAGGGAGTTTCTGGATCTTTCATTGCGTGAGGTTCCTGATGAGAACTCAAGGCTTGGGAGGCCACGCATGGACTGCAATTTGTTGAAAGATGATGTAAGAGACAGTTTCCTGGAATTATCTCTCGAGGAAGACACCACCAAAAGTGCCTGCAAAAATATGGCTCCTCATTTGCTAGAAGGTAGTTCTAGCGAAGGTACAAGATCAGATTGCCAACATTCCATTGGTGTTTATCCTGATGGGAGTAACCGTGGTGAAAGAGACTTGGTAAGTAATCTGCCCAAGTCCTTGTCAGCTAAGGTGGGTGTTTTTGATGCTACCTGTCCATCAGAAAGTGTTCATGGTGTTGATGGCAACAAAAAAGGTCGATCTAGTCCATTCAAGAAAATTCTGGATCCTATCATGAAATCCAAGTCTCTGAGGAGCCCCTCTCTCATGGAAAAGGAAGATGCTAAATGTAGTAGTCCTCCAGGTGGAGGAAAAAATAGTGTATTGCACAAATCTTTGTTGAGTGATATATCAAGGACTGAGCAAACTTTCACACCTAATTGCCAAAGTGGGGAAACCCAGCCTATGACAGTTACTTCATCACCAACTCATCTTCATGCCGTTCTTAAACTGGATCCCAATAATGGTGCTTTTGGTTTTGAGTTTTGTACCAAGGGTCCAGAAGAATCTATTTATGCTAGCACTTGGAAAGCTGGAAACGAACTGAATTGGATATACACTTTCCATAGCATTGGCAAACGAGCAAGCACCGTGGGAAGGACTTCCAAGGATAGGCATGGGTGCCTGCCTCCAATTGTAGGCCAGATGCACGTGTCTTCCTATCTGTACTCTGAAGTTGAAAAAGATGGTATTTTGAATAACTCAGCCATCAGCGAGTTTGTTTTGTATGACATTGCTCATGCCAGACGGAGTTCTGCCGTTGAAAGAATTCAATGCGCAGATTACATTCAGCCAACATTCTGCAATGTTGTTCATAATTCAATCTCTGGGGAGTCTCCAGAGAGAAATAATCTGATGGAACGGCAAAATACTGCACGGAATAGCTCAGATGTATCGACATCTTGTCTTTGGTCCCGAGAAGATCTTCATCCTCATTTGCAGGTTGCAGCTGTTGAAATCCAAGTGCCATTTCATAAAACCCAGTCCAAAGAATTGAAAGCTGGCTCGCCTCCTGGTACTATCAAAGTGGTTACAGCAGGCGGGGCACATGGGTTACCGAGGGATGATGAGACCAGCCCATCACCATTACTTGACCGTCTGAAGAGCGGTGGAGGCTGTGATTGCGGTGGATGGGACATGTCTTGCCCAATCGTTGTCCTTGACAATGCATATGATAGTTATTGGGTTGATTCTGTGATGAATGAAAGCAAGCATCCCATGGAGCTATTTGTTCAGGTAAATCTAATGGTTTCTATGTTGACATAAATTTTGTGCTTACTTATTACCACTTGTGTGCATTTTATGCAGCGCAGGAGTAATTAAAATCTAGTCAAAATATGATTTACTTTGCCCAAATATTCAACTTTCCTACTAATGAATTAGTATTTACTTAATTTTTCCTCAAACGGTTGTTATAGGCAATTAGTTAGTAAACGCTTCAAGAGAACTATCCTTAGATGATAATTGAAGTTCATTGTTGTTTGATCCTCTGTTAAAAGCATTTTTGAACCAGCGACATACCCAGTTTACTTGCACTACATTAGCTTACAATTGCATTAGTATATTTATATTCAACTAAATCTAATATTTGATTTGTGTGCTCCAACTGTTGAAGCAGGGTAACAAAGAAGTTCTCCCTGCCCTTGTGATGAAGGCAGATGGGAAAAGACATTTCTCGGTTGATTTCCATGCACGGTTATCAGCGCTGCAGGCATTTTCAGTCTGCATTTCTTTGCTTCACTGTTCTGAAGCTTCTTCAGCCATTGGTATAGAAAAGTTCAAGCACAAGTTGTACTCCAGCTCACTGAAGAAGCTTCTCAAGGAGGAAGTGAGGCAGTTAATTGAATCGGTAACAACGAAAGAGAAGAAGAAACCGAAGAGGAGGAATGAAAAAACACCTCCATCTATCGTCCTCGACCCTCCCTTTTCTCCCATGGGAAGAGTGTAGGTAGTGAATAACTAACGGATCGATAGCCCTGGGGGAACAAAAAGATAAGAAAACCAGAATTTTTCTCATCATGTACAAGTACACCATTGCTGGTCAAGATTTGGCTTTGATCATGTTCATTTCTTTTGGTGAGATAAAAAATGAAATCTATCCTGTTCATAAGGATGGAGGTATCATGTAGTTTTATAGCAGTAGTCTTTAGCTTTTGTAGTAGCAAGGTAGGAAGGCCATAATCGTTTTGGCAATCGAAAAGAGAAAAAAAGTTCGTAGGAGAAACCAGTTCCAACTTACAAGAGACAAGAACAAAAATAAACCAGATTGTGGCCATTGCTTCTGTCTGTAACATCATCTCTTTTTTTTGGGGGGGGGGGGGGGGGGGGGATTATAACTGCGCCTTCTCTCCATTTTCATTCAGCTCGAAGATCATACTAATGTTAGTAGAATAAACGTAACTTCGTCTGCTCTGCTTGTACCTGAATAATTCGGTGCTTTGCTCCACAAGTTTTGAACCGAAGGCGAGCGTTGGAACTGGCAAAATATACCATGATGAAACCGCGCCATTTGGCGGTGTCTGTTTCAATTTCTACATTGGTACCGATTTTGGTGCATCTGCTGCTAGTAGTGGGCCCTTGTTGGTCTTCACATTTATGTGGGGGGTTTTACTATGTTCATGTAGGAGCTGGACAGGAGCTCGCAGTTAACACTCTGCAAACATTGCCTATTTCATTTATGTTTGTTGTCTTGCAGCATTCTAGGGGTTGACTGAATTTTCTCTCCTTCCAATTTGGATGCTAGGGTCGTCCAAAGTCCAAACAATTTGGACCCTGAAGAAAAATGTTCCAACTCGTCAAGTTCCAGTACAAAGGTGTTTCTTTTGCAGAGACATCGAGGTACGTTTGTTTAAGCTTCAGACTTTTCAGAGCTGCAAGCCTGCAACTTTGCATCTGCTTGCACATTTCTTGGTAGCAATGCAATGCAAGAACATAACATCAGGAGTCTGTAGCAGGAATTTTGTGGCTTTGGTGAGGTCGGATCTGCAAAATGTGCTGCTCTGTTTGTAGCGTTGCTGTGAGTGTGACCCGCATCTGGTGATTCCAGGCGAGAGACAAGCATTTAGGGATGGGTATCAGCTGACAGGAACAGGTTGGACCATCTTGACCCAGGTTGGCCTTACTGTGTGGCCTGACCGGAACCAGGCCATTTTTATATGGATCCTCTGCGAGTCATGCTTCTGCCGTGCTTCCTGCTGCGAGGCTGCAGCTCCATTTACTACTGCTCACCTTCTTCAACACTGAGCTGAAGCTATTGCTCGCTCTTGCATCAAAAAGAAAAGGGATTGGTACGTTCGGTCGCAACAATTCTAAACAATGTATACAACATTTCTCACCATATATGTAACAAAAAAAAACAATGAGAGTGTTTCCCTGCAATATTTGTATATAGTGTGTGCAACAAATTTAATCACCGTATGCAACACATGTTTCCACAAAAAAAACTCGATGTTGCACTTATTATTATTGATTGTTGCATATATAAAATCAAAATATTGTACAAACAAATACCTACCTCTATGGTAGGCGGCCGCGTCCTTACCTGCTGTCAAGATCCTCGGCTTATCCCCCGGCGCACTCGACCTCCTAGGTTGCTGGGGAAGGGGGGAAGGACGGATCTGATGGCGTCGTGCCCGAGGACGGTCGAGGAGGAATTCGATAGTAGTGGTTGGATCTGGAGGCGCCACACCTGAGGATGGGCGAAGAGGGGTGTCGGCGTCGGGGATGGGGTCAGGGTATCGCCGCCAGAGAGAGTGAGAGAAGCAAGAGAATGAGGAGAGAGTGAGAATGAGAAGCCGTCCAATTTTTATCTCTTGCTCTGTACGTTTGAACTGTAGCAATTCTGAAAAGAAAAAGGCTATTCATTACTAGCTGTATTTTCTTTCATATGCTAGCTATCAGTATGTTCTTTTGAGCCGCGACTTATTAATATAATAAATAGTGATTGCTGAGAGAAGCCAAAAGCCACTTAAAAACTAAAAAGAATGAACATGTTTCTGAATGTGCTAGAAACAAAAATAAAAGAGAGCATGGGCGGAGGAGACGGAGCAAGAGGAAAGTAAGCCCATGAATAACCAGGCCCGGTCCATTATGGTACACTAGACTCAGCTATCACTACTGGTCTCCTCGTCCAAACAACAGGGCCACACGACGGCCTAACCCGTGCGTGGATCGGTGAATCCCAGCAAGACGGGCGGCCCGGCACTCTGAATGCCCGGCCCATGAAGCCTCGCCGGTCAGGTGGTCGGCGGCCACATGGGCACATGGCTTATTACGCGGCGCGGTCGCTTTTCCGTGTTATGCACGGCACTAGTAGTATACTAGTCGAGATCGACGTGTGGGGTCGACGTGACAATTGACGTGTGATTTGCCTCGATCCTATCTATCCTGAGCTGAAAGCCGCTTATGGATGCTTATTTAGGCCCCGTTTGGCACAGCTCAGCTTCACTAGTGAAGCTGTTTTTTTTAGATTCAGCTTCACGAGCAGCTTCACCGGTGAAGCTAAAGCTGTTTTAGAAAACTGTTTGGCAAAACAGATTCACCAACAGCTTCATGCATGGCTGAGAGAGGTCAATTGTCCAAGATGCCCCTGTCTACCTGACTTGTTCTAACATTTGGAGTTGTATATTTGTATATGGTCATATGAATTAAAAAATAATATATTTGAATGAGTATGAATTAAAAAATTAAAATAATAAAATAATAAAAAAATTAAAATACGCCTGAGGGAGAGAGCATTCCAGATATATCGGAGAGATGCTTGTTGAGATGTCAGTCAACAAGCATTCAAAATGTTGTTTCAAGTTTGTTAAATGGTCAACGATTGCTCTGTTGTGGTCAACCATGGGGCTGAGCGTTTCCGGCGAAGGTTTCAGGGGAGTGAGGAGTCGGACTTTGTGCGTACGCCTGAGGGAGGGAGTGGCAAATACGTGTAAATTTTTGTGAACTAGAGGGGCATTCACTTTCTTGGAATATGGGCCTGAGGGAGAGAGCTATGAAAAGCTACTTTTTTCAGCTTCACCTCTCCCTATTCCTTTGTGAGAGCACAAAAAAAGGAGCTTCATGGGTGAAGCTATTTGCAAAAAGGGTGTTTGGCAAAAAACAGCTCACAACAGCTCATGAAGCTGTTGGTGAAGCTGTGCCAAACAGGGTCTTACTCATTTCGACTTGAAAAACGTGATTTATAATTGAAATTATATTATAGTTGATTAAAACTACACTATAATTGATGATAATTTATTCGGTGTAACTAAATTTAAAAAAATTAAAAAAAAGAAAAACAGGTTAGCTAATCATGATAATGTAAACGAATACGAGAAAAAAAATAAGCCAGAAGCTCAAACCAAAATTAAATTTATGATTTTTGGTTTTTTATTGTTTAAGGTTTTTTTACATTGTAACTGTTAGTAGCTTTTCAATATAATTAAAATTAAAAATGTTAAAATAAAAAATAGGTTATCCTATCACAAACAATGTAAAAGAATAAAAAAAGTCCTCAAAATTAGAAAAATAAGAAATTAAGAAACTAGAAACTACAAATAAAAAACTGAAACCCTAGCAAGTAAAACCAAGAATCTTCATCATCGCATATTCGCATTGTATGGGTTAGCTGCCTAGCTCCTAGCGACAGCTAGGGCCTATTCGTACAGGATTGTAGCCATTGTCTGAAGAAGCACTTTAAAAAAAAGTCATGAGCAGTGAGGAGAGATAAAGATAAATGAGAAAATTGAGGTTCGTGATGTATTTATGATCACTTTTTTATTTCTGAAATAAGATGAAAAAATATAAAAAAGTTTTTTTTTAAGAATCGGATGTTTATATTTACCTCTACGGGAACAGACCTTAATCCTCTGCGGGAAAAATGCTAAAAAGGAGCAGCGATCGAGTCGACCACGGCATCCGTCTGTCCAGTCAAGCTCAACCCCCGATGGCGAAGGATAGCTGCTTGAACAGTTGAGCTCGATCTGATCGAGTCGACCACGGCATCCGTCCGTCCGTTCAAGTTCAACCCCCGATGGAGAAGGATAACTGCTTGAGCAGTCGAACTCGATCTCGATCTCTTCTCCCTCGCTGGAAGCAACCAGCATTGCTGCTACTGCTCAACTACTAAAGGAAGATCAAGACAAGCCTTTTTTTCCCTAAGTGTTGGGTGGATTAGCCAGCGACGGCAGCATGAGCGAGGCCGCGCAGGTCGCATCGCGTGCATGCCAACGCAAGCGGCCACGGTTGATGTAGGCAGAGCGGCTTGGCCTGAGCTGGCAGGATCGCCATGACGAGATACTGTTTCTTTATTATTGCTCGATCGCTCACATGGATGGATAAGAATCATAAGATGGATAGGATATTGTAGTGTTATACAGCTAGCCAGGTTTAGTGCACATGTTTCGCGATTACGGCTAGTTTAATTCGGTTTTTTCTTATATTTTTTAGCTATTCGTATTGGCTTCTGTTTTTACAGAAGTCAATATAAATATCCCAACTTTTATAAGTAGATCCTATCAGACACTACTATTCATCAGTCACGACTTTTCGCTTTCACATATTATAAGTTTGTAACTACTTTGTATTTTGTTATATCACAATTCTATAAGCCGCATGGTGATCCGAATATTGTAGTGTCTTTTATTGCACCGTTTTTCTTATATAACACACTACTATTTATCAGCCACTACTATTCATCAGCCGCTTCTATCAGTCACTGCTATTTATTAGCCACAACCAAAAGCAATCAGCAAAAACTGAAATAAATAGATCCTTAGTTAAAATGATACTGTAGCGGCGGTTAGTTTTTTGAGATATTTAATTAAAAGAAAAATAAGAAAAAAAAACAAAAACACCATTGTATCTTCACATATAATGCAAATAGAAAAGAAAAAAACCGCTTTAAAAATTCAATACGTACTAAACGACTTTAAATTTGTTAAACTAAAAAAGCTAAAAACCAAGAACTATTTAGGGACAAAAATTAATTATTCGCTCATGGCCGTGTCGGTGATCGATCGACGTCCGATGATGCAGGAACAGCTTAGCCAGCCTCTTATCCGGTTTGTCTCTTCTGTTCATGCTTCCAAATCTGCACGCGCAAGCACGACCTGATCATGTTCGGTGGCTCTGATAATTAAAAAGCCCAGACAACCGTAGACATCGAGGGCGAAAGGATGCCGGCCGGATCGATGGTACAGCCTCGCGCGCGATTGTACGCCGTCGTTTCATTGGAGCGGTACAGAGAGATCTGTGGCTCTCAGTAGTACGCGTTCGATCTGAATTCAAGCCGTCCAAGTCGCAATCCAATCCAGCTGGACAAATGATGATGCGTGGTCAAGTCGCTGTTTCCAACTGTTGTAAATAAAACGACATGAGGCTATTTTTAGTTTTATTTTCAGCTATATTAAATATATATTAAATATATTTTTATCATAACATGAATGACATAAATTGCATATAATCATGTCATTCCACCTTGCCATTCATATACATGTAAATATTCAATGAATATATACACAAATCTGCTGAAAATAGCATGTCATACAGTTCTTTGAGCAGAAAAACAATTAAATCTAGCATATGACAAAGTAATTGTTTTAATTTTGCTCTCAGAACGGAGTTGCGCAAGGTTGTAAATCTTGGCCCTCTCATGCTAATGTCGATACTCTTCACAAAAGTTCTGATAAACAGAGATTAAGATTTGAGCTCTAACTTATGTTTTCTCTAACATGAATTTGCATAAACAGAGGATAACAAATTCTAAATTTCAGCTTTAAATGTTCACATGCAATGGAATAACAGGCAGTAATCTGACAGAGTTCCAGCCGATCAGACCATAATCAAAGGATGAACAGAGCATAGGAAAAGATATGATCTGGACAAATAGAAACTACTGTCCACTCAACAACTTCAATTGCATGTAACAAATCTGCTCAACTGAAATATAGCTAGCTATGGCACAGTTAATAGACAACAATTCAAATGAGCTCAAATCTAATCCGGTTATCTAGACTAATCTCAGTATTCGACAGATTCTTCACAGAGCAAGAACCGAGACCACATAACATAGCATCCCAAGTATTTGACCTTAAAACAGAAATTCAAGAACAAATACAGCTGCTGCTATTTGAAGAAGAACCAAAACACTCACGGTGCAGACGGTACTCAAAACCGTCCAGAGGCAAACCAAGCTGAAGAAGAACACGAAGATCAGGGCAAGGCGCACTCAAGAGTATTATCCCAGAACACCTATCACCCCTCTGTGCTGATGTAGAAGAGGAGTGTGGTTGTCGAAGATACAAAGCCCTCTCCAACCTCGGATGCCCGACGTCGGAGTCGAAGGTCAGGGAGACGTTGCACAAGACCACAAGAGTACACCGGCCAAGTGCACTCGAACACAACAGGGAGTCGTCGCCGCTTCCGTCCTCCCTCGGGTAGACCTTCAACCTTCGGGTTTCCCCTCACACCCAAACTAGGGTTCACACAGGAAACCGAAGACAAAGGCCTCAATCGGAGATGGCGCCGAAGCCCCAAACCTCCGCACAACCCGAAGAGCCAAGAGAAAGAAGAAGACCCAAGAACAAGTTAGATTGGAAGAGATGTGTACCGCACGGAGGAGCTTGCGGAGAGGTGACGCGAGCGGCCGGCTCCGAGGAACCCAGGCCAACCCGTGCCTCCGTCGCCGCCCCCATTCACCGCTCTCCCACCGCGCCGCCGAAATCGCCGGATCTGGGCGAAGAAGACGAAACGGTTGCACGGGCCTGTGCCTACGCACGCGCACGGGGAGGAGACGTCTCCTCCTCAGTCTCCTCCTCTTATCTCTTCGCGCGGCTCACCGACAGGTGGGCCTCGCCTGCATTTTTTCTTTTCTCAATTGAAAAATTACGGAAATGCCCTCGCATAACAACACCAACAACTCCTATCTTTTAGTTTTTAAATACTAATTTTTGAAAAAAGTAATTTTTGAATATAGTTTCTGTATACTATTTCTAGAGAAAGAAATGTAGTCGTTATAATTTTTTTCACTCTGTGCCTCTACTTAGATTCTACGAAAAAAGCTTGACATGTTGAGCTGCTCTAGTGAATCTTGTAACAAAGGGTATAAATAGTTAAATTCCGTTACTATTTTTTTAGACTTAATGTTTCCTTTCTTTGTGTGTGGGGGTGTCCATTGAGGCACCACGGGGTAGCAATAGCATGCGCACTAGCACGATATTATCCAGAAATAATAAGGGGAGAGGGGAATAGAGAATTTCTTTTACTTAATTCTTATTTCGAATATTTATGTATATTTTGAAAGAGAGGCTCTCTTAAAAATGAAAATGAAAGAAAAGGAAAACGGGAGTCATAGGAGGCGTGCAAGGAAGGGAATGAATCAGTGCTGATCTCTCCACGCAGGATCCGAGTCAGTCAAATGTATTCCGAGCCAAAAGTCGCCGACCGACCCAGCAGAATCCGCTGGGAATCTCGCGGCTTCCTTCCAATTAATTTCCCGTTCATCTCTCTCTGTCTCTCTCTCTTCGTTTACCTTTCTCCTTTGGAATTGGAAGATTGGATCATATACCCTCTCTTTAGTTGAGAAATTGAGAATTTACTCTTTACATCTCAATAACACGTAAGATTATCATAAGTCATTGACACGTGGGCAGAAAGGTAAATCCTCAATTTCCATCTATAATCAATTTTTTCTCTGGAATTTGCCATACCGCCTTCCTATAAAGAAACCAAAAACCGCACCGCCTCTGCTTCCTCCATTCTTGGATTCATCTCAACCTCCTCCTCCAAATTTACAGCTTTGCTTTTTCTTCTTCTCTATAAGGTGCAGAGCTGGTTGGTTTCTTCCTCCTCGTTGATTAGTTTGCAGCAAAGCCAAGCCTGCGTCCCGTCCGGCCTTCCATGGCCATCGCCTCCCGCATCACGAAACGCGCGCTGTCCTCCTTCGCCGCCGCCGCCGCCAAGCTTCCGGAAGCGGCCGTCGCGGCCGCCGGCGCCGAGGCGGCGGCGGATGCGGTACCGGCCGCGCAGGAGCTGGAGTTCAAGGACACCGAGAGGCTGTTCGCCGGGGAGCCGTCGGCGGCGCTGGCCCGCACGCTCGTAGCGCTGCAGGCGCTGTCGGTGGGCCCGCTGGTGGACGCGGCCACGGCTGCGCTGCGGTCGCCGGCGGTGGCGGGGAGCGCGCTGGGCCGGGCCGCGGCGAGGGCCACGGCGTACTGGCACTTCTGCGCCGGCGAGACGGCCGATGAGGCCGCCGCCGTGGTGCGGCGCCTCTGGCGCGGCAGCATGGGCGGGATCCTGGACTACGGCATCGAGGACGCCGAGGACGGCGCCGCCTGCGACCGCAACGCCTCCGGCTTCCTCGCTGCCGTGGACGTCGCGGCGTCGCTGCCCCCGGGCTCGGTGAGTCGCCGTCGCTTACCCCTGCACCTGCACGTTTTTCATTCCTCGCTGTCGCGTGCATGGCGACGGGACGGGAGGGTGCCACGTGGGACGGAATCGGAATCTTGGGGGGTGTCTTCGCGCGCGAGTGGACCCGCGGATTCCTTGGGAATCTTCTGGTAGTAAACTGCAAGTGAATCGCACGGATGTCACTGCTCGTGGGCCCTGAAAATTAGCCACCTGATTCCGACATGCTCGTTATCTTCTTCTTCCACTTATAGCCTGTCGAGCTTGCCCTTACCTTCTCCGCCGCACGTTTCCATTCCAAATCTTCACGCCAAAACCCTACTAAATGGAGTACCATCAAAAATTCAGTCTTTATTTAGACATTTGTGATCAGTGATCACTACAGTACTAGAACTAAATAAGAAATAAAATTTCAAAATTAAGTCATACTACAATTGATTTTTGACTATACTTTATAACTTTTGATTTATGATTGTTTGAATTCCGCCTGTTCGTGAAAGAGATTACAAAGAGAAAAATAATCGTATGTGATTTTAGCTGGTACATCTGAATTTGGTACAGTGTATAATACAATCGACTTATAGACCTTACCTAGAAAAGACACACTGTTTAAAAACGAGTTATTGTTGTATTGTACATAAGCCATAAACAGTGAGCTGTTTCGAACCCATGCTATATTTTTGTCAGAATTAATGCTACTATATTTGTGCTTACTTGTGATTCTTTGCGTTGCGTGCAGGCGAGCGTGTGCATCAAGATCACGGCGCTTTGTCCCATCGCGCTGCTGGAGAAGGCAAGCGACCTGCTGCGGTGGCAGCAGAAGCACCCGTCGTTGCACCTGCCGTGGAAGGCGCACTCGTTCCCCACATTGTCCGACTCCAGCTCGCTCTACCTCACCGCGTCAGCGCCGGCGCCGCTGACGGCGGAGGAGGAACGGGAGCTCCAGCTCGCGCACGAGCGGCTGCTGGTGATCGGCGAGCGGTGCGCGGAGTACGACATCCCGCTGCTGGTGGACGCCGAGTACGCGACGGTGCAGCCGGCCATTGACTACTTCACGTTCGTGGGCGCGCTCGCGTTCAACGGCGGGGGGCGGCCCATCGTGCACGGCACCATCCAGGCGTACCTCCGGGACGCGCGCGACCGGCTTGAGGCCATGGTGCGAGCGGCGGAGGCGGAGCGCGTGCGCCTCGCGCTCAAGGTGGTCCGCGGCGCGTACCTCGCCAGGGAGACCCGCCTCGCGGCGTCCCTCGGCGTGCCGTCGCCGATCCACGGCAGCATCCAGGACACCCACGACTGCTACAACGGCTGCGCCGCCTTCCTGCTCGAACGCGTGCGCCGCGGGTCAGCCTCCGTCATGCTCGCTACCCACAACGTCGAGTCAGGTAAGGAGAAGAAAAAGAAAATCCAGACGCTTAATTTCTTGCAACGCCTGAAGAATGTGATTGAGCTGAAACCTATGTGTGTGTCATCTCGCGCAGGGCAACTCGCGGCGGCGAGAGCGCAGGAGCTGGGGATCGGCAAGGGAGACCGGAACCTGCAGTTCGCACAGCTGATGGGGATGGCGGACGGGCTATCCCTCGGCCTCCGCAACGCCGGGTTTCAGGTCAGCAAGTACCTGCCCTACGGGCCTGTGGAGCACATCATCCCCTACCTCATCAGAAGAGCCGAGGAGAACAGAGGATTGCTCTCCGCTTCCTCCTTCGACAGGCAGCTGCTGCGGTACGAAAATTTTACAGTCTACAAACAACTTCACTCTGCTGTGATTGATTTTTCTAGAGTTTTAATCGATGTGATCGAATGGTTTGTTGCAGGAAGGAGCTGGTGAGGAGGTTCAAGGCTGCATTACTGGGACGAGAGTGAGCGATCAGATCAGAGCCTGTGCCTGTCTTGCCGGGAGACGAGAAGCGATCAAGTAGAAGTTGTAAATACATGCTTCAGAAACAGACATTGATGTATCGTGCTCAATAATGCACGACGAAATAATGTTCTTGTTGGATCTTCTTCAAGCTCCTCACCTCACCATGTCTTCAACTCTGTTTCGTGCTCAATTTCGTCTTCGCCTCTTCGGCATCGTGTTCCTTTTTTAGAGGAAGGCAAAAACTTTATTAATCACTCATATCATTGTACATGTACATCAATAAACTCTGGTGGTTGGAGCAGGAACAGATATCTTCCTACTTGAAAAGAACAAACATATTTTGCCATCAAATGAGCTTCGGTTTTGTCAGACAATATGAAGGTCGCTCTATGTTTGTTATGAATATTTGACTTTGCTTTGCTTTATTATTGAAGTTTGAGTTTAATTTTGTGTTATTTGCTCTCTGCTTTTGCTATCAGATGTGAGAGGCCTGACCGGCATACAAAGGCAATCTGATCGTTGTGCATGAGTTGTTTGACTGGTTGTGTAACAACGATCTTATAGGACCGGGCAGGCAATAGAGAGGGTGAATGATGTCTTAAAAAGAATTCCCCCTAAGTGTTAGTAATCTTGTTTAAGTCGTATTCGAGTCGGTTTATCATGATCGTAGCAGTGTACGAGTCGGTTTTGGTGTTCTAGTCGTATTTTGAGTTTATGTCGTAGTCGTAGTCGAATCCGTCTCAGAGTCGTAGCAAGTGTCCGAGACGTAGTCGTAGAATTTGGGTATAAAAGGACAGAGCAATGTAATGAGAGAGGGTAAGAAGCCATCGGTGTGATCGAATGAGAGGAGAGAAATAAATAAGAGAAGGAGTGGTTTTGGCTCCGGAAAAATCAGAGGTGTTTGTGAAGTTAGAGTCATGGTCGTAAACAAGTTACGACCATGACAAGCAGAGGTGTCCGCAGAAATAGAAGATGTGGTCGTAAGCGAGTTACGACCACAGTCATAGAGCAGAAGACATAGTTGTAAGCGATACGACCATGGCAGTCGATAGAGCGTTCAATGTAGTCGTAAGTCATAGTGTGGTCGTAATCAAGTTACGACTACGGTGATTGAGTGATACTATGTGGTCGAAGGAGAGGTGCGCAGCGCAGCATGAACGTGGTCGTAATTTTTTAGCTAAAGTTACGAGTACGCAGTCGGAGCAGCCACAACATGGTCGTACGCGGTCGGAGCGATCTCCGGGGTGCGCACAGGGCTCCACCGACGGAAGCGATCGTGGGGGGTCTAGTGTACCTGCCCTGGACGTGTCTTCGATGTCCGCCCCCGTGGAAGTTGCCGGCATGGAGGCCCAACGCTTGACAGTGGCAGACTTCTCCCTCGACCGGAGGCACTGCGAGCTTTGCAAGGGGCCGCAGACTACACGGACGCTGGTTTAGACCGGCGAACGCTGTTGTCATGTGGACTAGAGCTCTTGGAGAGTGCTCTGGAAGCATGGAGATCATGGTACCTGCACCAACTCTTCGATTGCATTTTCCTTTGCAGGGATGTCACTAACTGCCATGTTATATAGGCCCTTGCCCGCGCTCTGTAGGTAGCCTGGGCTCACGAACGGGTGCCCTGGAGGCTGGAGGGCCGACTCCACACGACGAAGTCGGAGGCTGCCGCCGCGTGGCAGTCCGCCGTAGACGCTTATGCTGCGTAAGCCTCAAAGGATGAGCGCATCCGCTTCCTCGAGACCGAGGGCACGAAGGCGATCGCTAACACGCAGACACTGGCGGAGCAGACTTAGGCCCCGTTTGGCAGAGCTCTAGCTCTACGAAATCTGTAGATTTCCTAGAGCTGGTCATCTGTAGCTCTAGAAAATCCTGGATCTAGAGCTACAGGCATATTAAGTGCATTTACATGACTCATTTCATTTATATTATATATTAAATAAAAATATTTAAATCACTTTAATTTAGTCAACAAACTACAGATCCAGCATAGATCTCAGAGCTAGAGCTGTGCCAAACGGGGCCTTAGCACATGGCCTCTGAAGAGCATGAGGGTCTGCTACAGCAGATAGCCGCGCTGGAAGAGGAGAAGGCTCGGCTGACTGCGGTGATCGAGGAGAAGGACTGGGTGCTAGGCGACGCCTTAGTGGTGGTGTGGAGCTCGATGGAAGCTCTGGAGAGCGCGCTCTCTGATCTTGCCATCGTTGTGCCACCTCGCACCTTTGGGCCCGAGGATTTGTCAAGCACCCTCTGGAGGATCGGAGAGGCTTCGGTCCTCATGCTAAGTGCCACGCGCTCCTTCGGCAACCACTGATCGCTGGTGATGACCCACATTGTCCTCGGCCTTCTCCACCACCGGGGTTGCCTACACATTGGCGAGCTGGCTACCCCGTAGCTGGAGCTGCCTGTCGAAAGCAGGGTTATGTCCGGAGCGGTGCATACGGTCCGGCGCTCTGCACGAGCCTTTTATCGATGCATGGGACTACATCGGTGAGGCCACGACGAAGGTAGCCATGAGTTGGAGCTTACAAGGTGGTGGCGACCTCGGGAGCTGGCTTGACGAAGTCCCGCGGTGTGACGAAGGTGGTGCCGTCGGCTCTGAACACGACGTTGATCCGCAGGTGTGACGTCGAAGCCCCACGCCCGTACTCCGTGTCAATGTTATGTAAAATGGCGCTACATGGCCCCGCCCTTTTTGGCAATGCAATAAAAATTTTGGAGTGTTGTTTCTCATACTTGGTGCTTGTGGCGAGTAGGTGCTTGATAGGGGCCGCTTGCTAGTTTCAGAACTTATGGTCCGGCAGCGCCTTCGACACTGGGCTGGGTGGAGGATTCGCTGCATTTTTGGGAGGTGCGGCGCTCGACTTGAGTGACTTCGAGGAGAGAATACGTTAAAGTAGAAGACAAATCGGATGAGTAGTGCCTCCGAACAAGTCCGAATAAATGTACTTGTAAACGCTACCCTTCGCACATTACACTAATTGTTGCCTAAGGCAAATGAATTGTGCCTCATGTTGTGTATGCGTGTTTGTTTTCCGATAACACTTGGTATGGCGAGAAGCGGTAAGGGAAGTCATCGATAAGTGATGCTTCGGGTGCGGGATGGGTGCCATAGGTTGTGCCCTCCGGCACTTGAGACGTAATATGTGCGAAGTAGGGTAGGGACGAAGGGTTGACATGGCCCCTTCATCTTGCAATAAAGTAGACGCACGTGCTCCGTCCCTAACCTTGCGAAGTAGCAACAGCGGAGCTGGCCACCAGACAAGTAGGCGTGCGAGCTCTGTTCCTAACCCTTCAAAGTGGCGGCAGCGGAGCTAGCGGCCAGATGAAGTATACGCGCAAACGCTCCGTCCCTAACGCTTCGAAGTGGTGGCAGCGGAGCTGGTGGCCATATGTAGACGCACAAGTGCTCTATCCCTAAGCCTTTGAAGTGGCGGCAGCGGAGCCGGCCGCCAGCTGTAGACGCGCGAGCACTCCGTCCCTAACTCTTCGAAGTGGCAGCAGCGAAGCTGGCGACCAGATGTAGACGCACTAGCGCTCCGTCCTTAACCCTTCAAGTGGCGACAGCGGAGCTAGCGGGCATATAAAGTAGACGCGTGAGCGCCCCGTCCCTAACCCTTCGAAGTGGCAGCAGCGGAGTTGGCGGCCATATGTAGACACGCGAGCGCTCCGTCCCTAATCCTTCGAAAGTAGGGGTGGCCTCCACCTGACCCCATCCGGCCTGTTAGGGAATTGTAAAGTCCAATAGGATATATAGACGCGTGAGCGCCCCGTCCCTAACCCTTCGAAGTGGCAGCAGCGGAGTTGGCGGCCATATGTAGACACGCGAGCGCTCCGTCCCTAATCCTTCGAAAGTAGGGGTGGCCTCCACCTGACCCCATCGGGCCTGTTAGGGAATTGTAAAGTCCAATAGGATATATGTAATGACCTGTATACCCTTGTGGGAGACGTACGACTATAAGGGCAAGATTGTAATTGTGCTTTATGGGGAAATATATATACGCCCTGCATAGGGAAAGAGGATAAGCATTGTTCATCCATCTCAACCACTCCACTACTCTCCTACTTTACTGTTTGGTCAGTAGTCACAACAGTATATTATACTAATAGTAGAAATATAATAGTATAAATAAAATCTAACCGTTAATTTATAAGAGTATTATAGACTTTTGGTTTCTTCCTGACAAAAATTTCACAAGCAGAATCGGCACAAAACTCCCTTTCATCAAATCCACGAACCAGACGCCCTCACACGATCATGGAAACATGCGAAGAAAAGTACCATTCCCATGTAATTAAAGCAGTAGAGCAATCAACCATGGCTGTATGTACTACCACTCAGCACTCACCTCAGTCCTCAGGGCGTCCTCAACTTCAGAATTCACGGATGACGAGGAGATGACCAGCGTAGCTACGAGCCGGCGGTCACCAGACGCAATCGATGGACCGCGTGACGAAGCTGGCGTCGGAGCGGGCGTGGTGGTGTTCACGGTGAGCAGCTGCTGCATGTGCCACGCCGTGACATCCCTCCTCGGCGACCTTGATCTCCAACGCCATTAAATTTCATACCCTGTCAGGATGCAGTTAGATTAACTGATCAGCACTTTGAAAGCTCGAACTATTGGACTTTTTTCTTTTTGGAGGGAAGAGTTGGGCATTCGATCACAACTTCAAAACAGAACTCAGACAAGTAGATCTCCAAAGGTGATCTTATGCCAATTATTTCATTTGCAATTTTATCCTTTTAGAAATTCTACTACTAATAGTATAGATAATAGTGTAATTAAATTCTAACTAATCTGAACCATTGAATCGCAAAGATTGAACGGCTCATATTCACATTTTAAGGTACAGTAAAATAGCTCCTTTAATACCACTTTGTAAGTACTTCCACCTGGGTGGCTAGGTTCTTAAATGTAGTCATTTTATTCGGCAGGCGCAACAACCTTATAGAACTCTATTTAGCAAATTATTGTGTCTACCATTGTAAAACAAGAAAGCATGGTGGATAATCATGGCTAAGCAGCAAATATATGCATGAGATGAAAAAGAAAAATGGCTCACTTCTCAAGAAGTTCATTTGATTTATCCTTTGGAAATGCACCGAACGTATCAATGCTTCCTGAAACCAAAGATTGGCTGCCACCAGGCAAAACACTGCCATTATCGTCATCGTCGTCGCCGTCTGTTTCATCTTCATCTCCAGACAGCTGATCACCAAATCTGTCCTTATACCTCTCCGCAAGCAAATTTCTTGCCAGTGAACTGATAACAATCCCTTTCCTTATAGATCCCGGCTTCTCCGGAGTGGGGAATTCAGTTTTGCTTCAAGAATCTTCCACATCAACTTCCATCTTCTGTGCAGTTGCAATGCTACTTGAATCTTGCTCGCCACTCGCCGGTTACCTCCCCAGCTCCCTCGTGACTCGCCTCTGCCCGGCGGCCGGCTTCCCTCTTGCTGGCCTCCTCGGTGCCTCAGTCGCCTTTCGCTCTCTTCTACCTAGACGCGCCAGCTTCTCGCCAGCCTAGGCGCCTCTGCAGCTCGGTCGCCATGGTCAGCACAGCTCTTGCTCACATAGATCCCAACTTCGCTAGAAGAAATGGGCTGGGAACCCATTCAGGCCCGGTACTTTAATCTGAAACATTTGGAACAGGGCCTTGTTAACCTCCTCTTCTCTACCCCTCTATAATACACCAAAATTTTCTTTACTAAATCCACCCCCACAGTCATGCCTAATCTAAGTCCACCCAGATTTGTGTCCCAAAGTAATCCAACTTCATACAAATGAATGGCCTGGATCGCTCCTCAAGCCTTCTTCTCTTACTCATTGAAGATTCTAAGGCCAAAATCATCCGGATCATGCACCCCGCGCCCACGCACACTCGCTCGATCGTTCCAATCCAATCGGCGCAGCTGCTCCTCCATCCCGAACCGCGCTCATCCCCACCGATTCCTCCGCACCCCTCGATTGCTTCGCCTCCGCGCTGCCGCCGCCTCCCGCTCCCCCACTCCGCCGCTGCCCAACCGCATCCGCCCGCCGCCTCCCGGCGCATCTGCCCATCCCCTCCTCGCCCATCTGCCCCCAAACTCTCCATCCCGTCGTCACCGCCTCCCCTGACCACGCCGCCCCTGTCCTCACGTCGACCGCGCCCCCTCCATCCTCTTGGCGACAATGGCGCCGCTCCTGTCCTCTCGCTAACTCCGCCAACGCCGCCACCGTAGACTCTGACGCGACAGCGTCCCGACCTCCTCTCCTCGCCATCCAACCGCTGCCATCAGGGTTGAAGCGGAAGCCGGAGTTTGGTGGGTTATTTTCACGTGTAGACTTCGACGATTCGGGAAAATTCGACGACGAAGATTCAAACCAAGTTGAAGAGCAAGGCAAGTCACCCTCCTTGATCATGTTGATCCCAGAATTGCAAATAAAATTATGTTGATTTAAATTATATTGCATACGTATTTCTATTCAACGTATTTCAATTCAGTTTTAAATTTAGTTATTGCCTACTTGTTAATCCCTCCATTGAATTTGAATTCCTCAATACCTTGTCACCCTAGAATCAAACTCTAGTTAATACATTAGTGTTGGCTAGAGAGCTTAATCAAATGCTTAGCCCTGCGAAGTCATATTATTTGTTTTTGGGATATCTTTCACATAAAATGATGACCCTGTTTACATAAAATGATATGAACTCTTGACTTTGGTGAGTCAACGAGGTTTATGAAACTATTTTGAAAACAAATGTAAAACTGGTTTAGACTTAGGCAATTGGTTAGAATGGTGGGTGCAGGCATGCCCTGTTGGTTGGAGCCGCAGTGGTTGATTGTCGTGCACAGGGGTTTGTGGTTGGGCCTAAGTCAGATTAAGGACCGGTCTGTGAGCTACTGTTGCAAAGCCCTAATTGTACTACCACATGGCTGGTATGGGACAGCCCTGGCCGAATAATTTGTGAAGTCCCAACCTGAGCCGAGTTGTAAGTTGAAAGTGAGCGTGGTTGGTGCCATGTGAAGTCTCACTTGGGCGAGCGTGGTTAAGCCATGAGAAGTCTCGTCTAGGCTCAAGAGGGGGTCCCGGTCTGGTGGATTCCTTACTAGGGTGAAACCTTAGAGTTGGCTCGACCAGGTTGAAGGCTTTGCATTGTAAAGGCCTTGTCACGACTCCTCGCCGCACACCTAAGGAAGTGTGTAACCCGGTGGCAATATGGGATGATTGTGTCTTGTGGGTAAACCTGTACAACCTCTGCAGAGTGTATAATCTATCCTGGATAGCCGTGCCCATGGTCATGGGCATGCTGAGTAAAAGTTTTTCATGGATTAGACTTTGTTTTTCAAAATGTTTTTGAAAACCTTGTGGATGGATGGAATCCACGAGAGATGAAAACCTTGCGGATGGATGGAATCCGTGAGAGATTGAAACCTGGTGAATGGATGGAATTCATCAGAGTTGCGCAGTAAAAGCGTGTGGATGGATGGAATCCATACGTGGTCTTTTGGAAAAGATGGTCCGGGTGGGATGCCCGTGGTTAGGTTGGTGTATGGTCGGAGCCTGCACTGACGGTATTATTTTCTATCGCAAGTAATGTTTTTACTTACGGTATTAAATTCAGCAATTTCAATCTACTTATTGTATTTCTTAAATGCTGTTTTATGCAAACTAACCCTATAAGCCTTCCATTGAAGCCTTTATCATTATGTTGCATTTTCCCGGGTGATTTGCGGAGTACAAGTTTGTACTCGCGTTGCTTTTTCCACACAGAGAAGGAAGACGTCGACTACGGTGAAGATATGGACGAATAGGCCGCGTCTTACTGTCGTTTGCCTGTGGGCAGGCTCAGTGGGCTTCTTCCGCTTCGATTTTTCTTCCGCTGCTTATTACTTAATTTTGGCTTATGTGCCGTTGATGTAAACTTTGGCATTCATGCCCATATTCAGTTAATAAATGTCATTATGGTTGATATTTATCTTTGTTGTACGCTGTGTGCACTAGCTGTTCCTGGACTAGTGCGATTTACACAGAGGATCCAGGAGTCGTTGCTCCGGGTTCCGACACCACCCTCACCCGTCTGTCGTCCGCGTCGCCTCCTCCCACCCCGCGCCGCCTCCTCCTCCTCCCCCCACTCCTCCACTCCGCCCGCCGCCGCCTCCTCCCCACCCCGTGGCTACCTCGGTGTGTTCTAATCTAATGGCTGCCTACGACGCTGCCCCTTGTCTCACTTCGGCCATGTTTGTCTATCTCTGTAGGTAGCCTCGCTGGACCGCCGTCCGCCAATTGAACGGGAGGTCACCAGGTCGTTGAGCACTGGCGCTAGGACTGCAGGAAGTCCGCGGCCGCGCTGCTGTCTCTCACAAGACTGTGCAGTGTGCTATTTCTGCCCAAGATTTGCACAGGTTCCGTGGTTCTTTTTTTGCCTCCACATCCCCACCTAGATTGCATTGTGTTTTCCTATATTCATTTCTTTCCCTTTGGCATTCAATGATTTACTTCTTTTGCAGGGAGATTGGGAATTTGGATTGTTTAGGTAAGGCAAGTTTTTTTTTCAGAAAGCAAGAAATTCAGGTAATATGATCATCAGGAGATTGGAGAACATGCAGATTGGACTCTCTTTTCTGCAGTTTTTGTTCTACATGCTTTTGGTAAATTACAAATGCCATTGAGGTTCCATTGCTGTGTTTCACCTAATGTCCAGGTTGATATATCGGATAACTGTTAGGAGATAAGATTCATTGCTTCGATGGGATAAACAAAAGAAGTAAATGTATTTTAATTTTTTAGTGGAAACTAGCAGTATATCAGCTACGCTATTCAGCTGCAATGATACCGTTTTCTCATGGGTATACCCGCTCCCTGGAGCAATTATTGATGGGGTGATCGAATCACTAAGAGATAGCTTTTCCTTTGGCATAGTTGTCTTTGTTGGAATTAATATACTCTGGTTTAGTGTGAGCAAATTGTCAGCCTTTTGGTTCTTTTGCTGCACAAGATAATTAACATGGACAGTTATTCCTTCCTTTTGTCAGTTGGTTCTAATGCAATTTTGCGGTGCCCTTAGTTTTCACAGATTAGATGGTGCTAAATCCTGTATATAATCTATTTGGGTTAAAGATTTGACAGTTCTGGACAAATTAAGCATGATGGCGCTCCGGGGGACGCGGTGCGGTAGCCAAGGGGATGCGGCAGCGCCCGGCAACCTGGATATGTTCTACCGATACTGGCATTTTTTGTGAAGAACTTTAGAGGAAATATCATCTTAATTCTCAAGGTACTTGTTTTTTCACTCTTTCGCTACTTTTCTGTATTTATGTCATACAATTAATCTCGTTTAGGTTTACCAGCTTGTTGTTTGTGTTATAGCCTTATAGGTTTACCAGCTTGCTGTTTACTGTATTCGAATTTACATTTCATGGTATGAGCTTGAACTTTAAGTTGGTAAAGCTCGTAGAACAAAAGGTGTGTGAATGAAGTGATGCACTGATGCCTCTCTATGCTCCTTTTTTCTTTGTAATCAACGAAAAGAGGTTTGAGATGAACTTCCATGAAGCTAGCATGATTTTCTGTTAGTATTATGCATGATTGGATAAATTTGGCTTTTCCCTTTTTATTCGCATAACAAGAAAAGATTTGTTGGATACATATACCCGTGGTTTAAAGTTAAAATCTGATTCTGCAGAATTATCAATGCATGAACCATAATTTGTTTTCCTTTTTACATAGGTAGAGATGCTTACAAGGCTACAATTTCTTCTCTTTTTCTCCCATCTTAAGGGCATAACAAAGTGATGCTCTGGTGTGCATAGTGCTTACAGTTTTGGATACAGCTATGGTTTGGTTTGATTGAAGCTACTTATTCCTTGCAGGATAATAAGTGGAGGTCATTACATGAACAAAGGAATGATCCTTCTGCTTATTTGAACCTTGACCTTGGAAAGTCCAAGACCAATGTGGATGTCACTGACAATCAGGTATCAATAATTGTTCGGAACATTCCACCTTATGATCCTGCTGCAGATACACCGGACAAGGCATATCTTTTTTACGAGATCATTCTAAAGAATATACGGCCACACCTTTTAGATATTGTGGGACATTTAGAATCGGGAGAATTTCCTTCAAAAGGCTATGGGAGTTTTGTTTCAAATCGTGTGAACAAGTTACATGAGCTTCAGGTAAATACGGATAATTTTCTATATGGTTTTTCTTGTTGTCTGCTAGCTTCCATTTGGTTTTCAGTTACCACATGCTCATAATAGTATCCAGCTTGTTGCAACAAGGAAATTTTATTCTAGACTAAACCGGAAAGATGAAAGGCAAATCAGATAATTTATGTTGTCATATACAGTTGGATGCTATTAATTGATTCTGATGATCTGATCTTGTAGTCATTTAAAGAACGACTTTTTTTCTTGTAGTGGAACTGTTTATAATGTATCCTTAGGCAGTTTATGATGCAAAGTGAGCTAATATTCTTGCTGTTGTGATATTTGGGTAGTATACACTACTAGATGGTACCATGTAGTATGCCACTGGCTTCCATGTTTCCCCCCCCCCCTTTAGACACTTACAGAGAGTATGGCTGCCAAAATAATGGCAACCAATTGTTTGCCTCATGCTAAATTCAGTTAAGAAGGTGCATACATAGAGTTGTATCATTTATTCCATGTGATCTAAAAGCTGTAGGTTTTCTCTTATTTTGTTTTAGGGTGAAGATAAGGAGAGGCTTGCTTGGGTACTATGCTACATTACACATCTCCTGTCTTTGTTGGCACGGAACAGCTCCATGTCCAAGAAGCACAGAAAGGAAAACCAGGCTAGCCATGGACCAGTGATCCCACAGGCTGTATATCGTAAGCTGCTGCTGATGTTTACAGAACCAGGGTCGAGTGCCTTGTCGACAGAGAAACATGAGCTTCTGATCAATTACATCTTGGTACTCACATTTTTTGCTGATGACTTCAGATCCGATCCTACGGATATATGTACGGACTTGAAAATGACCCGCAAGATGATTAAACCATATTATGATCAGTTGCAAGTCTGTGTCAGCAGGTGCTTTTAAACCCACCATAATGACACTTCCAGCCCCCCTCAAGTTCCCACAAGAAGTAACAAGGAGAAGGCGACGGCGGTAATCATCTCAGAAAGCGCTTACATTGTTTGAATGTGGGGGTGATGGGAAAAGGTCATTCGAAGATATTGCGGTTAAAAGCACGTTGCCAATATCAAAGTTGTGCATGCTCGACCCAGTTTTTGTGATGTACTGAAAAATGAGGAGGTATTGCTTTGTTTTTTGTTTTCCATTATCACTTGGGGAGTTGCTGCCAGAAAGGAAACAAAATATTTATGTATGGATAGTTATTTGCTTGCCTAGCAGAATTTATTTTGACGCTACCTTTTTTGTTAGCATCTTGCTGCGAGTTCAATCGTGAATAACATGCATCTGATAGCTGCTAATGTTGACTGTGCGTAAGCTGGGGTATTATCATGCTTTCCTGCCAGTCGTGCAGGCTCCCGGTCTTCTTATGGTGATATTTGAGTGCACAAGATACTAGATAGTTGCTGCTATTGCTGAAATGATGATGTAAATTGTATTACATCACATGCTTCCCATCAAAATATTCTGGAAAACGTTATGCCTGCGCTTTACCATTTCATGAGCTGGCTTTTAGCTTCGATTTATTCCTGGGCCCGCCACTGCTTCTATACATGGCCTTCAGCAGATTTATATAGTTTTCAGATAAGTTCACTATTATGTTGTTCCATTATGATGGTCAGACTATTGAATGGGATGAATTTGAGTGGTCTAAAAGAGCCATCCATGTGAGTGCCAGAAAACAGACTAAATGGTAGGTTATTGTTATTTTCTTCTGTGTTTTTTACAATATCTTGGTCTCTTGAATGTTTGACTAGAAAATTTTAATAAGGTACTTGTTTACCTAAGGTGGTATGCAAAACGATTTTTGCATCCTGATGTCGTTGCCCGATACGATTACAGGGGGAACAGACATTTAACATACGCCGAACTAAAATTAGTACATGATGACACCATAGCTAAAATATAATGAATATATTTGAAATATTCCATAAAGCTCCAGTTCCAACTAATTAAGGTCCTGTATGGAATGTGGGAATTTTGCCATATTTTTGCTGGAATCCGAATTGTTTACTATGAAATTCATGCGTTCCAAAAGAGGCCTAAACATGTAATATACATAACAATGTCAAACCATGCTAATGATGAAGTAAAAGTACCGAAGGAATGAAGCATTTGTGCATCTGCAAACCATATCTCAAATCATTCTAGCACTCAAATACCAAAATAGCAAAACGTCTCTGTTAGCCAATGCACATAGGAATACACCACCGCAGTTGTTGGCGATGACTTGGTTCAGCCTCTGGGTCTGCCCCTATTTGTAGGTAGTGGGAAACTATGGTTCATGGATCCCAAATAGCATGTAGAGAGCTTCACAGCACCCTATTCTTTGGCTATTCCACATGATTAACCCCACCTCCTTTTAGCAGGCTAGCAGCATCAGCAATTATACCGAATGCCAATTTCATACCATTTGCACTTCACATGTTATTCTAAATCATTTATGTTTTACTGATTTGGAATTCTTTTACTTGACCTTAAATTAACTAGCCTGCTCATGAGAAGATTGGAGTTGTTGATGCTCAATGGATTGTTCATCAAGCTGTTCCATCACTTGGAAACCAGGTCTAGCCGCTAGCCAACTATTCATCGCACCTCATTTTGTACAATATACGTTGCCTAATCCTGTAATATTTATACCTCGCAGGGCAACTCAGCGAATGGAAGAGCACCATGGGAAGGGGTAAGCCAGTACTTACTGATCTTATGTAATCTGGACTTTTCATAGTGTGTTTTTTCTCAAACGCATGAATTCTGTGCTGCATACTTCGTTATGCGTCCATTAGTCAGTACACTGCCATATGGATCTGCTCTTACTGTTTTGCTTGGTTGTGTGCCGCAGGTAAGAGCACGCTGTAGGAAAGAATGGGGAATATTTCAAACAAGGTTGGCTGATGCCGAGAAGGCATATTACTTGTCACAAGGGATCACACCCCCCAATTCAACGGTAGTTTAGATGAATACGGGCACACTCACTTGTCATGGCAAGGTTTCTTAATGAATCTGATTGTTCGTTTTATTTTTTACAAATTTTATCTTCTTTTGTATTTTACCGTACCGTTAGCACAGGCACACTACTAGTTTCTGAAAGGGGCTGTGAGAAATTCATTCATGCCATGCGTAACTTTCACTGGGACATTTTGAATTACCAGCTCCATATTTCTTGTACCTTCTGAAGTGTAGAGGCTCTGGTAGAAAACTCTGGTCATAAGTTTTAATTGATTCACATCTTCACAGCAGGACCTATGCTCAATTTGGAGACGGGTACTTCTATTTTTCTTCTCCGATTAGCCTTTTGTTGTATTCTTGTTGCTAATTGCTACTCACTGCGTTCATTTTTACTACCATGGAACTTTTCAACGTTTGACCGATAATGTACTCAAAGCTATCTAGATTGTTATACAAAAGTTATATCATTATATTTATCGTAAAAATACTTTATAATATTATAATTTTATTAATATATCTTAATATAAAATTTATAAAAGTAATGGTTAGATTCGTATCTCAAAAACCATAAAAAAATAAAAGATGTCAAATAAATAAAAAAGAACGGAGAAAGACAAAGTTGGTTTAAACACTTGGTTTGGGCTTCTTGTGAATTGCCTAACATTTCGTGGTCCGTCCAGATTCTGGGCTTTTCCGACTGGGCGGGGTATAATGCTCCATAATCTGAGGGCCAGTTTGATGTTTAATGGGCCGAATCCGAGCTGAACGCGCGTATACTGAGAAAACGTTGCCCCGACTTTGCTGGGCTATGCGATCCATTTTTGTTTCCTTTTTGAAGCATTCGGCCCAACTCACCATCCAACGCCCGCCACCTCGGATGAAAACCAGTTTTCATCGCACGCTTCGCGCCACACCCGCCCGAGCTTTTCTTCCTTTCACCGTACGCTTCACCGAACTCAACCCAGGATCACATACTAGATTTGCTTATGAACATACACTACATAGAAAGATGATAAACAATAGCGTTTTTTTTTCTGACACGATCTCGACTTGCGTTGCTTTTCTTTTTCTCTATTATTCACCGCTCTTAACAGACTGATTACAAGATATAAATAGACACTCTGTGATCCGGTTCTACCGGCCATGACTACACGTCTTGCGCACATCACGCACTATCCGAAAGACTCGCTGAAACTTCTTTAAAATCGATCTGCTTAATTGTGTAGTTACAGCAGGTGAGCAACTTCTAATGTGTTAGGTGTTTGTGGTCAGATATGCAAAGAAGTGTTGAAATCAGCTACCTGAAGTTTTTAATAATCCAACTGCTCATGCTTTGGTCTCTTGGTGTTTGCATCTAATCGGACAGGACTAGGTACAGAGCAAGGTACATGACATGCCTAACTACAGATGGTTAAATAATTTAAGACATGGCCAGTTTAACTGTGGTATGAACTACTATAAGCTACTTAAGCTACTATACTCATAGTTTCAAGTCTGAGTATTAGATAATTTTCTGTATATTTTGAGGTATATAAACTTCTGACGGGAATTGATATGCTGATATTTAAAATTTAGTGTTTCATCTTTTCTAGTTCCAATCTACATGAGTTTTGCAATACTTAGCTACACCTGTTTTTCTGACCACAATGCATGCTTACCTTGAGCCATGGCCATTTTTTAGAAACAGAATCACAGTGCAGTTGCTGAGTAAGTTTACTGCCATAATATATATACATTTTGTTGATCTGTGCTTGCTTGGACACATTCATCTGAGTGAGTCAAAAGTAACAGCCTTAGTCTAGATTCATTTTAAAAAAAAAAAAAACTTTCATGAGATCAAGGAGCTGTTTGTTTGACTGGTTCTTTTTTTTTTGACTAGTCTGCAATTCGTGAACATCCTGTCCAGCTTCCTGTGCTTACCGAGTGCAACCTCTATTTAGTCAGATAGGATGATTGATTCTCTCTCTTGTTACTTCTGTGATCTTTCCTATTGATCTCCTGTTTTTACACCCTTTTTACATTTACTTTTTTCTCTCTATGGGTTGGAATGGTCATGATCTGTTCCTGAAGGAAATGCATGCCATCCGGCAGCAAACATGGATGACCATTAATCACAGTCTAGATGTAACCTGTTTCTGTACAACTGGCTCATCAACATGATGAACATTCCAGGTACATTATATCATGCTTTAGCATCACGTGAAGTCTGTGTCAAAGGTTCTTTATAAATTACATTTTCTTGAAAGAACCTTCTTCTGGAAGATAAAAGAGCATCTCCTTTGATATTCTTTTTCATTGATCAGATGCCTTACGGCAGACATGTGGTTCGGTATTGACGCATTAGCCAATTTCTAGAGATATATTCCTGCTTTATAGAAATTTAATACTATATATTATCATATTGTCAATTTAGTGATAGGCAAGTGGCACAACGAATTTAGTATTAGAAACAAATTTTGCATATTTGATGAGGACATGATATTCTGGAGAAAAGCATGTTGCACAAGCTTTGCTGGCACAGAAGTCTGTTAGCAAGGATGGCTTTGAGAGCAATAACTTTGATTCCCTTGTACATCAATGATTTTGTCACGTTGGTTCCTGGTTCTTTTGTGCATATGTCAAGATAGTTACTTGCCCTTGAAATTAACAGCAACAACATTCTTGTTTCTTGGCATGATTTAGTAGCATTTAATGAAGGTTCTGCCCGTCTTCCCTTAACAAAGTTTTTCAGGTATATTCAAGTTCAGTCAGCATGTGGTATTGTTAGTGTTTATGCAGAGCATACATCTAATATTTGTCAGCTGAGGATAAAAAGACTACAGTTTTCTCTACAGTTTGGATTGAATTTCGCAATGCAGATATCAGTTGAACTGACCAAGGTAAGTGATTCTTTTAGAAATCTGTTGCTAAGTAGTTTACGTAACTTTATACTACCGTTGTTTCTGCTACACAAGCAATTTTGGCTGGTGGATTGATAATACTGTCACCAACTTGAGCTAGGAGTTTTGGACATCTATTTGGCATATCTTTGCTTGTGCATCTTGACTCAAATAGTTTCTGGAAATAACTTCAGTGGATGCAAATCTTCAGCGTAAACTTAAGAGTCCGCATTTGACCTAAAATATCAGCCAGACAACCATTGAACCATGTTGTCAGTATTTATGCCCTGCCATGACTATTACTTCAGATGAATGATATTGCTTGAAAGCACAATTCCATCACGATCAAAGAATTGATTCGTGATGTCTTGTGTAATGCTTTGAATAACTTATTACAATGACCTGACTTTCATTTAGGGAGCAGGAGATTGGCTAATAAGAAATTGTTTTATCCTTTTATGTCCATGTTATGGTACTCTTAGCTTCAGTTTTGTAAAACTGAACCTGAACTTTCTCACAAATGAACCAGCTTATCCTTTTCACCACTTCTGCTAGCCCAACTATAAGTAACTTCTTGCAGTAGTGCTGTCATAAAGAGAGTAGGAGGTTGGTGAAGGGAATTGCAAAAATGAGCTCCCAATCTTAATTATAGATTTTATTTCCCTGTTTTCCAATTTTCCCTTTTCACCTTTTGATTTCCTGTTTGTAGAGAGGTAATAACAATTCTCATTGTTCAACTTCAACAGTCCTGAAATTACTTCTTACAGTAGGGACCTTGGATGTTAGGCTGTTATCATAGAGAACGCAGGAGATTGCTGAAGGAAAAAAAAATACGTAGATACATGCATTATTCTGTTCATTCTTTCCTTCTTTTAGATCAAAAGCAGATAAAAAAACTATCGTTCTTTCCTGGTTTACCTCCTTCACTGCTTTTTCTTTTCTGCTAGCTCAACTCATAGGCGTTGCACATAGGGATAATGCTAGCTATTACTAGCTGCAGTGAGGGCTTAACAGCCCTACTGTATCTTTTCCTCATCAGAAAGACTATTTTAGAGAAAAGAGGATACAAAGGCTGGCCGATGCATGGTGTGACCTGCATCAACCTTGTAGTTGGCACCGAATCCCACTCTCCAAGGCAGCTTCACCATGACACATCCATCTCTTTGCTTCATCCTTTTCTTTTCCTTTTGGCTCTTAAAAGTTGCGTATCTTTAGCTCTTTCCAAGGGAGGGTACTTCGAGCCCACAATGTGCTACTAATACTCACTTGTCACTACTGCTTGCATTTCCTATTCGGCTTCTGAAATGAAATCTGAACCTGTCTGAATGAGATCTGGAGGCCTTTGTGTCTTGTGGCTTCTGACTCCCTCTCCCTGGTCTTGAACTTTCAAGTCCTGCTTATTAAAACCTATTCCACCCTCGATTGCGATCGATTCGTGGCACTTTAACGGTTGTAGGTGTGAAACCAAGCTAAGACTAAAATGTTTAGATGTTGGAGGGGGGAATAAAGCGCAGACTTGTCCTTGACACTTTGCAAGTCACAGATGCCAACATAAATCACATTTGTAGCTTATTTATTTTGTATTGCTAGCAATTTGAACGGCTGAGGAATGATTCACAAAATACCTCGTCCAAATCCAAATGGTACATGACATCTATAGTACAGATTCATTTGGAGAAAGATGCATCGTTTGATTCGTTGCCGAAACTGGATCTCGGCCTCACTTTGATGTTTGAAGTTGAACTGTGGTACCATTTTTCTGAACGTAACAGCTTACACCTCTGTAACTACTATGTAGGCTACTTGCCAGTATACTCTTGTGTCACTGATGAGGAGAATACAGTGCCGAGCCAGAAGAAGCAGTGAAGAACAAGCCCGGCTTGTGATTGGTGACAAGCTAGCACGCGGTCCCTGGTGTGGTGTGGGCAGTCACAGCACAGAATGGCAGTTTGGCCTGGATTGGGAGGCATGGCCGGGGCAGGTTGTTTTGTTGGATGCACACTGCCGGCCTCGCCGTCCCGTGTGTCACGGGCACTTGCACAGCACTGGCCGCCGATGTCGCCGGTCCACCCGTCAGCGACACGGCGGGGTCGCCTTGCTACGGTGGGGGCCTGGTGCTGTGGCCACCTTGATGTTAACCTGACCTATCGTTGCTGCAGCACTGTGACTCTCCAGTGAGTCCATCTCAATGTGCTTTGTGCATGCAGCAGCTAGCCATTCTGGAGCTAGCCCCAGGCAAAAGCGATGGATGCACCCATCCAATGCTGCTGCATGCTGTTCTTGAGGTGCCTGTCCTGATACATCACAAGCCCAGTCCAGTTCCAGTTCAGTTCAGTGCTCGCCCGTCACGAGAGGCTCGCACGTGTGCTGTTGCGTAGCCATATGGGCAAGGCAAGTTGTCGGTGACTGCGTTGGCCCTTCACTTGTTTGCAGTGGCGGAGGACGGGGAAAAAATGAGATGAGGTGGATCGAAAGCAATACTATTCAAGCTTCTCCAACCCTGTCAACGCCGGAGTTTGCGCGCCGGTGGCTGCCGCCCGCCCGCCGCCGGCTACGCTGACATGCGTCATTTTTACACATATTTACCCATCATTTTACCCCATTATTTTTCACATTTTGAGATCATTTATCATCATTTACATATATTTCCTATAATTAATTGCTCAAAATGGCCTATTTTACATTTTTTTCTATATTTTTCTGCAGGCCGGCGCGATCGAGGTGTATAAACGACAAATCTGGACTTTCGGGACTGCTCCGTACAGATGTACGCGTCGTCATGAACACGTAGGATCTTTTCGCGAAGAAATCGGGCATCCAGAGGGCTAGAACAGAAGAAGTTAAATAGGGAAAGGACCTAATTGCAATATCTGAAGAGCTGGTGGACTAAATCGCAAAACAGCCGATCCCCAATCGCACAAAACCCTAGCCGCCGCCTCCGTTCTGTTCGAGTCCGGTTTCTCTCTCTCCCCTTCGCCTTCTTGCTTCCTCCCCCGGTTCTCTGCCACATCCGGCCGCCGGCGAGGCCGGGCCGACTCGCCGACGCGCCACCAAGCTTCGCCACCCCCTACCTCTCTCCGCCGCCTCTCTCCTCCCTTCTCAACCCCCTCTGGCCGCTCCTCCATCTCTTCCACTTCCGGCCGCTCCTCTCCGGCTAGCCACCGCGCCACCCGTGCGCCGCCACCTCTCCCTCTTCTCCGGCCGCCCCTCACCTCTCGCGCCACCACCTCATCGCCACCGCGCCACCCTTCCTCTTCTTCCCCACCGCTGCAGTCCCTTCACCTCTGCGCCACCCGTCTCCCCCTTCTGCCGTCTCCACCTTCCATCGCGACACACCGCACCGCCGCGCCTCCTCCAGATCCACCGGCGCGCCACCTTTCTCTACTCCGGCCGCCGCGCCTCCATCTTCCTCCCTTCTCTGCCTTCTCCAACCGCCGCTCCTCCACCCGTAGCTAGTAGCTATTGGGCTATTGGATACTGGATAGGGGGTATATGGGGGTCTGCTGCAAAAAATCAAGGTATGGCTCAAGCCTTACCTTGCCCTATCGGACCCTCCGCCACTGCTTGTTTGGTTGGCATGCGAGAAGGGAAATGACAAGCGGTGTGGCTAGAACTGCCTGCTCGTCTATGCGAGTCGTGTCTTCGTTACCGGATAGGCCTGTTCTTTTCAGTTTCTAAAAACTACTTTTCGGCTTTTCTACAGTAACTAGCTTTTAAACGGAGTATATTTACAAGATAGGATCTACTAGTTAATTGTAGTACATACTGTACCGACTTCATTTATATCAGTAAAAACTACACGTGAGTTTCTGTTACTCTATAATCTCTCAGACGAACAACTCAAAAATCATAAGCCGCAACCAAAAGCCATAAGCTTCAGCCAAAAAGAACAAGCCCCCATAAGCATTTTCTTTTAGCCTTCTGCTACATGACAAAGGATAGTTTGAGCAAATGGAGGGAAGGTAGCTAGGTGAGGATCACACAGGACAAAAAATGTCGAGGGCAAGAAGCATAACAGGCCATGAGTGGGTGATGCAGGCCACATGCATTCTTGTTTAGCTGTTACTTGTTTGGCAGCAATTCGACACATCGGTGCACTACACATGGGGTTTGTTCGGTGTGGCCGTGCCTTGAGAGTTTCGGAGCATGTTTAGTCTTGAGGCTACTCACTGGCTGGAGTAGTAGAAGATTGCATGGTTCATCGATAACATGCATCGGCCACTCCTGCCAACCATAATATTTGTTTAAACAGGTGGGTGGTTTCATTCGGATGCTAAAAAACTTGGGAAAATCAAGCCAGATCCAGCCATGGCAAGCGCCAAAATATGGAGCACATGCCTCGAAATGATGATATATATATTTCAACAAGATCCGGTGAGATCAGGGCCGTCCATTTTTGGAGGGGCAGATGGAACGGAGCAGGGGGGCTGGGGGAAGGGGCCCACATGCCAGTTGGTGGCGCCTCACCACCCGACACGGATTGTATCATCGGATCGACAAGTCCTCACTGACACTTATGATGCCGGCAGCGTGGTGGGGCCCGGGGCCCAGAGGTGTGCGGTCAACAGGTTCACTGCATGAAAAGAGAAGGGAGCAGAGCAGGCAAACAGGCCTGAGCTGCTGAGCAGTGACTCTGAGGGACAATGGGATTTTATTTTTAAAATACATTTTTATTAAAATAACATTAATATATCATCATTTAAAAAAATTACAAAATTACCTTTTATCGCCACTTGAAATAGCGACAGAAGTTCTGCGTCAAACGAATGTACGACAATGTGCCACATCCGTGTTACAACATATGTCGCTATTTCAATTGACGATAAAGTAACCAATCGTCAATTGAAATAACAACAGAGGCCTCCACACTCTCTATAGCCATTTGAGGCTAGTGTATTTAAGAGCCAAAAAAATTGGTTGAAATTCATAACAATTTGGTAAAAAAAGAGAGGGGAGAAGAGAAGAGGAGAGGGAAAGAGGGGAGAAGAGAGCGGAGGAGTGATTTCCGTATCGTAGAGATGAGTTTTCGGTTTCTTAGTAGATTTTATTTTGAAACAATGATAGGTTAGCAAATAAAATGATTACATGTATAGTTATATTGGGTAGCGAATAGATGTGTAGATAGTGTAGTTGTAGATATGTAGTTATTTAGGGTAGTATGTATAAGATGAATTATTGTAGAACTATTAATTTCTCGTGGTTGTAAGTTATAGTGCACCGATTAGTTTTAGTATCAGAAACTAATTTTAGTAAAACACAACTTTGCCAAGTGGACAACAAGAAACATATGAATTCTATTGCAAAGAACTAACAATACATACTACCAACTGAAAAGAGCAGGGCAGGACGCTAATGTCATAAATTAAGATGTTTTGATCTGAAACATATCATGAAGCACTTGATGCATTCATTCTGAGAATTTGTTTATAAACCTATAGACAAACATGTAGTTATAATTGTCTAAACATGCAAGTGGTTAACTCTGAGAGCCCCAACCTTTACACTTGTGGATATCATATAAGAGTCATCTCTAATGGAGAAGATTTTTGCCCCAATCCCCATGAACACTCAACAGCTGTCTGAAGAGACGTATGAAAAACCTCCCTTTTATTCAGAACAGTTCTAACTTCTAACCCTATAAGACATGTTCAATAGACTAGTTTCTTCACAAAGACTTCCATCCCAAGCTTGTATGACAAAGTCTAAAACAGACAATGTCAAGTTCCGCACACAAACATGCAAAATCTCCTTGTGACTCTGTTAAAGTGCCTAGAAATGAGCTCAGTGGTGAAGTTGAAAGATCAAAGTATTAAGGTCATTAGGAATTCACAACCTGTCTGGCCTGCTCCATACAACAAAGGGATCTTAAAACCCATGTTCGTATTCTTAAACAACCCTCGAAGCAGTTCCTTGGGAAGATAATACTTAAGTGAGCATTCTTCACTTTTGATGCTTGCATTGATGTATTCAGACACTATCATTCATTGCTTTGCATGGATGGCACCTTCTTGATTGGGAAGTATAAGGGCCAAATATTAACTGCAGTCATAGTGGATGGTAACAACCAAGTTCATCCAGTTGCACTTGCATTCGTCAAGAGTGAGAACATCGACAACTGGTTGTGATTTCTGAAGAACATGAAAGCTGGTGTCATGGGTGACTTCTCATAAGTTTGCATCATACATGATCGACATGCCGATTTGTTGAAGGCAATTATGCAGCTGCAGCAAGGAGAAGACAGGTTCGATGGCCTGATTTGTAGAGTAGGTGATGCAAGTGGCACATGGGTGCTAATTTCTACAAGCAATTCAGGAACAAAGAGCAGGTGAAAATTTTTTAGAGGCTTTGTGGTCAGAAATTTTTGAGAGGTTTTGTGATCAGAATAAGTAAAGAAAGTTTTATGCATTGTGAAAAAAGCTGGACCACCTAACGATGAAGCACATGAGAGAGGCAGCGAAGAAGCCAATCACAAGCATGGAAGAGCTCCCCATTGTGCTCGATAAGATACCCACAGATCCTTCAGAATTGATCAGGAGGAATTCAAGGTAAACGAAATACTTCTCAAAGTGTATTGAGCATGAGCCTAGGGAGAAGTAGGCATTACTTTATGGCACAAATGGTGCAAGGTATGGAGTCATGACCACGAACTTAGCTGAGGTGTATAACTGGGTCATAAGAGAGTTGAGGCCCCTTCCTTTCATAGCTATTGTGGAGGAAGTGCTATGAAGTATTACCAAGTACTTTATTGATCGAAGTGCCCTGACTCGCATCTGCATGAGTGATCTACAACTGAGGTACTCAATTGTGATCACAAAGCACATGGAAGAGAAGGGCAAGAAGGGGAGGTGCATATGTGTAGAGACAAAGGTCACGACAACACTCTATTAAGCCCTTTTTTAGACTGAGGTGATAGCATACTGCCACCACCTTTTTCAGCCCGAAGTGACAACACTCCGATAAACCCTTTTATAGACCGAGGTACACACTGTCACCTGCTTTTTGGACCTAAGAGACTGCACCTTAGATGCCACACACTCAACGTTCCTCAACCGTAAGTCTGTTGCCCACATCCGAGAGGGTCTATAAATAGTCCCCACATAATGAACCCATGTATCTCCAACACACTCCTCCAACCACAACATGGCAAACAAGACAGGTAGTTCAAGCACAGACTGGTTTTTGAGGCTGTGATCCTTACCTTGAAGGCATGCACATCTACGGTCCCTTGGAGCCCGACCCCCTAAGCCCTGATCTACCGCTCGAAATCAGGAAGTCATACACCCCTATAAATTCCCTCCATGACTACCCACACATTCATAGGCCTTGGCCGCAATGCAAGCACAAACACGATGCGGTAGTCCAGGTTTCCAACGATGTGGGAAATCTAGGACGTCAATTCTTTTCACTCTCCTCTGTTCATGGTAAGTACTTCATTTTCTATCTATACTTGACGTATGCATTGCTTATAATCATCTCATTTTCCTTGCAGACCGTGGATTACAAGTTCAATGAGTGGGTGGATCAATTGTATCCAATACCTACTAAGTTTAACATCCACACACTCCACATCCGTCTAGATGAGTTGCGGGAGGAGCTCCAAACCAAGAGAATCAACAACGACGAGCTCCGTAGAAAGAGGATCAGGGAGAGGAACAATGAGGAGATGATCCACCTCGATAACGATTATCACCTATACTGCTGTTGCGCCAATCCAAGCCGCAATTGTGCCGCCACTACCATAACAACCAGCCACATCCTAATGACCGCACTCCATGTGGGTTCCCTACGGTGTTTCATTTTCACCTTGGGACGTTAGCCCATAAACCCTGTTAGATCTACAAGCACCATGCCGTTTATATTACACAAGACGCACATGTATCTTACATATAGTTTAAGTCGACGATTCGTGCATGTTGTCATTTGTATTGTAGGAGTAGTGAGGCAAATATATGCACCTAACCAAACCCTATGCACTATGTAATTCACATTTTCATTATGAAGTATTATATTATGCTTGAAATGGTTTGTTTCAACAAAAAATCATTAATGCAATATGAGACACACTACTCAAATTCTCTATTTAATTGTTATCTATTATTTCAAAACTACTAGAGCAAAAAAAGATTTATTCATAACTAATGCATTTTTATTAGGAAAAATATATTATTTAAAAAATCACTTTGTCGCTATTTCAACTGGCGACAGCTCTCTGTCGCCAATTCAGTTGACGACAGAATCTTTATCGCCAAGTGAATTGATGATAGGGTCTCTTCCGCTAATTCATTTGACGACAGAGACCTATAAACTACCACATAAAACTGTCACCATTTGGAATGATGATAGTCGGTTATTTCTGTAATTTTTTAAATAATAATATATTTATATAATATTAATAAAAACGTATTATTTTAAAAAAATCAGGGACAATGCAGGGATTCAATATGCAGCTAATTTCGCCATGGCCCACATGTTCCGTTTCCATGCTCTCTTGGTTCAATCCTGCAAGCCTTGCTTGGATCTTCTGCCTGCCTTCCGGCGTATGGTGCTTCATGTGGCTGTGTTGAATGTCTTATGATTCCGTGTAGAATTCTAGAATGTAGGAAATTTGTAGGAAACATTGTAGTTCATGAAGGAATGCTACGTTTTCTGTGAGTCGCAGCTAGAAATGGTAGTATTTAGCTATTTGCAGTTAGGATATTATGGACTTGGCACAAATTTGTTATGGACATGTTTATTTTTTTAAGAGCTTTGTTTGACTAGAATCTTAACTACTATGGTTGGCTTGGAGTATGCATTTTTACCATTTGGTACGTGGAAATTTTCTTAGGAATCTGTTAAATTCTTATGTTCCAAACAGGCTGCATCTGCATGAGGCTACAATTTAACATGGACTTTGCAAATGGTGAGTTCAGTAATTTCATTGCTTGCTGAAGAAGGTTTATGCAGACTATTAGGAGGGGATGTTTTATGCTTTTATTCCTCATCGTTAACATAGGCACAACGTGGACGATTCGGTGCTCCAATTAGTACCAGCGCTGATGGCAAGATCGAGATGCTTGCCGCCATTTTGGTAAAGCATGGGCGCTTTACACTACGATTGCCGTCTTTGCATCTCCAGCACAGGATGGAGAACAAGCAGGATTCGGTTCATGTCGCAGCAGGGAATTCCATCATGATAAGTAAACCATGTATTGGCACCCATCACCATATGCTCCTCAAGGAGCAACAGTGATCTTCTGGCTTATCTGTTTAAACATATTCTAACAGGATTTTTTTTTCTCTTTTGTAAGGAGCAGAATAGCAGATAGAGCTTGGTTAAGCTGTCGTGTCCATTTTTTAGCATGACACAACGTGTGGTCCAATGCAAAGAGAATATATGTGCAAGGCAGAAGCAAAAAGCAACTACAGGAACTGGATGGTAGTGTACTTCAATAGCATTGATTAATACATGGACCAATTCCTTACTAATTGTTCAGTAGATTTCTGAATCTGAGCTAGAACATAGCCTGCACAGCTAATTTCTTCTCTTAATTAGGCAGATAAATGTAACCATCCACACCTTTCGCATAGACAACACAAGCTCATATATCTCTGAAGCATGAACAACAAATCTGATGATATACTAGTTAGTACAAGCAGTGGTAGGTACCAAAACATATAGATGGACAGATAGGACTACACTGATAGATTGATTGATGGAGAGCGTTGTTGAAGCCATGATGAGCTATTTTAAACAGCCAAGCAACGATCCTAATTCTTAGCCATTTAGCTTGGCTGAGTCTAACTAGCTTCTTGCTTTGCTGCTAACCGAGTGCAAATCAGAATCCCACTGAGGAACAAAATTGTCTGACGCCTTTATGCTTGCTTGGGGCGCCCATGGCCGCTTTATTCCCAATCGTTGTTTTTATTTCGACAATTGCAAAGTTGGAGATGTTCTCCGACGACCAATATCAGGAGGCTGCCACTGTGCCACCGTTCTAAAACGCATGCAATTCCCGTGTAATCCCCGCCTTTCCAGGTGTGCGTCTGCGCGTTCTTGAAGAAGAAAACACGAATGTGTACTTGTGCAAGTATCTCTATCCTATCATGGATACCTGAATTGAAGTCTAGACGACGCACCTTCAACAGTAAATGGTGAAGCCTACGGTGCTGAAGCTGTGTAAGGTCAGATCGGTTCATGGCCAACTTTGCCATGGATGAGAATGGGATAGAATGTACAGGTCATTCTTTTTTGCGTTGGCTAAAAGTTTGAGTTTGTGGCATGTACATCAGGGAGACAATTGTGGTAACAAGCGAAACACTGCCCGGCAAAATCGCCCCACGGCTAAGGTTAGGTGCGGCAAAGTTAGAACTGAGAACTTCTGGTTTCTGCCTTATTACTTTTGTCTGGAAGTTTCGAATTTTTTTAGTCTACTGTCCATAATAAGAGTATAGAGAGAGAAACAGGGGCGGAGCTAGAGAAAAATTGAGGGGGGTGCGGTACTTCCTTCATGTCATGTATATGTATACATATGTACAATGTTTAAGCAATAATATAACTTTGTTAGATGGGTATGGGTGCATGACTTTGGGCTTAGGGGGTGCAAAAGAGGTGAAAGTTTAAAGGTTAGCACTGATTTCCGATTTTCACGTGGGTGCGACCGCACCCACGGCCAGCAATGTACCTCCGCCCCTGGAGAGAAATACTTATGTACAATTTTGATCGATATAAATAAAGTCGCTAGGGCGTTGAAGCCAACGCTCTAGATCTTTTTTTTGAAGTGGGGCTTGTATGAGTGGATCCGTTGGATAGAGATCAAACACTCCAGATTATTATTTTTGGATGGGGGCTTATATGGATGAATTCGTTGAATGGAGATCCAACCCCTCAGATCTTTTTTTGAGGGGGTTGTATGGGGATCCGTTGGATTGAGATCCAACACTTCAAAATCTGATTAATTTTACCTTTAAAAATAGTTGAATGTTCTATAGCACTTTCCTAGTATCTATTACAATCAATTTATAAATCTCGCCATAAAAATTCTGTTTAAAAGCCACCTACTATAGGAAAGACAAAATCTGAAAGAGCAGCCCAAACACCGCCCTAAAACTTAGCACTACTTGACATCGATTAGGAGAAAAATTCTCAAGAAGAAGATCAAGTGCAGATGTAAAGGAACAACATTGCAAACGACATAACCATTGATTTCACAGCAATAGAGTAGTAACGCAGGTGGTAGAATGCACTGGTCACTGAAGCACACCTTGCTGCCGGCCAAACATAAATCTAGTTACTTATCGACTGGCACGACACGACAGTTGAGCAGAGCAACCAGCTGACACAACGTACTCCGATTTAGGACATTAAGCAGGTGATCAGATCAGATCAGATCAGAACAACAACAACAACGGCAAAAGTACTTGTAGTAGGATCATTAGTCCTAACTAAACCCGGCAGGTTAACTCGGCTTCGCTTCACGTACGGTTGCTCGCCGGCCGGCGACAGCGAGCTCGGCTCAGCACCGCCACGCCGACACCGACATGAGCTCGCCGCGCTGCCAATAGAGGCAGAGCGAACCGGGGGCGCGCTTCTCGACTCGGAACCCCCTCGCGGGTACCTTCTTCAGGAGAGACTCGGCCTGCGACTCGGCGAAGGTGCTGGCCTGAACCGGCACGAACCCGGCCGACACGAACACGGTCCGCCACGGCAGCGCCTTGTCCATCGCCGCGCGGTGGCGCCCGAGCACGGATTGCTCGATGTTTGGCTGGACCAGGAACCGCTCGATCTTGCCGGCCGTGTCCGCGTCCGTGCCCGCGGCGTCCAAGGATTCGAGCAGGCACACGCAGGACTGGAATGCCTGGAACAGGTGCGCCGCGAACGGCAGCTCGGTGCGGTCGCAGCCGCGGTCGACGGAGACGACGACCTTGGCGCCGAGACGCTTCACGAGGCGGAGGATGGCGGGCATTGCGGCCACGTGGGCTGAGCCGACGGGGAGGTGGACGGCCACGGCGTCGCCGCCGGCAATAGCCAGGAGCTTCGCAGGGTCGAGGGTGTCGATGTTGAAGACGGTGAACTGAAAGAGGACGCCGAGCTCAGCGGCGAAGCTGGAGAGGTTCTCGTGGATAAGCTGTAGCTCGAGCTGGTGGTGCGACGCCGTCGACACCAATGCGGTGACCTTGAGCGCCGTGGCGGGGCGGCTCTGCGCGAGCTCTTGCATCAGCGACGCCCACTGCTCGCCCATTCCGATGTCGAAGTCGAGCACGTGGATGCAGGCTGCGCCGCCGAGCTCGTCGAGGACCGCCTGGACGCAGGTGAGGTGCGCGAACTGGAGCACCGGGGAGACCTCGGAGAAGGCCTTGTACGCGCCGAGCTTGAGGACCACATCGTACGGCGTTAACACCGACGGCGCCGGGGCCTCGCCGGATGGGGAAAGCGCAAAGCGCAAAGCCTCCTTGAAGTAGAAGGCAGAGCGGAGTAGTGGCGTCCCGGCCGTGGGGGAGGCGGGGAGCTGGTAATTGAGCCGCGCCAATATCTCGCGGGCGCCGAAGGCGTCGCCGGCCTCGGCAAGCTTGGCCGCCTCGGCGAGCTGGTCCACCGCAGCGGCAGCCTCGTCGTTCGCTGCCTCCGCCTTCGGCTTCAGGCCGGGCACGAACCCGATCGCCGGAGCGAGGGAGCATGGGAAAGGAGGCAGCTTTGGCGCCGGCGCGCCGGCCATCGGGTGGTGCCGCTTCGTCGGCGGCGGCGCCGTTTCGAAGGACGGATGCGCGCCAAAGAACGCCGCGTGAGGCTGAGGGTGGTGCTGGTGCTGGTAGAGCTGGAAGTTGGGCGCGTGGCCGAAAGGCGCCGCCTTTGTGTCCTCCATGACCGGCGCGAACGACAGGTTGGGCCCGAAAGCCGCGGCGGGCGGCGACAACATGGACGTGGCGTGGTCGAGCTCCAGAACCGGCGGGTCCATGACGCCGGCCATCGCCGCGGACGCGTCCTCGCCGCCAATGATCCACCGGAGGAACGTGTTGTCAGGGGCGAGCCCCGACGGCGCCGCAGCGTCGGACAGCACGGCGCCGGCGGTGTCCCACCCCTCGCCGGCGCCGAGGCCCATATCAAGCGGCGTGAGCTGGTGCACCCACTCCTCCTTAACCCCCGCAGCAGCCTCCTCCCCGGCAGGGCCGCCCGACCATGCCGGCGGCGGCGGGGAGACGTTCTTGGCGTTCGCGCCAGCGAGGGCCGCCACGTCGGCGGCGGCGCCCAGCGGCGACGACAGCGTGGAAGTCGAGGTGGGCGGGCTGGGGCTGGGGCTGTGCCGGCGGTCGAGCACCGACGTGGGCTCCCAGAACCAGCCGGCGCTGGAGACCTTGCCGGCGGCGAGCCCAGGCAAAGGCAGGCCCTGTTGTTGTTGTTGCTGCTGCTGCTGCAGCAGTGTCCCCGCGTGCCCCTCTGGCGCGCTACCAGCAGAGGGCATTCCTCTCATCTAATCCAACACCACCTCATATGCTGCCTCTCTTGCAACCACTCCTAGCTTCTCCTTGGCTGCTGCTTCTCCTTGTTCCTTGCGACGCGTCTTGTCTTGTGTCTCGACCCTTGCTCTCTCTCCCTCTCTTGTTTCAAACTGGGCTTTGGTGTACCACCCTTCTCTCTCTAAGCCTTCTCTCTCTACCTACTCGCTACGCTGCAGCGGTCTCTTCTCTTGGGTGTGGAGGTATGTGTGGGGGAGGCAGAGTATTTTATTCTTCTGGCAGGGTCTTGATCTCGAAATGATAGCGTGGGTTACAGAACAGTCCCCTTTTGTGGAGGAGCTTCGGATCAAATCATAATTATCTCGGAGAAATCACTTCCTTCCTTTAAATTTCTTAAAAAACATAAAAATTTGTAATCGGTTCGGCCGAAAAGCTCATAGCTTATAGCTGAAAATACTGTAACTGGCTGAAAAAAACACTGTAGCTGATAGAGGCTTATTTAGCATAATTAAATTTAAAAAAAATTTAAAAATATAAAAAATATGTTAGCCTATTACGTATAATACAAACAAATACGGGAAAAAAAGAACCGGTAAAAAAGCTCAACAAAAAACCAAAAGTTCAGAAAAAGACGAAACTTATGAATAGTGAAAAATAAACCAGAAGCCAGAAGCTGAAGCCGAGTTGATCAGAGCGTAAGAGTGATAGAAGGAGGTTAATAATGTTTTAGGAATACGAATATCATCTTTAGCACTGTAGCTCGCATTTTGGTGGAAAAAGAAAAGGCTGTGCAAAATTTGCAGACATAATACTGTTGCGGGAGCAGTACAGTAGTGCCTTCGCATGTGCACTAATTTCCATGTCGTACCACAAACTTCTGTAGCTGCTGGCTACACACCACCATTTTGCACATACATGGGCTATGTTATTTGGTGCTGAGGCTGATAATTTTAGCTGTAATGAATGATTTTTATCTATATTTTT